>MU179339.1:4111-200740 GCA_016767475.1 Suillus weaverae | reverse complement strand
TCAACCGAAAGAAGCATAACTCGACATAGTACTAAAACGGTAATTCTCATCTCAACATATTCGGCCCTATTCGGGCACAGCCAGTTCTCACTGGGACTCAGTGATGACGCCACACTAGGTAATATGGAGTACGTGTGGTACGTTTTGTGTTGGTTTTAAGTTTGACACAGTTCAATGCTTACCTTTTTCCCTTGCATTGGCAATGTGCATAACACTACTGGCAGTACATCTTGCAGAGATGGAGCATGAGCCAAGGACTTGAAGCAGGCAAGAGCGCATTACGAGGGGTGCCACTGATATTCGAGTTGGAGGTGTTGCAGAGGATTGACAGCTGGACCCGTATTGGGAGTCTCTGGGAGGGGTGAGTTTGTTGCGTTTGAATTTCCCACAGCTTTCCGCCTGACGCGCTACTTGGTAGCCGCACTGCCAGATACAAAAATATAACTTCGATCGTCCCCGCGGTATTACTTGCTTCCACTTGTGACTTCAAGTTTCTGTACTTGATTTCATACGATAATACTTACTACAGTCAATCAAGGGAACAATTATGCATCCGCCTGTTTCGGCGATACAACTTGAAGCGATGGTGGTATATATAGCACCGACATCATCGTTAAAATCGCTACTCTCTAACGCAAATCCCTTGACCATGACCGTAGTCTCAAATGATCCCAGTGGTTGGCCGGACAACGATACGCATCAGGTTGCCAGCTATGTTTTAGGTTCGTGGAGAACAGGCCCGATGCCGTTTGACTCTATCTTGACTGTGGTTTTGCAGTGGCATCCTCAACTGCAATACTCTACGATTGGGGTGAGCAACATAGTACTTATGGAGGCGATTATTGATATCCCTGCGGTATCATTTAGCACTAACATTCGGACAAGAGGTAGGCTGATGCCGTTGATGCCGTTACCAGAGCAGCCATCCTCACTACTAAGAATGGATTTATAGGTTGAACTGTTCTGGGTGAGCAGAATCTCATCGCATACTAACAGCAGGACGAGACAGCTAATTCGGGGCAGAGGCCACGCTGGTCTTGCATGACTTTTCTATATATCATTGTATGTGCCAATATTATGCGCTGCGGCGCACTTGGCAAGTTGTACATACTGACTTGAAAATATTCTAGGTGCGTTATGTTGGAATACTATACTCTTTGTATGTTTGCAATGCGAACAAGTTGGCACTGTGCTAATAAATCATCTCTCACTATCAGCAACAACATACTGCGTATGTTTCCTTACACTATTTTCATTTCTTCTGACCAACAGGTTGCAGCGAGTCTCCCGGAAGTTTCAATGTCAGATGTGGTAATTATTCTGACCAGCGCCTGCCTGCCATGCTCGTCCAACTGACCACGCTTCTACTTAGGGGTGAGTGATACTGCTTAATTTTTTGGGGATTCGATATAACGTCTGTAACAGGTGTAAGTTTTACTAAAGTATTTTGTCCCCTGAGACTCTTCAATAACTATGTTTTTCAGGTACCGTATTTTTCCTGATACAAGCGGGGACATATTTTGTCATAAACACCATACTCGGCAGTGAGTTACTTGGCTGCGTACCCGTTAATGTTCGACTGAAATATCTTTCAAGTCATCATGATTGCTCGATTATATGCCATGTATCAGCGATCCAGAAAAATCCTCGTTTTTCTCATTGCAGTCTTTCCAACTCTCACAATCGTCTGTGGACTGCTGACCGTATTAGCAATCCGCAATTTTTCTTGGGGTATGCTTCAACTACCATAAAAGACCTTCAACCATTAAGCTGATGGGATGAATTCTAGATGAGCTCGTCCTCTCTGGCACCCATCAGTGTGTTTATGAGGTTCAGGAAAACAACCAACTTGAACTTCTGTTGGCCGGGGTTTGGATACTCCGCATTGTGTGGGAGGTCATCGTACTCTGTCTTGCAGTCTGGATTGCCCGAAAACATTTCCATGAAATGCGGCGGTCATCTACAGGATGGTCTACCGGAAACTGTTTCATGGTGTTAATGAAAAGTCATGTGCTTTATTTTGCAGCGTGAGCTTCCAATCTTAACGCGATTGACATTCTTTTACTGAAGTTTCACATGTGCTAGTTTTGCTGCTGTTTCTTGTTTCAGCCTTGGCTGGCTGTTCCCTAACATAATGGTAAGTATGCCGATCTGTGACTGACATCTTGCATCTGACCACATCTGATCTTGTCTATAGGGCTTACCTTCTGTGGGAACTCAAATTTATTATGGCATACTTCAAATCGCCACGTTCGTGCAACTGTTCGTGCTGGGACCACGTCTCATCCTTAGCGTTCGACAATATAACGCCAAGGTCACGGCTAACGCTGAACTAGGAACCGGTATGACTTCAATTGCTTTCCAGGCGCTCATAAGCGCGTCGACTGGTACCAGTAGTGTGTAGCACCAAAACGGTCCGAATGTTCGGGTACTCTGCAGGAAACGCTGGATTTCCTCGTAGACTCGTATACGGTACTGGTTTGATGCCCGAAGTTGAAAGCGTAGGTGGCCAATACTTACTGTGTTGCATCACCACTGAATTATGGTCACATCGCAATGCCTAGTAGAGAACGACATACTTCCGCATTGTGAGATTGTCGTGCATAGACGGTGTTTTTCTCGGTCATCGGAGGCGAGCTGACTTCACGTCCCCAACCCTCTCTTCTCTTGGGTATCTTCCTGGAGACCCGCGAAATCAATTACTCTACTTTACTGTACTCAACACGTACATACAATCTGAACAGGTTGTTCGAGCATAGGATGTGCGCCATGGGGTGCTGCAGAAGCGGATCATTCGCTGCGTGAGGAAATCAGAAGCGTTACTTCAAGATGCAAGTTGATGCACATTTCTACTGTTGACAATGCGCTTACGCATACAAAACTAGCCGCTGCTGAACGGTTGAGGTTCAACGTTCAACAATAGAGTACTACTCTAATGGGCATAAATGAAAAACTGGTTAACTGATATGCAACGTTTCCTCGCACCTTGGTCACACAACATTAGACTCAGGTAGCAACCTCAAACAAAATCTACCAATGAAACCCGCCAAGCAGTCCTTCGAGACCTCGGATCTTGCGTAAAGCGGCTTTGCGCGCTTCTAATACAAAGTCTTCCCGAAAGCTCATCCCAATCCTGCACTATTCGAGTTCTCACAGATGGGACAGAGGTCTGAGTTTCCTGGAAGTCTATAAGTGCACGACCTTCACGATGGTCATTTTCTGGGACCGCGGTCGTCTCGATAGCCATTTGCCAGGGACATGTTGTCCCTTTCTGGTTGGGCAAGGAAGAAAGCCAGAATATGCGCTGCGCTGCGAACAAGCACGGCCACTGTGAGCTCTGTGGACGTGGGGGCTCGAACTGCAATGAAAGGTAAGTCATTCCCCGGATCCGAGGATACAGAGCAAAGCTTACATTGTACTTCTCAATGACGTGAGCATTGGATTCCGAGGCATCGAGATCAGGTCGTATGAATCGAATCTGGCCTTCGTACAAAGTTACTATAGCTCCTTCGTGAAACATTTTGACGAAGCGTCCAAAGGTCACAGCAGCAGGGCGAAGCTGCCAGAATGGCGTAAGCAACGGTGGTGAGTTTGCATCGAAGTCGTTAGGTACAGTGGTGGGAATATTATACGCAGTCATCAATCGCGTGCTGACGAGCAAAATGCACGGAGCCCGACCAGACAAGCGCAAGTCATACCGTATCTGTAAAGACTCATCGGTATTCTGCATTTATATTATTTTCATCTTCGCACTTACGCGGAGTTTTCCATCGTGTCCCTTTGGACAGTCAATTTCAACAGTCATATCCTGTCGAAAACTGTCGTAATTATCGTTTAGCTGCATGATACGAAGGAAATGCCTCCTGTCGGAAGTAATCCAGCCATAAACGACATAGTCTCCAGCTGCTGCATAGTTCCGCACAAACACGTTTGTGCGAAAAATGAGGCGTATCGTGATTGAGGGTATCTTTGTATTTAAATGCACAATTCCGAAGGCGTTGGATCTAGTTGGAGTTCGTGAGCATGAGAAATTAGGGCTCCAAGGATAAATCGCACCCGTCATTGCACTTGGTTCGTAGTAGCATGAGATCATCGCCACGAGACGATTTGTACGGACCGTCTTGATCGAGGAAGGGAAGCCAGCACATCTCGCTCTGAAAGGTCGTGGACGCAGCGGGAAAGTCATTTGCACCAGCTCCCGTGCTTGGTTTTATTAAACACAAGTTGGAGTGTCGAGAAGGGTTGAGATTTCGACAGTGGAAGAGCAACACTAGCCATGTCCCACCAGGAAGAAACTTGAGACCTTGAAATACACCAGGGAAATCCAGTGGGAACGTGTAAAGACGCTTAGGGACAATGTTGGGCTGTGTCCATATGTGGTCAAGTCGAACAGCGGTTTTCAGCTGGTGACGAATATCTTCTGCAGTGCATGAACGCAGATGGGGGTAGCACTGATCAAGAAAACGATGCTGAAAGAGGACGTCGCGCCAGACATGTCGTAATGTAGTAAATTCGTATAATGTTCGACATGTCTGTGAATGAGGTATAAAAAGGCTCACAGAAGGAGTAATAACCTGCCGCAGACTCACACTTCCAAGCCTTATGATGTCCAGGACGGAAAGATACCTCATAATCACAAGCCATACGTCGACCACGAACTTGGAGGGGCTGTAGATACCATGTCGGCTGGCTGGTACTACAAACATGGGTATCCAAGTCAGTGATTGTGAGTAAAGAACTCGGAATTGTGGAACACATGGTCCCACTGGTCATTTTCAGGCTTATGCATTGCTTGAGCAGTCACTGGGTACTAGTTGGTTGTGATCACGACATAGTGGCGTGCTGCGTTACAACTCTCGGGCGCCAGCAACGGCACGTGACTGAACACTTGCAGACTCGGACTTCACTAATTTACTACTACTTACTCTCGTTGTCTCGTGAGGTCAAGCATTTGGTCGACGCAGCTTCGCAATCAACGATACAGGTCTCAGGAAGGTATTATTTATTAACCTAGTTGACATGTCAGTGAGTCTAGGACCCCTGCGAGCAACCGTCGTTTGCGTTTCTGACCACGCAGCAACTGTAACTTGCAGCATGGTTTTGTGGGTTGCGACTGGCCGCTGATAGGTACCGACGCCAGCCACTGAGGGGACTCTGTGACATTGGTTCGCTTCCACCTGAAAATTTTTCGTCCGTAGCCCTTGAAGTAATGACCTCCAACCAAGGATACAAGAATTCGACTACAAACGGCCTCGAAGGTCATCTGAGCATTCAATGCCTATTCCTTTCAAGAACGGCCGTACATCATACCTCTGTATCACTCTTGGCGGTATTTGATGAATAGACTTAAATCCTTCCTCACTGTAACTGCCAACAATCTCTGCATTAGGTAAGTTATCAGTGTTTGCTCTTAGTATGGCTAAGTAGTCATTTGTATGCGCAACCTCACAAAGTGGATACTCAATCCTCTCCTAGCCTGCTGTCAACCACACATGCCGAACAATCAATATCCCTGACAAGACAGCTGTTATCATGTCAGATGTCTAGCATCACGGGGATGAACCCTGCGAGACCCTATGGGTTCTTCTATGCACGCATTCAATCGCCGTCAGCGTTTTGCCGACGGGCGCTGCTGGTGATGTAATGTACCTCCTACCACGTAGCCCCTTAAGTACGAGGCGCTCTTGCAGGGTCAAGATAAATACTGGTCTTATAATCTGTCAGTCCAACATTTGCTGCTGCATGGTGCTTTACTCCCGTTTACTTCCATGTCAATGAAGGCCACAATCCATAATATGTTCACGACGAACGAGAAATTAGATGATGATCTGGATGAGCTAGGACATATGCCGTCATCTACTTCCCAAACAGCTTGTTCAGAATCAGGCCCTCCGGATGGCGGTTTTCAGGCATGGGGGACTGCTTTTGGGTGGTAAGCCGTGTCTTAAATGATACTCACATGCTTGTGTCTCACGGTCACGACGATGCCTAGTTTCCTCATGCAATTTTGTGGTTTTGGGTTAGTTATAGCTCCGCTCGTTCGAGACATATATCAGTCAATAACACGAACAGATACATATCGTCTTTTGGAGTTTATCAAGGTACACAGCAGTCGCATGATTATTTATACCCGAAGTTGATAAACGACCTCGGAAGATTATTACACACGAATTTATCTGGCCAACCATCCACCATCTGCAATATCGTAAGTGAATATGCTTTGACTCTGCAGCTCTTGGTCTCAGTCAATGTCAGATGGATTGGTGCATTGACCGCGTTCCTCGCAATCAATGTTACGTTGATCTCAGGTCCGCTGTACGACCGAGGGTGGTTGTAAGTTGCCAATCTTTATACATAGTCAATTGTTAATTTCTGCACAAATCACTGATAGCTATCGATTGATGATTACGGGGTCGCTGCTCCAATCACTGTCCTTGTTCGCTTTGTCCTTCACAAAGCCTGGTCAGTTTTACTTGGTGAGCAGCTCGACTGGCAATCACGTCGTCGATGGGCTACCTATACGTTGTGACCAGGCTTTCGTGGTTCAGGGTGTCCTTGCTGGGTTTGGGATGGGCCTGACGTACGCTCCCAGTATCGCGGTCGTCTCTCAGCACTTCTCCAGAAGGCGCACATTGGTGATGTCTCTCGTCACATCCGGTACACCACTTGGTTCCATGATTCATCCGATCATGCTCAATCACCTTTTGAATGGCACTGTTGGCTTTGCAAATGGCGTTCGCGCCAGTGCGGGTTTTGTTAGTGTTCTGTTATTGATCGCCTGTTTATTCATGCGTACAAGAGAACTGCCGATACCAACTGCCAGCTATACTGCAGTTGCGCGAAAATGCTCTCGCGAGGTACTCTTCATCCTCATGACAGTTGGGTATGTTGTATCAGGCATACGCCAAAGGATTCAGTCTTGACAACTGATCATGCCTAGGTCATTACTATTTCAGATCGGGTTTTTCTTCCCTGTATTTTACTTGCAACTGGACTCTGCCAAACATGGTATTGACATCAACTTCTCGTTCTACTCCGTACGCCCAGGATTATTCTCTTTATTGTCAATTCTCAACTCGTTTTAGCTCGTGATAATGAATGCAGCCTGTTTTATCGGACGCTGCACGGCAGGAATAATCGCGACTTATACGGGGGTGTTGAACCTCACAATCGCATCCGCTGTCGCATGCAGTGTCCTTATAATATCCATGATAGCTCTGAGTGACGTGGCCAGTGTGGTTGCGTTAGGACTTGCATATGGCTACTTTTCTGGAGTTTGTATGTGTCACACTGCAGCGTGTGTAATTCCTGGCACTGACTTTTCAAGACATCGCGTTGTTGGTCCCAATGGTGACTGTGTTAACGCCAGATTTGTCTGAGCTAGGGTTAGCTTCTCTTACATTTGCATTCTGGTGATGTTCACCATCATATGCAGAGCGCGAATGGGCATATTTTGTACTTTCACTGGTGTGTAGCATCCAGCTTTGTCTCGGAACTCCTGACAGTGCACGAATGATCAGCCTTTAGTGGATTAATCAGTGAGTAGTTGCTTTCCGGTCTTTATCTGCCATTGGACTAATATTTTCAGGCGGCCCAATATCAGGCGCTTTGCTTGGTTCTCAATATAAGTGGTGGATACCGTCGCTCTTCAGTGGGGTGAGTAGTTCACATCGTTCCTGCACTTGCGCAGACCATGTCCTAAAATTTGCTTCTAGTTCATCTCCCTCGTTGGAAGTTTGATGTTCGTAGCGATGCGCTTGATGATATACCGCCGAGAAATAAATGGAAAATATCCATAGCTGGCAGGGATACGTGAACCACTTGTTCCGTTGGATTCTGTCGAGGCCGATATTCACTCATGCTGGATTAGATGTGACACGTGTATGAAATGTTCGCCGTGTATTGAACGCGTGTGCAGGTGTACAAATATTATTGGACTGATCTATGCCGTAGCTGCGTGCAGGCACCAACCCCCGGCCTCAAATTGAACGAACAACAGCAGACGACGTCGAGTCTCTGATTCATAGATGGGCCTCTATGGTGATGAAATCATTGAACCGACGTGCTCTGTTTTCATGCCGAGGCAAATAAACAGAACTAGAATAAATTATTCAAATCTACTCCACATTGATCCTTCATGTCAACGAACTTCAAACACCGCCTGCACATTCTGATCTCGAACCATCTATCGCGCTCAGACGGAGAACAATACGACAGGGTCAGACTGGTCAAGAGGCACAATGAACGGCGAGTAGCAAAGCCAAATATTACACACCACATTCAGTTCAATAACTTAACTTTCTCCTCCTTAGGTAAGTTGTCGGTGTTCACTCCTAGTGCGTCCTATCATGCCGTATGTGTGATAACTAGTGGAACAGAGCTCTTCATGGTAGGGCAGATATTGGATCTTCTTTTCTTCAAGCCTGCTGTCAACCATACAAGCCGAATAGTTGACTATCTAGATTTCCTTAACAAGGCAACTGCTATCATGCCGTCGGGTATAGATTCCAATCACAAGGGCACGAACCCTAGGGACCCCGCAGTCCAAGATTCTTATAAGTATATGTAATGCATCCATCAAGATGACTCGCTAACACCTGTCAGCGACGTAATACTAGCCAGCCCCTTTAGTATGAGGTTGCACGGCATACTTGCAGGGTTTTGCAAGGGTGATACCAGTATCGCCAGCGGCTGCGAATGCTAAGCTGCAGCGTCCAAGTGCACGGGGATAATTGGAGGCATGGGAGCCTTGCAGCATGAGTTCACGAGCGTGGCGGAGGTGTCGATACGTGTATCGGAGTAGACTCGGACGCTCACGACACAGTCAATGATTACCCCTTCAGTCTTCCCTCATTATTTTTCTCAGTTGAATTCCCGTCATCGTCGAATTGATTTGTCTGTGTGAACCGTGACAGAGGTTCCATAGGCGACTTCAAGTATAGGCTATTGACGTAGAGTTACCAGCACGCAGATGCAATCCAATTGGCGGTAAACTCCGAAGCCGGATTTTAAATCTCGAAGGCGGCTCTTCCAGTTGAACGCGTCAACGTTTCAACTTTCAAGCCGTGGCCTTTATCACGACCGGAGTGCCACAACGGAGCTCCGACTCGAATCATTGCTGCGGTGCGGTCAACTCGTTGGTTACATTTCTGATCGCTCCAGCTGATGGAGCTGAGCGTCCTGCATCTGCGTCTACGGCGTACGCAGAACGTAATGCGAGGATTCTCTGTGAGGGGAAGTGGCTCAGCCGCTCATTCGACCGATTTGTCGTCACGGTTCAAGTTGGTATGCGCCAGCATGCAAGCAAGCCAATCCAACTCGTTGTGGCACAACGATATTCAGATGCGGCGACTTTGATGAGTGATCCCGGGCTTATCAGATTTACTAAACCAGGACGGCAGCAGTATTTTAAAAATTTCCGGCGCATCTTGTCAACCTCGTTTTCCACTATATTTTACATTTGGTTGACATTTGGCAAGTAGCTATGGACTCTGTCAGATTTGAATGGCGGTGTCGCATACTCGTAGATCACTCTGGACAGACCTGTCGCGCTAACACCCCTCCCGAATAGTCTTTCGTAGGCAGACCCTGAACGAGGAAGGCAGCCTCAGAAGTTCAATGGTCCTTCTACCTCCCAATCACTGATTTACTTGATTTAGGTTGAACCAATGCCACGCTGACTACATAGGTTACTTCGCGCACACAGGAAATCTCGAAACACCGGGAAGATGAGCCGACAATATCATATTGTTTCATATATCCGTCGATTCTGGTCATGAGGACGAAGACTCATGCGGATCATTAGCCACGAGTCAGTATTCGCTTGGGGCCAGGACCTTGACCACACCTGAAATGCGAAGACGGCTAACCATCAGCTCCTTCTGTCCTTTCATTCCAGCTGTAGACTTCATTGACAGCAAAATGAACTTGGGCTTATAATCCCGAAGCCTAGCGTTTGTTGTCATAATGTTTGTTTTACTCGCCAATCAGCTCCTTCGATGTCTGTTGTTCAGCCCAGAATTCGTACATTCGTGCTACACGAGAAGTCAAATGTTCTGGAAGAGCTGGGACATGTGCATTCATCTAATTCCTCGTCACTTTGTTCAGAATCTGGGCCTCCAGATGGCGGATATGGGGCATGGGCAACTGCTTTCGGGTGGTAAGTTGTGTCTCAGATGATGCCCGCAAGTTGCGTATCTTACATTCACAACGACACTCAGTTTTTTGATACAGTTTTGTGGTTTTGGGTTTGTTCCGGCACCGTTCCTTCGAGAGACGATATTTCACAGCACTTTGACAGATATGTATCATCTTTTGGAGTATATCAAGGTGCGCAGCGGTGGCATGATCGATTGTAAACATGGTTGACAAATGAACTTGCAAGATTTTTACACGCGAATTTACCTGGCCAATCAATCACCGTCTGCAATATCGTAAGTGAATGCACTTATACTCTGTAGTCTGCTGTCTCAATCACTGTCAGATGGATTGGTGCATTGACGTCGTTCCTGACAGATAATGTCACCTTGATCTCAGGACCGCTGTACGACAGAGGATGGTTGTAAGTTGCCACACATTGATAGTGGTTTTTTCAGCACTAATTGCTGATAGCTACCAATTGATGATTGTGGGGTCGGCCCTCCAGTCACTATCCTTGTTCACGTTATCCCTCGCAAAGCCTGATCAGTTCTACCTTGTGAGCAACCCTGGTAATTCTGTGGATGGGCTACCTATATGCGGTGACTAGATTTTCATGGTTCAAGGTGTCCTTTCTGGAATTGGGATGGGCCTGACGTATGGTCCCTGCATGGCGGTCATCTCTCAGCACTTCTCTAAAAGACGCACGTTGGTGATGTCTCTCGTCGCGTCCGGTTCACCACTGGGTGCCATTATTCATCCAATCATGCTGAATCACCTTTTGAATGGCACTGTTGGCTTTGCGAGAGGTGTCCGTGCCAGTGCAGGTTTTGTTAGTGCTCTGCTATTGATCGCCTGCTTATCCATGCGCACGAGAGCACTGTCAATGTCGAAACCAACTACCAGCTATAGTGCAGCTGTGCGAAAATGCTCTCGCGATATTTTCTTCATCTTCATAACCGCTGGGTACGTTGCCTTTGGTGCTTGCGCATCGAATTATTTACAGCTGAGCATGTCTAGATCAACATTATTTCAGATCGGGTATTACTTCCCTATATTTTACTTGCAACTTGACTCTATCAAACATGGGGTCGACGTCCATTTCTCGTTCTACTCCGTACGTTCAAGATTTTCTTCTTCTTCGTCGATTTCCAACACAATTTAGCTTGTGATCATGAATGCTGCCTGTGTCATTGGCCGCTGCACGGCAGGAATATTTGCAGCATACACGGGGACATTAAACTTCACGATCGCATCCACCGTCGCATGCAGTGCCCTCATCATTTCCATGATAGCTCTGAGCGACATAGCAAGTGTGGTTGTATTAGGGCTTGCATATGGTTATTTTTCTGGAGTTTGTGTGTGCCATACCGCAGCTTGTGTAATTTCTTGTACTGACTTTACAAGACATTGCGCTGATGGTCCCGTTGGTGACTGTGTTCACGCCCGATTTGTCCGAGCTAGGGTTAGCTTCTTCTACTTATCCAGTCTGTAAATGTTGACCCTCATATACAGGGCGCGATTTGGGATATGTTTTGCCTTCACTGGTGTGTAGCATCCAGCTCTGTCCCGGAACTCCTGACAGTGCGCAAATGGTCAGCCTTTGGTGGATTACTCGGTGAGTAGTTATTTTCCGGTCTTTATTTGCCATTGAATCAAAATTTTCAGGCGGCCCAATATCAGGCGCTTTACTTTCTTCTCAATATAGGTGGTGGATAGCGTCGCTCTTCAGTGGGGTGAGCAGTTTTGCCTGTAATTGCGCAGCCCCATGCTAAAATATGTCTCTACCGTGATAAGCTCATCTCTTTTGTCGGAGGTTCCATGTTTGTGGTGATGCGCTTGATGATATACCGCGGACGATGAATGGAAAGAGACACTATAGCCACCCGGAAAGTGAACCTCGTGTTCTATGAGCGCTTTTTCTTCGGGTCGATATCTATTCAATATACTCACCCTTGTGCAGTCGGTAGCACCAGGATGACATGATGTACATATACCTACACACACTTTCAATGCATGAATCGTAGACATATTTGCCGCTGTAGGCGTTGCTAACCTGTTTCGCTGTCATCGTACAGACACGAAAAAAGCCAATCACCGTTACGGCAGTCACGTGGGAGGCGCTTAATTAAACGATGACAACGGTAGGCTGCTCTCCCTTCTTGAAAGTGCCTTGAACAGGTAAAAAATACTGACACGCAGCCCATCGGCATGAAGTACGTTTGAACTGTGTACGTTCGAAAACGATGTGCTCCACTCGTTTCGTGGTCGGCCGCCTGATCTGTCTTGCAACGATACTGGGCCCATCATCGAGTGCTGGTACCGTGACATTGCGAGGTCGGAGCAGATTATTCTCCACGGCAGTGCGATGCAGGAATGCGCTTTTCTCGTCTCTGTCGACCTTGATCACGGTGAATGGAACCGCCTGCTAACCATTGCAATGTGTGGATTTCTGATCTCGTAACAAGTTGCATCATTGCCTTGCGCTTTCTTTCTGGTGAGTGCATTCCCTTACGAGTATGAATTGACTCAAGGGCAGGAAATATGCTGACACCGATATACTGAGGCTCAGGTCATGCTGGTGACCTCGCTGGCGCCCCAAGGAAATCTTATCATGGGTTTTGTTTCTACAGTTTCCTTATGCTGCATGCTTGTGTATCCCCTTGCGGTATTCAGTGAGTAGATTTCGGCATTTACTCTATCGTTCTCTTCTTCGGTAAGTTGTCAGCATTCACCCCTGGTATAGCTGATCACCAGGCCACTCTCATGACAGGGCAAGGATTGGATCTGCTTTTCTTCGGGTCCGCCGTCGGCCACAAAAGCCGAACAGTCGGAAATTT
Source organism: Suillus weaverae (assembly GCA_016767475.1). Lineage (NCBI taxonomy): Eukaryota > Fungi > Basidiomycota > Agaricomycetes > Boletales > Suillaceae > Suillus > Suillus weaverae. The sequence goes on along the minus strand of MU179339.1, from coordinate 187,763 downwards.
TTTAAATCCCCCAGACAAGACAGCTGTTATAATGCCGTCAGGTATCTACGAGACCCTGCAAGACCATTTTTCTATGCGTGTATTGAGATCGCCGTCAACGACTTGTTAACGCCCTGCCGGTTGTCACTTCTTACCAGGAAACCCCTTTAGAATGAGGTTGCACGGCACTCTTGCAGGGTCGCAATTAATATTGTCCGCTGCATCCGCTGGTGCATAACGCATTACTTACCTTCGATAGTGGCCATGGCGCAGGCAGAGTTCCGCGATGAGCTCGCGACGAACGAGAAGTTAGAAGAGCTGGACGCAAACAGTCTTCTGACTCCCCGACACTGTTCAGAATCTGGCCCTCCGGATGGCGGGCGTCTGGCATGGGCAACTGCCCCTGGATCGTAAGATGTTCTCGAATGGTATTCACGAGTTGTCTGTCTCACATTCTTAGTTTTCTGATACAATTTTGTGGCTTCGGGTCGGTCTGATCGAGACATCAGTCGATAGCTCTCAAACAGATACTTGACCTCTTTTGGGGTCTACCAAGGTAAGTACGCAGTGGCATGTCCGGTTGGTTGACAAACGAACTTACACACATTGTCTGGCCAATCATGTTGACCTTCCTATGCAGGGCGCGTATGGGCACATGCTTTGCTTTCACCGGTGTGTATCAGCCGACAAACTGCGAATCTCAGCATTCGGTGCATTGATCAGTGAGCAGTTTCTTCCAGCCTTTATTTCGCAATGAACCAATGTTTTCAGGTGGTCCAATATCAGGCGCTTTACTTTCATCTCAATATAAGTGGTCGATACCGTCGCTCTTCAGTGGGGTGAGTAGTCGTGATCATTCTCGTGCTTCCCCGTGCTGAAATCGTGTCCTGTGGCGATGAAAGTATCTGTCTTGTGGAGGTTTGGTGCTTGTAGTGATGCGCTTGATAATATACCGGCAAAGATAACCGGAAACCACCCATAGCTTGGTGCGGAAACGAGGTAAATTGCTTGTTCTGTGGGGGCTTTCATCGGGGCATACTATATACAAGACAAGACTAGAACTGGACGGGGAGCAGCACGTGTATATCTTGCGATATGTGCAGGCATAGATATCCATATTTTGGGACCACCGTTCGATCTACTTGTCGAGTACAAGTGTTGAATCGATCCTTGGATCAGTGTGCATCAATATTATTCAATCTTCGATGTATTATCCGCGATTGGGCTTGGGATTCTAGTGGGTTAACATTAGCTTGGCCGAGAACAACTTGAATTCCCTTTCGACCTCAAAAAAGCCCAGGAACGGTTCGGACACACCTCAATGTTCACCAGCGAGTTACGTCACTAGACTTAGTCACGGACTCACGGTGCTTGTTGAGTACATCGCTGTTCTTGTTAAGCACCATCCAAACAGCGGCTCTGAGATCGAGACGGTCCTTTCAAACACGCACGCTATTCATAGAGTAGCTGGATGAGTTCCGAGGAGTCTTCGTCTTCTGGGCCCGTTTCATCAACTTCGGACGGGAAAACTCCCTGATCATTAATGGAAGTTCATCATCAAATGATTAGCTCGCGATTCTTATGCCACTGGTGACTTGGCGGAGCTCCTAAGTATCGAACACAAGTGCCTATCGATCAACTTGCGGGAATTTGATGGAGTGGGAAGACCTAGCGCTATGACACCTTCTCGCGTTGTTCCGCCTTTGGGTGCTAGACTCGGTTGACTCGAATTCGCATGCCATGGATGATGCGGATGAGATTTTACCGTACTTCAGGCTTCACTCTTCTGCTGCGCTCACAGCCTTGCCTCGCGCTGTCATAGCCCGAGGAAAGGCTTGATGAGCGGAGAAGATTCTCTTTGGGGGTGTTTCATCGATTGTGCGCGCGCGTTCAAATAGAAGGAGCGACTCGAAGAGTACCGTCTTCTCTACCTCCAAGGGAATATCGAAGCACTCAGGTGTGCTTCCTAGGTTCGTCCTTCGAGGCATATTGATCGTTCTTTTAAGCCACTGGCCATGGTTTTTTTGGCTCATGCCAGCCACTGGCAAGATCCGAGTCGCTGAGATGAATTGTGCGGCGTGTTGATGTTCTTCTTGCAGGAACTGATCGGTGCACTCGCAAGTTGGTACCAATTGGGCATCGATATCGTCACCTCACGGGCCGCCCACTTACACCCCCGGGCCATCAACAGACACTATCGAATCGCAATCAATCATTGCATCATCGATCAATACTGCGGCGTCTTGATGCTCTTCTTGCATCGGTGCACTCCAAGGTTCAAAATACGCGGTACCAATTGTCGTCACCCCATCACCAATACGGGCCGCCCAGCCCACTTACACAACCAGGCCATCGACAGATACCATCGAATCGCAATCATTGCATCATCTGCCAGCCGAGTCTGATATCAAACACCAGATTCAGTATGACATTTCCAGTCATCACGATCAGCACATCCGAGTCATCGATATGTCCAAATTCCAGGATAAGAAACGAACAACAAAAAAACGACTTAGCATCAGCACCGCCAAGACTATGACCTGCAACATGTACTCGCACGTCAATCGATCCTCGGACTCGTGTTCGCCAGGTGATCACTACCCTATGTCAGGTGGGCGAGGACGTACGTACATGTTTGAGTCACGCCCTGGGCCTGGACGGGCGTATATAAGGGCTTGCTCGTCGTTGAATTAATCACTATGTATCAGTACTCACTAGCACTGCTGAGCACTCTTGGTGTCCCACTTCCGTCTGCATTCTGATCAATCATTGGCGTGCATACTCGATAGCACTCTGCCCTCACACCACATCATATCTCTCATCTCAATCTTAGTCTCAAACTCCACACAAGACGCATGAAGCCTCTTTTATTGATATGGATACGACGCAGATAATGCCAGTAGATACGACGATAGATAAATACTTTGACTTTGACTTGGCCCTTGCTTTGGATTCGAGCAGATCTTGGTACATTTTTCGGTGAAGGATGGATGGTAGGTGCTGCGAGCACCAGGGAGGAGGAAGCAAGCGTCCACCAATGGAAGTGGTAGGTGTATGAGCGGAATGGTGGATGGGTGGAAGTGGATGGAGAGCTTCCAGCGGATGATGGATGTTGGAAGAAGGGAGTGGAATAGTGGGTAGACGCAAAGACCTGATGTCGCAATGCAGATATCAAACTAGCGTCAAATCATCGGGCCATGCTGTCGCGATTGCACGATGTGGGTGGCAGGCAGGTAACACTAAAAGCACTGTTCGGGGTAGAAATTCCGCGAGACACTTGCACTCGTATGGGGTGAACTTGAAGAGGTGGAGGCGTTGTGATGTAGTCAAGAACGAGAAGACCCAATAAGGAGAAATAACACAGGAAACCAAGTAAAGGCTATGAACGATACAGTGTGCATGGAGGCAGATGATAAAAGAGAGATAAAAAAACACATGGAAGAACACCGTGCAGGCATGAATAAGCGTGAGCATGAACATGATGGAGTGGATGTGCCAGAGCGGATGGGTCTGGATCTGCAGGCTCTGCGATGTTGCCAGCTGAGACCATTCCCAATTCCGTAGGCACAGTACGGAAGATATGGATCACGGTCATATCTCCATATCGCGCTCCTCCCCACTACCCACATCATCCTCCCGGATTTTTGCACCACCAACGTCCTCTTTCCTCGCACGCACGCGTCCCCGACCACGTTCCTCATCCTCACCCCGATCCTCGACGTCCATCTCCCACTTTCTCTCGGCTTCCCATGAAGATTGTGGCAGGGACGTTTGGGAGGATGCAAGGGAAAGTCTGGATGAGTCTGTAGAGTTTGAGTTTGAGACAGAGCGAGAAGAGAGCAGGGGGGTTCCGCGAATTGCAGCTAGTTCGCGCTCGAGGGCGCGGTTGCGCTCTTCGAGATCTCGGCCGCGTGAAGCTTGGACGCTGACGAGCTGTTGAAGGTAGCGGATGTATTCCACAGACTAGGGGGTGCAGTCAGTAAAAGAGAACAAATTTTCAGATGAATCAGCACGAGGTATATGCAGGAAACGAATACACGTATTTGGAAAATGAACGTATATAGTTAGGGAAATGGCGCATATAGGCAATACAAAGCACCGTCCAGCCACCAAGAATAAAAATAAAAATAAAACAGAAATAGAAAAAAGGATACCCACCTTCCTCAAAATCATCCCCTTATTCGCCTTGATCATTTGCGGCTCAGAGCCATTTGCGGTAGTGATCCCGTTCGTAGGGATACCCCCATTCACACCGCCATTCGCGTTACCCCGGCCTACTCGGAACAAGCGTTAGGATCTACCTTCTACATCACGCAAAAGACGCACCATCATCTCCATCTTCGCTTGGATCCTTTTTCATGGCATTCCCGTTAACAGGAGTGCCCGGTACCCCATTTTCAGGGACGTCAGGAAGACCCTCGTCAGAGTTTGCTGCGTCTGGGAGGAGCGGGAGTGAAAATAGATCGTTGTTTTCGACTGCAGGTGAAGTTGCGCTTAAAAGGGTGGGGGATGTTGGAGCAACGAGTGGGGCTGTGGCGATGAGTTAGATAATTGGAAAAGATCCGAGGATCAGATGTAATAAACAGTTTCCCGAGAATGGAAAAATAGGAAAGGGAGGTCCGAGGACCGAAACAAAGGAGGGAAAACCCACCATCACATTCAAACAGCACCCCTGGAATTAGCCCTGCTAGCTCGCCGATTCTTTCATTGATGTTGTCTCTCCGCCTTCTCTCGACAGCATTGTGACTCTCCCGCCTTCTTCGTCTCTTTTCTGATAGACCATCGCCATCAGAATGTTTTCCTTTGACAGGCGCAGGCGCAGAGGTAGTGCTGCTCCCAAGCATACCCAAAGTAGAAACTTCACTCGGACTGATTCCCATGCTGGGAGTTCCGGTACGGCCATTAAAACTACCATAATTTACAGCCACATTGTTTTGGGAAGCATACGAAGCCGGCTGTGCAGTGTATGAAGTGGTTGCCGCATTATAACCCTGGAACCCGCCAAAGGAATGGGAGAGACTGTCGGGTGTGGGAAGCGAGTATTCGCCTTGACCGGGGACGAAAAAGCCTCCCATCGTTGAACCACCACCCCGACCGGGGATAACTATGGCGTGAGGACGGGCGGGAGGGGGTGGAGAAGTGCCGGATACATGTGAACTAATGCTATTGGCACGGCGATCGCGGCGGGATGTCCGGGTGGGGCCGAGACTTGGGGGGCGTGAACGGCTACGACTGCGTGAGTTGGGGTTGTGCGGGGATGGGGTGTGGCGGTACGCGAAATGTGATGGCGGATCTGGGTGTGGTTCGTACCTCATACTGCTATTTAAGGCAGGAAGGGTACTGTTGAAATGGGTATGGGGGAGATCATTGGTGTGTTGTTGTTGGCTGTTTGGGTAGATATCTGTCGATGATGGAGGTCGGTAGTGGCCTGTTGCAGGAGCGCTGATGTCAAAAATATTGTGACGGTATGGGTCTGCATCGTATGTACTACGCTCGTGTGATGCATGGTGCGGGTGCGAGTCGATCAGTGTTGCGAGATCGTCGGTGAAGTCGATGGCACTTGGTGTTGCAGCATGAGAGTGAGCTTGAGCAGCACTTGGAAACTTGCGAAATGAGTCAGGAAGAAAAGATAGATTTGGTGGCATGAAAAGATTGTTATTATTGACTGTGGGGGATGTTGGAGGGGGTGAGGTCGGCGTCTCTGACGGTGACGAAGCAGTATGTACAGGTGAAGGAAGCTGAAAACCTTCTTGTCTCACTGTTGTACTATAGCTGGACATGAGAGAGGATACAAAGTGGAGATGTGATTTGCCTAATACTTCACTTTATTATCACTTTCAACTGTTTCTCGCTCAATCCGGGGTCTCGGTCCGAGTATGGGAACAGGCACAAAATATTTAAATCAAATAAATCAAAACAATTCTTATTACATCATTCACCTTCATTCTATCCTTAGTTTTTCTCTCTCAGGCCCTTGCTCAGGCCGTCCAACTTCCGTCCTATCCTACTGCCCCCGATCCCTCGTAGCCTCGGCACCGCGATATCCTCTCCTCCCCACCATACAACAACTATCGTCTCTTCTCCCGCGACTGTCCACCTCACTCTTTGACATGCAAATCATTAAACACTTGACTACTACTGTCGTTCAGCACCATCGCGACACTTTAAGTTTACTACATCTTCCGACTCGTCAATCTCCGTGATGGCGCCCGATATTTCACTTGACAGAATACAAAACCAAATTTCACAACACCATCCGACTTTTGACAGCTCAGCGTGAACCAGATACTAGGGCACACTCCTCGGACAGATTTAATCCAACGCAAACTGCGCAACCGCAAAGCAAACGATGTGAATCCCGACATCAGGCCGGTCCATTCTACTTAGAACCACCTACTTATGTATACTCTCTAGATCAAAACTCGCCTATTGGCGCAGGGCCTTTCGTACCGTACGGAGCTAAATCAGTCTTACGTGCGAGCGCGATGCCACCTATACTAGACAAGTTCCTCACCCTCAATCTGATCGAAACGTCGGATAGAATCACTACCTGCCAGATCAGGAAACAACAACTATTCAGACGCGGATGCGCATACCTTTGATCGCGAACAAGATAGAGGGGGCAAGGCACATCATCATCTTCGGGATTCTCTTCTCTACCGCGACGAATTCAGATCTCCCGGGACGCCGCTGCCAGCTATGAGTCTATTTCACTGGGCGATTGTAATCGCCTTCTGGAATTTTTAATCATCAATCGACCATGCTCTCTGCTCCCAGGCGCGGCTCGGTGCAGCCGCCACATAAGCCTAACTTTCTTTTTTTTGGTATCGACCTGATTCTGAACTCTATGTCGCATTAACCTTACTATAGTTGCAGAAGCACTTCTGGCGTACATCAGTGGGATCTATCGTAATATTTTATCACACACGTACTAGACTCCATCGTAATGTATGACGACTTTGTAGACAGGGGTGAGACCTTGAGCGATGCATAGCCGTCGAGAAATTGGGTAGGCTAGCGTCGGCGGTGCTGTCCCCCTTCTATCTCGGCACACTGGTTAAAGCGATTAATTCATGAAACATAATATCTCCAAAAAGCTAGCACAGGTTGCCAACTGCCCAGACGGTAGCTACATCGCACGTTGACAAATCTGAACGCCGTCATCTCTTCTTATTTTGACCGGGATACGTCCTAGATAAGCTGCAAGCGGAAAGCCGCTGGGGTTTTACATACACAATCCGATTACTGCGCATAGAACAGGAGATGGACGAGATGGTGCGATGAGCCGGAAGCAGTACGGTCATACAACAGAGGAGTAGCAGCATGTGGAGCTGCACTGCGTCACGTATGGTGCAATCTGAAACGCCAGCGCCAGCGCTGAACCGCCAACCAATGGGATTAGCGAACCATCACATCACAGCCGTTCCAAACGGTATTGGCGAAACAAGAATAGTAGGCGGAGAGCTTTGAAAGCGGGAATCACCTCCATCAGAATGGATAGGCGGGAGTATGCAAGAAAAGGAGCGGAAACTGCCGTATGCATGGAATGCGCCTACGCTGGAAAAAATAGAGATGGAGATAGATATGACAGGGTGGGGCAATGATTAATGATATTCCACCACCGCTCAGTGCGGTACCCGCGAGTATCAGCATCACTATTAGTAACAACACACCTACACAGGCGGGCCGGCCGGACCGGCAATGTATCATTTCGAAGAAATTCAAGGCGGGAGAAGGTGTGGCAGATGTGAGATACGTTGCGTAGAGGAATCGACGGGACTGGGAAAATCTTGGCGAATGATAAAGATTGATTGTTTCGCTGGGTGGTCTGGGCGCGTCGCACGTCTATGCCGGGATTTTCGATGACGATGGACTGGGCGGTGGGGGCCCCCGCGGGTGTAAGTGTATCCTAAGATTAGATATGATGAGATCGCGGAAGCGTAGTAGGTGATAAGATTGAACGCACCTAGGTGGTATATTTGCCTTATCTTGTTCCAAATCAGCGTACAATGTTATGCATGAGGGTGGTCGATTGTTTCATCCTTGACATATCATCAACGATTCATCATCATCGCTGAAATGATCAGTAGACGCTCGCGGGCTAGTGTTCAGCCATCCGACACGTTTTTGGTAATAGTCGGTAAGAAAGAACACCCTTCGACTGACAGATCATGGAATAATGAACGGGAGAACAGGCACCAAGAAGACAAGGCATTGATGAAACCATCAGTCCTTAGGGGTCTGTGGCTCCAATTCCCACATGCGCCATAAAATTGAAAATATAACACACCATAAACGACCCACATATCTCAGGCGTTCAGTCTCCCTTACAACGTAGGTTAAGAAATTGTCGCACTGCCAATGCACAATGATGAAAAAGCAAGGCACAATCCTCCTCGATAATGGTTACTGCTGGTTACTGGCGGAGCCTGACAGTGACACGGGGGTAAGCGATCGGACTCGGACTCGGCTGACCTGTGAAACTTTACAATATTCGCCAAAGTATACGACCCTGAAAACGTGCTGTAGGGTCCTGAAGTGGCAAATCGAGTTTAATGGAAAAAGAACCACAGCGTAGGAGCAGCCAAGCCGGGGGGATCAACGGAAGCACTACTGCGAATCGCGGAGGATAGTATCCGATTAAAGCCGACGGACGACTTGGGTTGCATATGTCTTCAGAGAAGCATGTATTGGAGCACGACGGCGCAAGGGCTCTGCGAGCCAGGACGATTTGGGAACCCACAGCAACGGTGATAAATCGGAGACACTGGTTAACTTGTGTAAGTACGGCGAGGGAATTCAGCAACTGGAACACCACCGCGGACCACAGGGGCTTTCACCGGCTGAAAGGCGGAGTAGTCGCAGCAATGGATGTTCAGGGGTTCGGCCGGCGCCAGGAAAATGGGTCCGGCAAGGTAAAGAAGATGTTGGGGGTTGACAGAACAGCATGGGACAAGACACTGTGAGAATCACACTGATGGTCTGGAGATCTTGGGCTGGGCCAGTACGGATTCGCACGACAAGAAGCAAGAGATCCGCGAAGCAGGGTGACCGGGCCGTACGTCGCGCCGTCTTCTGCCAATTCGAAGACAAGCTGACTAAATATTTCATAGTTCAATTAACATATGCATCCGCAAATGCCAATCTGAAAACGATAACACTGACCAATCCGAACGAGCAAGAGGAGTAGATTTCCAGGAATAGGGTCGACTATCCGGCCCTCAATGCCGGTTAATGGGAATACTGTGCGTATGTGGTGCACTGTCAACTGCGAATAGGACGGATCCCGGACGATGAGACGACGAAAATAACCCTAGCCGTCATTATTGGAATGTAATGCGGAGAGGGCAGCTGGTACGTGGCGGATTGTAGGGTAGCACGGGTAGTGCCTCGGGAGGAGCATGTTCAATGACCTTGTTAGGGTAAGTGACTGTAACTGTTTGATCTTGAGTGATACTCCATAGGCCGATATAACGGTACGCGAAGCTTCCGTTGAACCAAACGTTTGTCCAGAAACGTTGACGCACTAGAATGATGAACGCCCCTGACGAGAAGTTATAGCTCACCTAAGATTCTCCGAGGAAATACCGCCGGCTAGTAAATCAATGCCGTGTGGCTCATGCATAAAGGTTGCTTTTGAGGCACTGGGGCATCGCTCACATATCCTAATCGACTCCATCCGCTATGGAAGATAACTCCAAGGCAAGATTGTTCTCAGGGAGCGCTGGTTTCCATTAAATCCATTTCAGTGCCGTTACGGCAATCAGCGCGAACCAAGGCCTAGCATTGCTCAGTTTGAAAATCCAAACACGTAAATTCAACAAAGGGCGCAACGTATGTTCCGGCGCAGATGTGCGCTCCGCTTTCTGGAAGTATACTGTCGAATTGGGCCAGCCTAATTGAGACCTCTTGACAACGGGCCATAATCCCATATGAATTTGACAACATCTTCTAGTCGACGGTCCGAACTAGGTGGCAGCGAGTAAAGGGAGTTGGAGCGCAACCTGTGGCTAACTACGAATGGATAGGTCAATACCACATTTCATGCAAGGTTGCTCATACATACCGCCGAAAGCATTGTATCCTTTTCCTCACGATCGCGCTTCTCCCGGTGTTTTATCATATCGACGAGGTTATTATAACCTGGTTCGGTGAGCTTGTCTTGAGCCGAGTGACATCCAAGTCGAACAGTTGGATTATTGATTGCAAAGATTGTCAGAAGCGACACTGCATGCGAAGTGGTGGCGTCCCAAAAGATAAAGCCAAAAATGGAGTTGTCGCACTTGTCCGACAAGCTGAGGGTACAAATTGCAAAACTATGAAAGAACAGTTTGGGGCGTTCGAGAGACAGCAAACGCATCAGGCTCCTCACCAGGGTCCAAGAGAAAGCTGGTCCAGATATGCCAATTGGAGGCATCGCTTTGGAATCCGATCAGGAGTCCCATAGAATCGTCCATTCGAAATCCATATGCAGGCATAGATGCGGGGTAATTTCTTCATCTACTTAATTGTGGTCTGATGGCGGCGAACGGACCGCAAGCAGCTAGCTGTGCGTGTTTGTTCAACCTTGGCAACAAATTTTTGGACGTCGAAGCGATCAAACACGACCCCGAAGACTCTGGGGAATTGGATATCAACCAGAACCTCTAGCAAACTCACTGGTTGATACACATCTAAGAACCACGGACTCGACCCAAGCTTGTCTTCTGGCAGAGTATACCGTCACACGCGATAGGATTGGTCCAGTGAACTCCGAGTCCAGGCTGTCTTTTCGGAATCAGTGGAGTGTGCTCGTAACCGTGACGTTGCGGTTCTCAGGCAGTTGCGACTGCTGAGCACACGGACCGATTAGCACAGGCAGCTTGATGTCGCGGTGGAGGCGAAGAAAGTGTGAAAGCTCCAGGAGGGATGGTAGTGTCGGCGTACTACTTATAGCTTGTTTACCAGGCAACGACTCCTTGAGCCCACTAAGGCTATCTCGACCACCTGACACGATCATCGATTGTCAGTGGCAAATCACCTGGTTCGCTTCTAGCCTCGATGATGACTGTTCGGTGTATCTGGTGATGGCGCTCTGTCATATAGGCGTACTTAATCGCTGATATGAGCCTTTCTGGGTAAAACGCTTCGGACAAGAAGCCACGATCAACGTCAGAACGTGGTCACATCTGCCGAGAATATGTCCAGAAACAGGTCACCTGCTTCGACTACCTTGCAAAAAGTACTCATCTGACTCTCTGCCAGGCGATTGTCGCATCGACAAGGGAGGAGTGCGACCGCCGGAAGTCTGTGCATCATACAGGCGCAGAGGCAACCTGTTTCGCGTTCGTCTATGCCATCACTTCGCGTATGTTTGATTATCATTCTAGGCACTTTTCGGCGTCATCTGATCTCTATTGTCTCATGGTCCACGAACGAACCAAACGCAATGGAGATATTTCATCTGATCGGGCAGGCATTGGATAACTGCACGAGGCACAACAAATTCTAAATATATGCTTCTTGAAGCTGCCGCGCAGTCTATTTGATACCAAAGGCGGTGTAAAGCGCCAAAAATCTGAAGAGAACACTGACTATGATTCCGTGGCTGGCGGTAAAGTGGGCTGCGGAAAAACGTGAGTTCCCCCTTTCCATGATGGGTTTGATCGGATCTGAGATATTGTGAAGGGGCATGGTATCATAAGTGCCTGTTCTGCGCTTCTTCAACGGGATACACCGCGAATGATGTCGCGTCTGGTAGGCAAGCGCTCTAGCTCAACTTCACTTGTGAAGATATCGCTATCTGGGGTGGGTACACAGTGTTCTTCCACGGTCTAATCGGGAACTTGAGAGAGCGGCCTCTCGTATCCTTCTATTGATATTCTTGCAGCCCTTGGGTCATATGCAAAGGTGAGTAGGTAAAAGGTGAACCCGAATCCAATGATCCACTCTATGACTCCTCCTATGACCGAAGCGTAGTATAGCGTGATGCCAAAGATGATAGCTAGAACAACAAGGCTGCTTCCAATGCTGGCCATGTACGCCGAAGCTTTATAACATCAGGATAATCCTGGGCTAACCAGCGATACTCGAGCACGGTGAGAATCACGGAGAGAATGACACTGATGGCGAAGAAGAATGGTGCGTGGTTGCGTACTGTTTTGTGTCAAAGCCAGACAAGCCCAAAATTCCGACAAATGATCCAAATAGGATGACAAGAATTTCAAACATCCGCTTTCTTTGGCGCAGGGAGGGAGCCTGCCTCTGTCGTAAAAGGTGTTCTGGCATCAGAGAGAGCATAAAGCCCACACCAGTAATAGTGGTTCGAAGAATGAAGCGCCGACGTCTGATATGTATGCAACCTTTTTGTCTTAAGAGACGTACTTGGTATCGTGACTGACAGAAAGACCGTGTCACAACGAAGGAAAATGAGTTTGGAGCGAGTTTGGAGCCAAGCTATGAGATAGGGGCCATGCCAGATCCTGTGGACTCAAATGTAGTGTGGGATCGTCACATCAAAAACAGTATGGGGAGCATGTCATGGTACACTGTCTTCCTCAGATATGCTCTGTGTCAAACTTCGACGCGATGAATAAGGAACTGGGGAAATTGGTGCTGTTTTGTTTGTGGTATACGTCACAAACTTAGATCACTACGTGACTATGGGCAACATACAGTTGGAGCCCCGAATGAATATCAGTGCTTTCAAGCTAGCAGGTCTCTCCTAGCTTCCAGCTCAGAACACTTCAGCTTGTGAGCCTGGACCCCTCGGTCTGAGTCTGAGTTGTTTTACCTCCACTCCCATGAATAAATCCTACACCTTCGCACACCTCCCACACAGTCCCCACATGACGAGGTGACTTCAGCTGGCATAACCTCGCTTGTATCTGGCACTTCTTCCACACAGTCGTAGCACAGGCTCACACGGCGACACTTCTTGCATTGGTCAATATAGGAACAAGTGATGCAGAACGGCTGGTCGCAGCGTGGACATTGGATGAAGATGTCTGCCCGTTCTGCACAGAGGTCGCAAGCCCACACTCTTTCGCAAAAACACGTCACCCCACAACTTGCGCATTCTGAGCAGATCTGAACAGACCAACATGTATGGTTGGAGCAGGTCCGCCAGTCGGGTAGTTTGCATTCCAAACAGGACTTAGGCTTGGGAGGGTGAGCGCGTCCATGACTAGCATAGGCCATCACGAGACGGAGTTTGGTCTGGCGTCCCCGTAAGAGATCATTGGACTCGATGCCGATGGGACGACCAGTACATGATATCTGATCCTTCGCACAGCACCAGGAGTTGCAGCTTGGGCACTGTTCCAGTCGCTTAGAATCCTGATGCTCGAGGCATGAGAGACATAGGACTTCCTTTGGATGTGTGATGCACCATGTGAGCGGGGGTTCAGAAGATCCACGGCAATCATGTGATTCACATGAAGCAACCAGGCAGCTGTTGCAGCTGATAAGATCGGAGGTGCATATAGGGCACTTCCAGAAGGCTGGTGGTAATCTGGTGTCTGTACCACTAGGAACCTGTTGCTGTGAAACACATTGATGGTATCTCTACCACAGTCATTTCACATCATGATAGCACTGTCAGAACACAAATCAATACTTGCCTCCACTTGCAGCTGTTTCCATATCCTACGTGCAAAGTAACTCTCCGTCATTGTGTCCCACTGGTGAGAATATACATTGGACCTTGCGAGGGCAAACTCATATATGTCCATGATGACTGGCCTGAGATCGCTGGGGATGGGAATGCAAACATTACGCCAATGATCTTAGATCTGCATATCATGGAACATAACAGAAAAGCGATTAACATGGATGACAATACTTGATCTAGCTCTTCTCTTCCTATGATAAGTTTTGGAGGCGATGAAGAGGGAAGGATGTAGCATTTTGCAGGGAGTCCATCTCTTCCTGCTCTCCTTTGAGCTTGGATGATCTCAGACATCTCCAGTGGGGTTTTCAGGCGGACCACCAGTCGAACATGAGGATAGTCATTGCCTATGCTAAAGGCGCTTGTGCATATCATGACTGGACTCTTGCCTGAGTGCCAGTCATTGTAGTGCTGTACTCTGGAGGCATCATTCATGTCCTTGGATCCATTATAGAATGGTCAGTGTGTCTGTTGGTGGTGATCTGTGATTAGCATACTAGGTATGATAATTCATGGATGACTCACTCTCTCAGACAGACTGTTGCCATCTTCTAGGTATGTCACAAAGACCAAACCTCTGTCCTTGGTATCCCATTTTTTCTGCTCTTGCTCTACAATTTGAATGGCCTTGGTCTCCAGGGTGTTGGACCAAGCTGGTTCCCTCATGATGTATTCTAGCTCTGGATGGTTGATGGACTCTCATATCCCAATGGTGGTGTCCATGAGACCAAACATTTTTTATGAGGGCTGGAATGCTGGACTGAGGCATTGTGCCAGTCAGTGGTATCAGTTGCGCTTCCACCTGTCTGACCTGGTGTATGTCCCTCATGGAGCTTCTGAAATCTTCTGACAGCAGTGCCAGATGAGCTTCATCAATGACCATCCATTTGATTGGGACAATCTCATTGAATTCAGCAAGGTACTGTCTCCATGTCTTGAATCTGGCCTGGTCTATAGACACCAGGGTCAGATTGAAGGTGGGGGACAAGGGATGACTGGGGTTGTAGACTTGGAAACAAACTTTCATGGCCCTGAGCTTTTTCTCCCAGTCAGTCATCAAGGACTTCAGGGGAAAAAACACCACTACTGCGCCTATATCCATTACCGCTGGAATGATGGCTAGCATTGACTTTCCTCTGTCTGTCCTGAGCATTGCTATGACGTTGGTCTCATTCTTCAGCACTGTAAGTACCGCTTTCCTTTGCTCTGAAGATGTCCATTGGGCATTAGTATCATTGAGGGCTTTCCGCAGTGCAGACAGGCCTGAGGCCTCCATATAGGAATCCTGCTCTTTTAGAGCTAGCTGATTGGGAGGTGGTGGTGACAGTTCCTTGGTGTCTAATGCTGATTAGCATATGAATATGCTGAGAAAGTCATGGATAGCTTACTACCAGTGATGTCTGCCTCTGTCAACTTCTGACCAGTCTCATCTTCTTTTGTGGATCTGTATTAGCATATATATATGCTGAGTGAGTCATGGATGACTTACTGATGATGATCTGTGCCTCCCTTGACTTCTGACTGAGCACATTGTCTTCTGTGGATCTGTATTAACATTATATGTGCTGAAGGAGTCACAAGTCACTTACTGCTGATCATCTCCATCTCTCTTGACTTCTGACTGATTGTTTTGTTTTCTGCAGATTAAGTTATATTAGCATATGCATATGTTGATTGTTCAATGCTCACCTTCTGAAATCCTGTCACCTGGCTTTTCTGCAGCTTTAAGAGTCTTGTTTAGCTCTTCTGTCGGTCCTAGACTGTTATCCAGTACGTCGATGTCATCAAAGTCCATGTCATTAGTAGGAATTGCAGCTGGTCGCTGAGGAATCTCCGTCCTCATGACTTTCTTGATGATTCCTTTCAGCACAGGTGTGAGTGCCTCTACCACCCTTGTCACTAACCGCTGTTCAATGCTGGCCACCAGCTTCTCCTCCAGCTTGCCTGTGATGTGGTCGGCCAAAGCATCTGTAGACAAGGTGATTTCTGCTCTGGTTTTGGCAATGGTCTGAGCTTTGGTGGGGGGAGGGGCTGCCTGACTTGGTGGTGTGATTTCTGAGCCCAACCTTTTAGCATCTGACAGCTGTTTGAAGTGGTGGGACCTAGCATCCACATATGCTAGCTGCAGACCGCCTGAGACTATGTGCATCAGCAGCTGCCAGTTGGTGCTGGCTCAAAGGAATTGAGGCAGCAGGTCCTCTGCTCCCCCTGCCAGCATATCTGGACTAAGACCATATACATGGTTCTCTGTTGTCCTGCTGTGTCCAGCTTGAAGGGCCTTGATCGTATCTTTACCGTCCTCTACTAACAACTTCTCCACAAACCAACCAAGTTTGCATTTGAAGGCAATGCTGATATGACACCATGAGTTGATGCCCAGACCAAAGCCAAGTTTCTCTATACTTTCCCTGGCCATTGTGGCAGACAGCTGGTCAGTGGTGAACAGCTTATGGTCGTTCATAAAGATCTGCGTCTGATATGACTCTTTGATCGATAGCTTATCTGGGTAGCAGATGAAGGCGGCGACTTCAGTGAAGGTCTGGTCAAGGCAAGATCTTGGATCATGATGTTAGTGGTGACTCCATCTATTGAGTGAGGGATGAGTTTGTCTGTCCCAGAAAGTGCAGTGCCTTTGTGATATGTCCTAAGCATGGTGAGGTTCTTTCCCAGCATGACCAGGTTTCGCTGGGACTGAGTCTGTCTGTGGTATCAGCATACATGTATGATAATCATGATGCAGTGCTCACCTTTGCGTTCCTGTACGTCATGGCTGTGAGTTCCATGCCTCGACCTGGAGCTCCACTCAGTATCTCACATCTGAGTAGGACTAGCTTTTGGAACTCTGCATAGTCTCTCAGCCACTTCTGCAGGGTGCCCTTGTTCCAAACCAGCTGTCCTTGGCGCATGACAGCAAAGTGATTAAATACCTCTGGATGGTCAGAAAGTGCCTTGAGGAAGCGGTCATGGTCTACAAAGCAGGTGTTTCTGCGGTCGGATAAGAAGCAGTAGCCTACATCAGTGTTGCTGGTGTCGTCCACAATGTTCTCATAACATATGTGAATATTAATTCCAGCCAGCACCTTATTCTCCCAGAGATCTACCAGTTTTGTCTCCATGGAAGCAAACATCTCTTTCAGGTTGTCTAAGTGTACCTTATCACCTTTGTACAGCAACTCCATCCATCTCTTGTGGTCCAACTACCACACATGAGGCAGACTTATGGTATTATAGGCAATGGATGATGCTTGATGCTGAAGTGATTGTAAATGGCTGAAAGGCGAGTTGGTCTTCTCTATGAACCAAGGTTGGAGTGCATCGCAGGCTGCTTCATCATCACCATCATATAGCTCAACACTGAGGATCTTGAGCTGCTTCAGAGATGCAAGCCGTATGCAGTACTCTAGTCTGGCAAAGTCTAGGGTGATGAGCACTGGTTCCCTGTGTCATCCATCAGCCTCCAGAGTGTGCAGAGCCATAAATTGCTCTGTTGGACAAGGAATTGTGTTGCCCTCCTTCTTGACTCTCTTGGCCAACCAGGTCTTGGTGAGGACTGCATGTATCTTTTCTGTTGTCTGCTTCTTTGTCATCAATGCCAGCTCCAGATCTTGTAGGGTAAGCATGAGATTGTGTGGGATGGGAATGTCATAGTCACCACCTTTGTCTATCCTCAGCAGCATGGCTAGGAGACCAATGGTAGTGTGGATGTATGACTTCATTGTGGCATCTTCTTGATGGCGGTGAAGAGGAGAGTTGTTGATTCCACTGGAGTCAAATTAATTTAGTGCATGCATATATGATAAATGTATGACTCACTCTTTTGATGGATCAGGAGAGTTGAGGTGCTGCAAGATCAACTCCTCTGTGGTGTCCAACAAGACTAAGGCACTTTCAAAATATTGCTCCACTGTGTGCACAAGGTGGGGCATGATAGGATCATCTGCCTTTGGAATCTGTACAAGCTTCCTCAGAGTCATGATGTCATGCCCAGCTACATGTTCATGCCACTTGGTAGTCAACAGCCAAGAGCTCACCATCCACTTATCTTGCAGCACTTGCTCCACTCTGGTGACCTCTGCCATCTCTTTCCTCATACTGTCTAATGCTTCCTGATAGTCATTAGGCATCTCTTCTACTCCAGCTACCCTCCAAAATCGCTTGTGCACCCCCTTACTGAGCTGCTGCATTTTGCAAGGAGACCATTGCTTTGGGGTTGGAATGGACCTGTGTTCTGCTCGATGATGGTTGCCCATGGTTGCTTTGGAACTGCATACATAGAAACACAAATCACAGGCAATTCCATCTTGCACCAGAAGACCCTTGTAAGCGCTGCAGTCTCTCCTTCCAGCTATGGAGGTTGGTAAAGTCATGGGGACATTCATCTCAGCTACTGCTTCACTGTATCGCTTGGAGTCCAGTTTGATTGTCGGATGCTTATTTTCTATGTGACCAGAGACATGAGCAGGAGGTAGAGCGACTTGACAGATGTGGCAGCAAAGTGCATGAAGACCAGGATCTACAATCATGTTGTCGGTGTCCAAGTATAGATGATGAAGCAATCCATTCTTTGATCTGGTTCAATTAATGTATGCATATGATAGTTGTGGGACTAACTCGATCATCTTGCTGAATGACTGGAGTCATCACATCTCTTGACCTAGGCTGGGATGAATGACAGTCAATCATTGTATGGGTCTAATAGCATCTTCTCTTACACTTACTATTACACTTACTTGATGATGTTGCTGGACAGCTGGAACAGCTGCGTCCTGCAGTTCCTGTAGATGAGGCTGCAGTCAAAGGCTGGTCAATTAACTTGTGCATATGAAAATTCCCTTGCTCACCTGATTCTCTTGCAGATTCATAGACATCTCTAAGCCAGATGCTTGGTCCATGTTTTGTGGCTGAACCTTGCTCAGATGAATTAGTATACACATATGCTAGCTAGCACTGAACTGACCCTTAAACCTTCCATATTAACATCATTCTCATCATTTCCTTGATATGATGGGAAGCTTGACTTTGTCTGATGATGCTGATGAGGGTACGTCGACGTACATGCATGATCGCCGAAGCTGCCTACCAGAGAAGACTGAGCAGTGGATCAATCAATTGCCTGTGATAGTTGGTCAGAAATCAGTATACATGTATGCTGAAGTGTGTGGTTACTGGAAGCTCTTCCATGTCCACATCATTCTCTTGATTTCCTTGATGCAAAGCAGAGGACTCTGTCTGTTGACCCTGCAATGAATTAATCTGAGGGGTCAACTGAGGGATCACCTGTGATGGTTGGTGAGAAAATGGTCTACATGGACCTAATTAAATCACTTGCCTGAGAAGAATCTGGTGACTGTGGTAGAGGCGGAGCTGCTGGTCCACTCTGTTGGTTGTGCTGAGCAATGGATGACTTTGGTAGAGGTGGAGCTGCTGGGTCTGGAGGTCCTGGATTTTGTTCTGAGAACATATATTTGATTGTCAAATGCAATTGTAATGATATTTCCTCGATTGTGAAGGGCTCCTTTGATGGGTACAACATGTGGTAGGCAGTTTTCATGACCTGGAATACATTCATCTGCATTGGATGGGCATACCGCTTTTCATTCTGAGGGAATATTGTCCAGGTAGGCATGTAGAGCAGGCTTGTGGATAGACGATAATCAAACTATAAGGACAAGTTTGAGTGGATAGGATTGAGAAAGAAATTACATGACATCCCATGTGACCATGTCACTACGTCACACTCGATTGTCAACTTGAAGCGCTTAGTACTATGGCTAGGCTAGTTGGACATGGAATTAAATACGCAAGCTCTCAACAGCATGTTTTCCAACTTAATTCCCATGCACCAAGCACGCATTCGAGGTGGGCACACACCGCTCTGACGGACTCCCTTCGTCACGCTTACTGGCAACCATACCATTTACTACTAGTACTTCCCTCTGGTCTCCGAATGTGCTTCAATTAGCGCCTTCTGATGATGATGGTCTTTCTGCTCTCAGGCTATACCGGAGTCTCGTCCATTCTGAATTTCTGATATCTCATCAGATATATAGTCTTCCTTTCAATTTTCAAAATTATGACCCTTCAATCATCTTCGATACCGGATTTGATTGCCAATGTCGCAGCAGTGGTTTGTAGTACGAGTACAGTCATCACGATTCGTCTTGATCGGAGCTTACTCTATATCTTCATCAGCCAAGGGCCAACTCACCTGTGACCAAATTAGAGCCCGTACCATGCGTTCTTTGAGAGGATAGCGAGGTAAGGAATATAAGTCAGACTTGCTTACTAGGCTGAAGTTCCGTCACGTCGCGAAAGCCATGATACAGAATTCCTTACAACCCACTCCGGCACCTGAACCAACTAAATAAAGTACCATAGTCGTGTTATCGATTGGTGGGAAAGCCCTGGTCAAGTGGGTAATCTATTGGTAAACCAACTGATAACCGACAAATTGTTCACATTACAGCTCATGCGCATGCACTATCACGCAGCGCTAGTTGAGAGTTCTCTTAGTCATTCTGAGCTTTAAGGACGCCGGTTCCATTTATATCTCCACTCCTGCACTATATTCACGTTCACTATCTCCTGTTGTCCCGACATGGCTTCAGAGGACCTTTATGCAATCGCCGCTGACTGGCTCAAAAGCCTAGAAGTTGCGTCGTCCACCGGAGATGCTACGTCATTTGTGAGCCATTTCGTTTTGGACGGGTGGTTCAGAGGTCGGTGCCTGTCCAAGGAACTGAGGCGCACTCACAAGGGTTCTCTCTCTCTTAGATCTTCTATGTTTTTCTTGGAATTTTAGGACACTATCAGGCGTGGAAAAAATATGCGGATTCCTCTCGGAGGTAGCTGATGGAAAGTCGCGACTTGAATATTCTGGTCTTCGTGACTTCAAGCTAGACGATCACACCGCCAATGCGCCTTCACCATTCAAACTGCCAGGTCTGCAAGGCATTGAAGGAGTACATGGTGCTTTCACGTTTACCATTACGAAACCAGCGGCACTCGGACGAGGTTTCTTCCGTCTGACGCAAGATGGCGATGGGAAGTGGAAGGCTCTAACTCTTTTCACAAACATGCAGGACCTCGTCGGGCACGAGGAGTCTTCTGCAGATCAACACGGCCTATATGAGGGTCGAAAAATGACCTGGGAGGAGGATGTTGACGCAAAATTCCGTGCTATAGAGGCGGACCCCACTGTTTTGATTGGTGCGGTGCAATTTCCTTCATTAGTCATGACGACTTGACAAGCATAAAAAGTTGGTGGTGGGCAAGCTGGTCTTACGTCTGCAGCACGGCTGCGTAGGTTGGGCATCAGTGCGCTCGTGATCGAGAAAAATCCGCGTGTCGGAGACTCCTGGCGACAACGGTATGTGCGAACACAGCGATGGTATGTCGTTCTTCATTATAGATGCGAATAACAGGTACCCGAACCTTACCCTGCATACTCCCGCGTATCAAACCTCCAGTACGTCTTATCATCTTTCTACAAGATGCTTGGGGTTAATCTATACACAGTGCTTTACAGTCCCTATCCGTATGTGCCTTCCGCCATTCAAAGGTACCATTTATCTCAGTAATGCTAGTACAACCTTCCCTAAGTACATTCCTAAGGGGAAAATTGCTAATTTCCTGGATTCATATGCTGTTGACCAGGAATTGTGCATCTGGCTCTCGAGTAGCATAGCCTCAACTCCAGTGTACGATTCATCATCCGCAAGATGGACTGTGGAAGTACAGCGCGGAGACCGGAAAGTATTCCTTAACCCGAAGCACCTGGTGCTTGCCACAGGATACGGGAGCCCTCGCATTCCAACTTGGAATGGAATGGATGAGTTTCAAGGAGCCTTGTATCATTCCGACTTCCATAAAAATGCAGAGCAATTCCGAGGCAAACGCGTTGTCGTTGTGGGTGCGGTAAGTCCTATCTCTCAATTTCATACGTGCGCACACACTCACGAGAGCGTTAGGGTAATGCTAGTGGAGACATATGTCAAGATTTTGTGGTGCATGGTGCTACTGACGTGCGTGTATGGATTGAACTATATTCAAGTCATGGTTTCATCAGGACGAAAAGGTAACAATGGTCCAAAGAAGCGCTACATGCGTTATTTCCTCCAGTGCCATGGAACAAACTTACTTCAAGTTGCCTTTCCCTGATGGCACCCCTATCGAGGAACTGGATTTCCGCAATAATTCAATGCCTGCAGCCTTTCTCCTGCAGCTGGCAATATCAGGTGGGACACAACACACGAAGATGCTCGACAAAGAACTCCACGAAGCTTTGCGCAAGGTTGGATTCAACTTAACTTGGGAACTCTCGCCCGGTAGTGGTGAGGTTGGGCTGGTAGGATTTTTGTTCAGCCGTCTGAACTCGGGAACTAGTGCGTCCTGATTTGTTCTTGAGACGAGTGACATTTTAAACACCATACAGTGCTTGACATTGGCTGTGGTAAGCTAATCGTCGAAGGCAGAGTCAAGGTACTAGGACTTGTATTCAG
The DNA here is from genome assembly GCA_016767475.1 of Suillus weaverae. Taxonomy (NCBI): domain Eukaryota; kingdom Fungi; phylum Basidiomycota; class Agaricomycetes; order Boletales; family Suillaceae; genus Suillus; species Suillus weaverae. The sequence goes on along the minus strand of MU179339.1, from coordinate 165,635 downwards.
TGTCTGAAGGCTGTGGCTGATTGTTGCTGTACACGCCCAGATAAAGCAAGGCCAAGACATCAGTCACTTCGACAAAGATGGTGTCACGTTTAAAGATGGCTCCAAGCTTTCAGCAGATGTTATCGTCCTAGCGTATGGTCTGACTGGTAGTTGCTCATGAGTTTTTCTCACGCATGTTGCAGTACAGGAAATGAACCCATCATGAAGACTACGAGAGCTCTTCTTGGCAACGAAATTACCGAACAACTTCCGCCCGAGGTGTGGGGCCTTGACTCAGAGGGAGAACTCAATCAGACATATCGACCCTCTGGATATCCGGGACTTTGGTTTGCTGCCGGTTCATTTGAGTTCTCGCGTTTCTTTAGTAAACACCTGGTGGGCTACCTCCCTTTATTTGTCTATATATCTTTTGACGAATGCGATGATACAGGGTCTCCAGATCTTGGCAAGAGAGCTCGGTATAGCATGACAAAAGGGGTGTTGCTGTTATGCATGATATATCCATATTGCAGGTTAGAATCACAGATACTGACGTTATGACTACTATGGAACAATGAGAAAAGACAAATCATGCAGAACAAGAACTCCCGCCGTGCCAATCTGTCGCATTTTTTCATTCTAGGGACTGATAAAAGGATATTTTGATAAGGCTTGCACACAGCATATATCTTACTGACGACTATCTTCCTTCGACCAGGGGAGACTAGTGAGCGTATAACCAGCGACCTCGAACTTCACTTACCATCAGACGCCTTAGGTAAGGAATTTCTACACCGAATCAGCACACGAGACCAGGCTTTGTGTATCCCTCACATACATGCAAAGCCCACGCGGGCTCCAGAGTCCAGAGACTGCGTATCCGGACTTCACATTGTTTTAGCTCGTTAACTGGCCAGAGTGTTCTTCAAGGAGGGGTCCAACACGTGGAGGAGAGTTTTCAGCACCCGGAGTATCCTGCTGCATAAACCATGGAATAGCCATGGTCTTACTTGCACGGCGAGCCTCAATAATCATTTTGGATGTCAAAAATCGGAACCAGACAATTCATATCATAGACATCTAGTATGGTGATTAAATGGCGCTTATGACCAGACTGAACGAGGAAACACAATACGGACCATCTGAGATCTGATGCTTCCTTGAACGTTCATTGATGTGGTTGCTTGAAAAAGACGAGCGGGAGGCGCACGGGGGAGTACTACATCTTGTTCATGTGTGTTAAACAAAACTGAGCTTGAGTATCACACTGAACGTCGCAATAGGACAGCGACATAAACTGTTGCTTCCAGTCCTACGAAGTATGCAAGTGAGTGTGGCGGATTCTTGCTCAACAGTGACACCTTAGCTGGCAAGATCTGCTGGCAAAGTTGTAGATGTGCATCTATTTAAAAACACAATCACGTACGGAAGAATGTTTTCACAACAATGTTCAGCATATAAAAGCAAGGTGTCTTCCTACTACTAACCCTTCAAAATTATCTGATCTCCATATCACACGAGTCACGAACAATGCGTGTCTCCTTTGCAATGGCCCTCGCCGTCGTTGCTGCTTTAGCATCATCAATCTCTGCCACACCCACTGATGCTGAGGCCGAGCACTGTTACATTTTCTGCATAACTGATAGTCAGTGCAACACCTGCCCGACGCCTCCGTATCTAAAGGCTTGCGTGAGTATCAGTAGTTTTCCTGGATTTGATAACATGACTCACCTGCATGGTAGATCCTTCCTTTCTGCCATGTGAGTCGTATTTCTACTTTCACATCGATGCAGAATGGCCGTTGGCACTGACGCGCAAGTGATTAGTGATCGGTCGAGTTGATCAACGTGGCATCAGGAAACCATCGGTGCACTTTGGTATGAAATTCTGGTTCAATCAGGAGATGTCTAGATAAGACGTGTAAAGACACCTATTAAGGAGCATGTAGATCAGTCAACATGCCTGTAAATCGTACAATTACATATGCGCACGATGGACCTAATAGATATTAAAGACACACCTAGTAGGTCCCGTATACCGTACAACCTCCTACTCCGACTTTCGACTTTGATCATTTCATCAACGTTCGACAAGATCTAGATAGGCAGTATGTGGACGGAAAAGCTCAGGCTGCGTGACAAGTGAAAGACCATATGTACTGTTATCTTGATGCATGCGAGGAAACGCAAGCAAAAAAACGACGCATAGACAAATTAGCAGACTCGGATTGTAGGAGAGACGAATCACAATGTGAGATTTGAAGTCTGAAGTAGTACTCCCCGGCCTTTGCAGCTTAGCCTCGACAAGAACAAAAATATTAAGACGGCAACAGAAGCGTTGCTACGAAGTATGCACTTGCGACGGATTCTTGCTAAGCATATCCGGCTTGGCAATCTGCTGGCATTGCAGATATTATATGGTCAAATGCAGCACAACCACATAAGAACTTCGGGCCTGGGAGACCTTCAAAGCTTGGACATTCGCGTGACACGAGGCTAGTAAGGGGATTCCGGTGGATCAACGATAGATAGGTTCTTCCTAAAACCATGAAGAACGTTATAAAGTGTCTTCCTTCAGATTTATTTGATCCCACATCACATCCTCACACACAATGCGTTTCTCCCCTGCGATTATCCTCGCCATCGCTGCTGCTTTGGCATCATCGATCTCTGCCACGCCCGTTGACGCTGCCGCCGAGACGTGCGATTTCTTTTGCATGCACGATAGACAATGCGACAGCTGCCCGGGGGGAGCATATTGCGTGAGTATCAGTAGTTTTCCTGGGTTTGATAACATGACTCACCTGTGTGGCAGGCCTGGTATAAGATCTGCACAGTGAGTGGTGTTTCTGCTGTCACATCGGTGCAGTATGGACGTTAGCACTGACGCGCGAGTTACTAGTGATTTGTAGAGTTGATTAACACGCCATCAGGAAAACATTGGTGGAGTTGGAGTAATTTCTGTTCGATTGAGAAATGTTACTTAGATATGATGCGAGGACAGAAAAAGAGTACCGTCGAGGAGCGTGCAGATCGGTTTACGGTGCAGCGTTTCGTACAATTATAAGTATGTGTACACGATGGACCTAATACAAAACATACCTAGGTCCCATCTACTTTGACTTTTGACTTTGATTGTTTCTCAACAACGTTCGACATGATCTAGATAGGCGCAATGTGAACGGAAAAGCTGCTTCACATGATTATCGCCTATAACTTGTAGACTTGCGAGTATCAGTCGTTTTCCTGGATTTGATAACATGGCTCACCTGCATGCCAGGCAGATCCTTCCTTTCTGCCATGTGAGCAATATTTCTACTTTCACATCGATGCAGGATGACCGTTGGCACTGACGCGCGAGTGACTAGTAATTGGTCGAGTTGATCAACGTGGCCCATCAGGAAACCGCATCGGTGCACTTGGGCATGGAATTTTGGGAATTGTCTAGATAAGACGTGTAAGGAATTAATACTATACATTATTAAACAGAAGCGTTGCTACTACGAAGTATGCACTTGTGACGGATTCTTGCTGAGCATACACGGCTTAGTAATCATGTCATGAGTATTTACAACTCGCACTGACTCGGAGGTTGAACATGAACGTTGAACGTTGAGGTTGGGAGTTTGAGTCTTTGATCATACCGTTTCAATCATGATGCATGATGTACAGGGTAGAGTCAGATTCGAGGTTATCATTCACTGGTAGAGGGATCTTCAATCGCTCCATGCCATTGCTGGGCAATCATCTGCTGGCATTGCAGATATTATATGGTCGAATGCACCACGACCACGTAAGAATTTCGGGCCCGCCGGGAGACTTTCAAAGCTCGGACATTCGCGTGACGCGAGGCTAGCGAGGGGATTCCGGTGGATCAACGATGGATAAGTTCTTCCTAAAACCATAAAGAACGTTATAAAGTAAGATGTCTTCCTGCTAATCCTGCAGATTTATTTGATCCTACATCACACCCTCACACACAATGCGTTTGTCCCCTGCAATGGTCCTCGCCATCGTTGCTGCTTTGGCATCATCGATTTCTGCCACGCCCATTGATGCTGACGCCGAGCAATGTTGGATTTTTTGCTTAACTGATAAACGATGCAACGCCTGCTCGGAGCCATCATATTGCGTGAGTATCAGTAGTTTTCCTGGATTTGATAACATGACTCACCTGTGTGGCAGGCCTGGTATAAGATCTGCACAGTGAGTCGTGTTTCTGCTGTCACATCGGTGCAGTATGGACGTTAGCACTGACGCGCGAGTTACTAGTGATTTGTAGAGTTGATTAACACGCCATCAGGAAAACATTGGTGGAGTTGGCGTAATTTTTGTTCGATTGAGAAATGTTAGATATGATGTGAAGACAGTTATTCAGGAGCGTGCAGATTGGTCTACGTGAGCGTTCGCGTCAGTAACTGTTGCTCCTGCTGCATCGCCGCAGACAGGCTGGGCCTGTAGATCGTACAATTATAAGTATGTGTGCACGATGTACTAATAAAAACATACCTAGGTCCCGTCTACTTTGATTTTTGACTTTTGATTATTTCTCAACAACGTTCGACATGATCTAGATAGGCGCAATGTGAACGGAAAAGCTGCTTCACATGATTATCGCCTATAACCTGTAGAATGTACATTCATAATTATAAGCATATGCGCACAATATAATATCGATAGCTGTCAAACACACCGATGTCACACAGCTCCCAACTTTGACTCTCGACTCGTCTCAACAATCATTTTGATTTTGATTTTGATTTTCCCAGTTCTACTGCGTCCATCTCTTCCAAGTCATCTCAGAGGGGGGATACCGTGTATCCGGAAAGGTGCTCCGAATGACTTACCATACCCACCGTAAGCACCTCGATCCAATTCTGAATTATGCGGCGAAGTGGTCGTTGTCCAGGCGCCGTCACATCATAGCAAACGATTCGCCTGTAGATTGTATCATTACAAATGCACGTGCGCACATGGAAGACAAAGAGTAAAGAGTTGAAAACACACCTATGGCTATAGGCTACAGCTCACGACTCGCATTTCCTATGCCATTTTCCTACACTCACGCTGTGTTTAACTCCAAAACATCAATACCTTGACAACCAGACACGATGTAAACGGGGAAGGTACCGGAAACGGTCGATATTGATTTTTCAAAGACGTCGACGAGCACGAGTTGTGGCGGCGGATGTGTGCGTGGGTTTACTGGATGGGGAGGGCGTTATGCCAGGGGAACACCATTCCTGTTGGGGGCATATTGTGCGAACTCTGCGCGCGTTTTGGTCTGGGTCTGGGTGTTGGTCCGCGTTTTGAAAAGGAAATGAACTGTTGATGCACGAGAACGAGGAGGCGAAGACACGATCGGACGTGGAGGAGGCGCCCGCCTTGATCCTGACCCCAATCTCGACTTCAATTTCGACCCAAACACCACGCGCAACGGACTCAAAATCGTACGTGGAGGATCAGCAGTGAGTGAGGATATGGTGGAACAGCTCTATCGACTGCAGAATTGGTGGGTCTCGGGTCTTGGAGTGGGAGGGAATGAAAAGGGGGAGATGGGGCTCCTTTCTTCGGACGAGCTCAAGGAGTGTAACTAGCTGCTTGAAAAAGAATTGAGGGAGTGGACCGGGGGGCATCAGAGTCAATGCTTGCGCGTGGGAGCATCAGTAAGATGTGCACATTCAAAGCATGCAATAAGGCTTGCGGATCGGCTACTTAGTAACAAACGCAGCCAAATTCTAAAAGTGAGCAAGATCTCCATTTCTCGAGTGGCAATAAAATTTGTTCAGAACAAACACGTTGACCTCAACAACGAACTACTAGTAGTAATGCACGCGTCAGTACCATGAACCACGCTGCATCGACGTGAAAGCAGAGACGCTCACCGTGCAAAAAAAAGCGACCTTCCATGCCGGTAAGTCGTGTGGTTAAAATCCAGGACACAAATCACTGAAACTCACGCATATCCCATTGCACTTTGCGCAACCATCAAAGTCACTGCATAAGACGGGACACTTCCTGATGTGATGGAGGGTCGCGGCAGAGATTGATGATGCCAAAGTAGCAACAACGACGAGGACAACTACACACTGGTAGGAGAAACGCATTCTGTGGAGGATGTGATATGGGATCGAATAAATCTGAAGGGTTAGTAGGAATACACCGTGCTTTTATATGCTGAACAATGTTATTCATGGTCGTGGGCATGGGTGTTAGGAAGAACTTATCCACTGGAATCCCTGGCTATCTTCACGTCAAGTGAATGTCCGAGCTTTGAAGTTGTCCTAATATTCTTGTTGCGTAATTGTGCCGCATTGAACAGATCTCATAGCAGACTGCCACGTCAGGTCTGTTGGTGTGGAACAAGCGAACATCCCTCCGCCGATGGAACGGCCTTCACACAGGTGCCGGCGGTTTGGCTATGCATGATTGTTTCGAGTGGCAAAGTTGGTATTCTTACTAGAAAAATGATTGAACACTTTGATTGCATGGGGTGAGATTTGAGGAAAATATGAAGTAAAAATTTTGAACCACATTTTGGCTGTTGAAAAGGACTTTTTACCCCAGGTGAGAGCGGGGATCGGACAAAGTATTCCGAACCAGCTGGTACTACCGTAGTACTACCACTGCAGGGTTCAAAATTTCATCGGCGGAGGGATGTTCACTTGTTCTACACCAAGTTGCCAACAGACCTGACGTGGCAGTCTGCTATGTTATCTGTTCGAATACGGCACAACTACGCGACATGGTAACTTCAAAGCTCGGACATTCGCTTGACGCGATGCTATTAAGGTATTCTGGTGGATCAACGTTCAATGATGGATAGGTTCTTCCCAAAACACATGCCCATAACCATGAAGCACGCTGTTCAGAACATAAAAGCAAGATGTCTGCTTACTAGCCCTTCAGATTTATTTGATCCCATATCACATCCTCGCACACGATGCGTTTCTCCTGTGCAATTGTCCTCGCTGTCGTTGCTGTTTTGGCATCATCAATGCCCGTTGACGATGGCGCCGACGCCGCCGAGGGATGTCCCTGGTTCTGCGATGTATATTATGCGTGCACCAACTGCTGGTTGCAGGAGTGCGTGAGTTTCAGTTGTTTGTGTCCTGAATTTAACCACATGACTCACTGGCACGGAAGCTCGGCTTTGTGTGCTTCGTGAGTCGGAGTCGTGTCACTGTCACATCGGTGCAGTGTGGTTCATGGCACTGACGCGTGAGTTAGTAGTAGTTGGTTGTTGAGTCGATCGACGTGTTGGCATCAGAACAAATTTCATCTTGGAAATAGGTAACTCACTTTTTAAAATTTTGCTACGTTTGTTACTTATCAGCTGGTCCGCAAGCCTTATTGCACAGTGAGCACGTCTTGTGTTGATCACACTAGGGACTCGTAGTGTAGGAGGTTTTGTCATCTCTAGCACCCCGTAGTCAAACAGGAATGGTTGGTTCCCTACATCGCTTGTTCCACACCAAGTTACCAGCAGACCTGACGTGGCAGTCTGTTATGTTATCTGTTCGAATACGGCACAACTACGCAATAAGAATATCAGGAGATCTTCAGCTTCAAAGCTCGGACATTGGCTTGACGCGATGCTATTAAGGTATTCCGCTGGATCAACTTGAACGACGGATAGGTTCTTCCCAAAACGCATGCCCATAACCATGAAGCACGCTGTTCAGAACATAAAAGCAAGGTGTCTGCTCACTAGCCCTTCAGATTTATTTGATCCCATATCACATCCTCGTACACAATGCGTTTCTCCTGTGCAATTGTCCTCGCTGTCGTTGCTGTCTTGGCATCATCAATCTCTGCCACGCCCATTGACGATGGCGCCGACGCCGCCGAGGGTTGTCCCTGGTTCTGCTATGAATATTATGCGTGCAGCGACTGCTGGTTAGGGCAGTGCGTGAGTTTCAGTGGTTTGTGTCCTGGATTAAACCAAATGACTCACTGGCACGGAAGTTCGCCTTTATGTGCATAGTGAGTCAGAGTCGTGTCACATCGGTGCAGTGTGGTTCATGACACTGACGCGTGAGTTAGTAGTAGTTGATTGTTGAGTTGATCGACGTGTTGGCTTCAGAACAAATTTTATCTTGGAAATAGGTAACTCACTTTTTAAAAATTTTGTGCTCGTTACTTATCAGCTGGTCCGCAAGCCTTATTGCACAGTGTGCACGTCTTGTGTTGATCGCACTAGGAACGCGTCACCGTGGGGGGTTTTGTCATCTCTAGCACCCTGTAGTCAAACAGGAATGGTTGGTTCCCCACTGTACGGTAGACTCCATCTACGATCGAATGCCTTGACAACTATGCTATTAATAGTCGTCTAGATGGCGTACTCATCCATCTCAATCCAAATTATATATGCAACACAACCGCCCCACTACGGGACCACGTCAACGCACCTTTATTTTGGGCGTGGACATTGCCGGCATTGTTCAAGAACTAGGAGAAGGTGTTGAGAATTTCCGCAAGGGCGATAAAGTGTTAGACATGTCTTTCCCCTTGGTCTTACAAGCTCAACTTTGATTTACAGATTGGCTCATGGAAATTTCTCTATAATTGATCAAGGCGCGTCTCAGCGGTACGCGGTCACCGCTGACTGTTTCGACGTTCACTGCAAAGGTAAGTCTTGACGTCCATCAGCATTTAGCAAAGTAACCGATAGTCCTATCAGGATGGTTTTTGACACTATCTCGCTCCAAAACACACAGACTGTTGGATGGGGATCGCTGGTGCAAAATGGCATCCTCGTATTAACCCTTCCTGCATCAGTCAAGGAAGATGAAGGCAAGGGGCGCAAGACCGTTTTCACCATCGGGAGCCCACATCTCCCGCATAATCACGAGCTGTTCCGCAACTCCTGGGCTATGGTCGAAAAGTGGCTCTCAAAGGGTATTATTCAGGTTTGTTCCGTGATCACTGTCTTGGATCTATGTCTCGCATTTATGTAGCCGAACGACCATGAAATCCTTCCGAATGGGCTTGAAGGTATTATTGGAGGGCTGGAAATGATGAGGATGGGACAGGTGTCTGGGACAAAGTTGGTTGCCCATCCTCAGGAAACACAGTAAATGCATGTTTGGTGGTCGCCAACCTGAGTAGTAGTATGTGCTGGCAAGTAGTGAGCTAACTCGAGCAACTCATACAACTGTTAGTCGAGCACAAGGCTGTGATCCCAGTAACCGGCGACAACGTTAATATTTACATAGTTCCATTCACCTTGTGCGGATCTCATTCGAAACGCTGGCACAACTATCATTTGGGATGAACTTCCTGTAATGAACAGCCGCATGGGAGAGCGTTGATGAGCCTCTGCTGTACAACCTGCAATCGGCCAGGAATACGGAGCCGACTGAATTCAAGGGGTGTCCTTGTACATACGTATGATAGAGTATAACGTAGAAGGATGAATTATTTGTATACAGTACAGTGAAGCTGATTATCGAGGGAAAAAGCCGTCAAATGGACCCGCCTGCTGCCCACGAATATTAGAAGACTCCTGGCGAGTGTCGGGTCGTCCAAGGACGCTCCCGACGGTGGAAACCATGTCCTTGACGGCAAAATTTACAACAGGTTTTCCTGTGACCTCCTTCCGACATGCTGGACAGGTATACTCCGGCTGTGGTTGTCGGGAATCATTATACAATGCTTGCAGTTGCATCTGAATCCGACGCGAGACGTAAGGACCAATGATGTTAAGAATTTGAGGAAGTTCCTGAGGCAAAGGTTTGCGGTGCACGTTGTATGCGGGATGTGCGCGAATATGTTCTGTGAGTGTTTCGTCGAACCACCTTTTGAGGCATCCCTCGCAGTAACTGTGTCCGCAGTCAAGGAGACTAGGGCAGAAAGGTTGGTACACAGAAAGCGAGTGAAAATGAGAACTTACAGGTAAGGAGAATACATCAAATCCGTGCATATATTGCAAGACAACGTGTTGTCCAACTTGGTAGCATCCTCAATAGATGATTTAGAGAGCACGAGAAAAGACGGAAAAGAGGACGTACAATGGTCAATTCTTTCGCTTCTAAAGCAGCAAGTTTCTCCTGCTGTAATTGGATCTCCTTATGACAGGCATTAATTTCTTGAGATCGTGCAGCAAGCTCTTGACTTTGCTCCTCGAGACGCTTCTTCGAATTGTCAAGTCGTATGTGCTGACCAGCGACCTGCCTCTCTAGGTGCTCGTTCATCTAACGAACTCCCGTCAGTGCGGAACTGAAATTCCGATAATCAGAGACATACCTGCTTCAGTTTCGAATTCTCTCGCTCCCAAGATGAGCCATCTTTTCCCGGCGCCTTGGTCATCGGATATGGCTTCTTGGAAAGCTTCCCTTTGAATCTTGATGATGGTCTAATTTTGCCTGGGGCATCCTCTTCATCCGAAGACAGAATGATGACTTCGGGGATAGTAGCCACGGGTGTGGTATCCTCGTCATCCGAAGACAGAACGATGACTTCGGGAATAGTAGAGCGCTGTTCACTGGATGAGCGTGTCGCAGGCATGACGCAGTTAGAAAGATAGATAGAGAGTTGTAGGTGTCGTGAATTAAGGAGGAACGACTTGTACCTAAGCGCTCAAACACTTAAGCTTAAGTACCCGTGACTTGTGGACCGAAGTTCTGTGGCCGTGAATGGGCGAACCTTCTATTTGGACTATTGTGGCAGTCCCTACCTATCTGAGGTCATTGTGTCTCGGTTTTGAAGGCTACTGTGTCGATTTGTTCATTCAGCGCTCAGTCACATAAATCGAACAATACCTTCGACGTGGCCAGCATCTTCACACGAGCAAATTTCGAAAGGCCTTGGTAATGCGCGAGAGATTCGAAATGTCCATGGGACGCAATAAACTCGATATCTTAGCATTATAGTTCATGTGAGTAACATGCGAGGACGGTAGTATGACTTGACTTGGACATAACTACTACCTCTTGCTCACCTAGCACAATATGTCCATGTTCATGGATGGTAGCAACTCGAATTCCCCTTTCGTCTTTTCGCGGTGACAGTTGACGAAGTGCTCGCAGAATTTGTGCGCGAACTGAGCCGAACTCCACGTTTGAGCCTTGACACAAGTGCGTTTCTTCTTCTTCGGCATTTCAGCCTTCAGGTTCGGACTGCTCGGAGTCGTATGCTGAAGACACGTCGTCCTAGCCGGCATCTGAATCGTCACTATCAGAGTCCCGCAGCGATTGAAGAAGTTCTGGGGAACGTCGCCCACATCTAAGAGAAGATAACTGTACCATACTCAGGAGTTCTAGAGCCGTCAAGTCAGGGAGCATGTCAAGTTGGTTGAAGTTGGTCACCGTTGGTGCCAACTTGTCGGACTTGAATATTGAATTCCGAGTTGCGAAACGAATTTAGAAGAACCTTTGATTTCAATGTAATAAATGATTCGTAAATGAGGAGAATCATGAACGCGCAGCAACACAGCATGACATGGTGGACGCCATAGCACCCGACGCCAGCGGCATCTCATGCTTAAATATTGTAGATAGATAGAAACAGAAGCGTTGCTACAAAGTGTGACGGATTCTTGCTAAGCATACGTACAGGTAATCATGTCATGAACTCGCACTGACTCGGAGGTTGAGATCAAGTTGACTTTGGAGTTTGAGTCTCTGATCACACCATTTCAATCATGATGCATGATGTACTACAGTACGGGGACTGTACGGGGTATCAGATTCGAGGTTATCATTCACTAGCACTGGTGTAGGGATCTTCAATCGTTCCATCGCATTGCTTGGCAATCTGCTGGCATTGCACATATTATATGGTCGAATGCAGCATAACCACGTAAGAATTTCGGGCCCGCGGGGAGACCTTCAAAGCTTGGATATTCGCGTGACGCGAGGCTAGTAAGGGGATTCCGGTGGATCATCGATCAACGGTGGGTAGGTTCTTCCTAAAACCATGAAGAACGTTATAAAGCGTCTTCCTTCAGATTTATTTGATCCCACATCACACCCTCACACACAATGCGTTTCTCCTCTGCAATTGTCCTCGCCATCGCTGCTGCTTTGGCATCATCGATCTTTGCCACGCCCGTTGACGCCGCCGCCGACAAATGTGCCTTCTTTTGCTGGTATGATGGACAATGCGATACCTGCCCGGGGGGATTTTGCGTGAGCATCAGTAGTTTTCCTGGATTTGATACACGACTCACCTGCGTGGCAGGCCTGGTATAAGCTCTGCCAAGTGAGTCGTGTTTCTGCTTTCACATCGGTGCAGTATGGCCGTTAGCACTGACGCGCGAGTTACTAGTGATTTGTAGAGTTGATCGATGCGCCATCAGGAAAACATTGGTGGAGTTGGCGTAATTTTCGTTCGATTGAGAAATGTTAGATATGATGTGAAGACAGAAAAAGAGGATTATTCAGGAGCGTGCAGATTGGTCTACGTGAGCGTTCATGTCAGTGACTGTTGCTCCTGCTGCATCGCCGCAGACGGGCTGGGCCTGTAGATCGTACAATTATAAGTATGTGTGCACGATGTACCTAATAAAAACATACCTAGGTCCCGTCTACTTTGATTTTTGACTTTGATTATTTCTCAACAACGTTCGACATGATCTAGATAGGCGCAATGTGAACGGAAAAGCTGCTTCACTTGATTATCGCCTATAACCTGTAGAATGTACATTCGTTTGGTCTGGGTCTGGGTGTTGGTCCGCGTTTGAAAAGGAAATGAACTGTTGATGCACGAGAACGAGGAGGCGAAGACACGATCGGAAGCGGAGGAGGCGCCTGCCTTGATCCTAACCCCAATCTCGACTTCGATTTCGACCCAAACACCACGCGCAACGGACTCAGAATCGTACGTGGAGGATCAGCGCTCAGCAGTGCACTAGTCTAAGTGAGTGAGCATATGGTGGAACAGCTCCATCAACTGGGTTTGAATCGTCTGTTTGTTAGCGCACGCGCTGCCGTTGCACTTGTGTTCAGAAAGACGCTCAAAAATGATCGCTGCGTTACAACAATATTTCTAAACCAAATTCAATTTCATCATCTCTACCTTGTGCTCTCAAATACCGTGATGAACAACAAGCTACACAATACGAGTCTCGACTTTTCTGTTCCCAACCTTTCCTGGCATCACAACGGCAGGACCGCGTCAAAATAGCTATGTTACGCCGTGCACACAATGAAGGTCTTCCATGCCGGTGAGTCTTGTCATTAAATCCAAAACACAAACCAATGAAACTTACACATTTGGTGTAAAAGCAGGTGCTGCATTCACTAGATTTGTGGCAAAAAACGGGACAGAGCCCGATGCTAGCATCAGTGGGCATGGCAGATATTGATGATGCTAAAGCAACAACGACGACGAGGGCAACTGCAGAGCAGAAACGCATTGTGTGCGAGGATGCGAGATCAAATAAATCTGAAGGGCTAGTACTAGGAAGACAACTTGCTTTAATACACTGAGTAACTTGTGTTATGGGTATGCATTTTGGGAAGAACCTATCCATCGTTGATCGGAATCCCTAAAGTATACGATACGAGTGAGTTTTTGAACTCTGGAGTCTCAACCTGTATGCTCGGCCCACTCCTTGCTGGCATGCCTTTTAAATCTGATAAACAGTCTCAAACCTTGCTGGCATGACGTATGTTACACTTTTAAGAGTTTATAAGGACCGACCGGCCCTTGAAGGTCTGGCAGGACGTTGTTCCACAACTCTGGCACAGGTCCACGGTACACCATGACGGTGTGAATGATTCCGATACTCTTTGAGTTTTCTCAATCTGACTAGGGTAAACCATTGTCATGGGTCCATAACACATGGTATGATTTTGAGGCATCCGCACATCGCGCTATAGGCCAGTGCAATCCTTCTCATTGGACCAAGTCCCTCCGCTCGGACCTTAGTATACCGCGTCATCGTCGTCAGCGTCAGGCGGGACTAGCACCATGATGTCAAGTAGCACGTACTTGTGGTCATTTAGCAGATATTTATCTTCGCAAATCGAGTCGTTGATAACCCTTTCGACGACATCCGCTCTCTGGAACAGGTTCGTAAGTGTCTCCTCTACTTGATGGGTCGAAGTTTGCTGATGATGGGGTGGTGTTGTACGCATTCAGCCGAAAGCAATTAGCGTCTGCATGGACAGGTTAAGACTCGAGGAATTCCAAACTCACTCGCATCGTATACTTTAGGGATTCCGGTGGATCAACTCGGATGGATAGGTTAAGGTTGTTCCCAAAACGCATAACCACCGTAAGTTGTAGCCACGAAGAAAAGAACATTATTCAGCATATAAAAGCACGGTGTCTTCCTACCAACCCTTCAGACTTATTTGATCTCATATCCTCACACAATGCGTTTCTGCTCTGCAATTGCCCTCGCTGGCGTTGTTGCTTTAGCATCGTCAGTCTCTGCATCGCCAATGGACGCGGGCGCCGAGATATGTCCAATCTTCTGTTATATAGATGACGACTGCAGGCCCTGCATTGGCACATGCGTGAGTTTCAGTAGTTTGTGTCCTGGATTTAACGACCTGACTCACCGGCACGGAAGCCTTTCTTTTTGTGCTGGTAACATAGCTATTTTGATGCGGTGCCATAGTAAGCCATAGTCACGGTCCGATGCAAAGTTCAAAAAGAGTTCCTGACGTATGTCACATCAGAAAGGTCGGGAGCAGAAAAGTGGAGAGGTATTCTGTAGCTTGAGTTGTTGTTCATCACGGTGGTGGGCATAAGACGAGGTCTTCGCTGTAGTATTGGATGCAGAGCGGCATTCTATATTCAACTTGACTTGGAGTTGATTGTCAAAGTCGACGAGTAACAATTTAGAGTGAGGATAATGGAAGAGTGACTGCGAACCTTTGCAGTTCTGATCAGCCAATCGAAGGTCTCGGGCTCTAGCTCTGATGTCTGATTACACGTAGTGGACGAGTACTGGACAGTATTTTCTCGACAAACATTCAAGCAAACGGACTGCTCGGTTATAGGGCCCAGAGTTGGACGGACCGTAACTTCCATTTGAGAGCACGGTTCACCGAGGAATGAAAGCTTATATCTTGCTGTGACGAGGCGTGACCCTATCGATGACGTTCGCTCTCCGGAATAGGTTCGCCTAAGTTTGCTGATGATGCGGTGGTGTTGGATGCATCAGCCGAAAGCAATCAGCGTTTGCATGGACAGGTTGAGACTCGACAAAGTTCAAACTCACTCGCATCGAAATTCCGGTGGATCGACAGGTTCCCAAAACGCATAACCACTGTAACCACGAAGAAAAGAACATTATTCAACATATAAAAGCACGGCGTCTTCCTACCAACCCTTCAGACTTATTTGATCTCACATCCTCACACACAATGCGTTTCTCCTCTGCGATTGCCCTCGCCGGCGTTGTTGCTTTAGCATCGTCAGTCTCTGCATCGCCCAATAACGCGGGCGCCAAGGGCTGTCCAATGTTCTGTTTTGATAATGAAGACTGCCATGCCTGCAGTACCACATGCGTGAGTTTCAGTAGTTTGTATCCTGGATTTAATGACCTGACTCACCGGCACGGAAGCCCCTCTGGTGGTGCTGGTAACGTAGCGGTGCCATAGTAAGTCATAGTCACGGTCCGATGCAAAGTTCAAAAAGAGTTCCTGACGTATGTCACATCAGAAAGGTCGGGAGCAAAAAAGTGGAGAGGTATTCTGTAGCTTGAGTTGTCGTTCATCATCGTGGTGGGCATAAGATGAAGTCTTCATTGTAGCATTGGATGCAGAGCGGTGTTTCCATATTCAGCTTGACTTGGAGTTGATTGTCGAAGTTGACGAGTAACAATTCAGAGTGAGGATAATGGAAGAGCGACTGCGAACATTTGCAGTTCTGATCAGCCAATCGAAGGTCTCGGGCTCTAGCTCTGATGTCTGATTACACGTAGTGGACGAGTACTGGACAGGGTTTTCTCGACAAACATTCAAGCAAACGGACTGCTCGGTTATAGGGCCCAGAGTCGGACGGACCGTAACTTCCATTTGAGAACATGATGAAATTCAACTCGGTTCACCGAGCAGATGAATGAAAGTTTATATCTTGCTGTGACGAGGCGATCATTTTCGAGCGTCTGATTCGTGGGTATTTCGAGGACAGCGGGCGAGGTTTTGGACTGGTGTGAAGGAAGGCTGGGAATAGATAGATTCTTCTTCGTCGACATCAAACCTGTAAGGACAACTAGACTCTTGCGCACTCCTGATATCGAGCGCGTAGCTTGGGACACCCCCACCAGCGGACGATGACTGTGACATCAACACCATGGCACCGCGACGAGACGGGCCATCAAAATGCATACTTGATCCGCCGAAATTCGAAAATCCAAGTATGATAGACAGTGATTATACTACAGTACGTGCTTGCAAATTCATAGAACAGATTTAGCTAGTATTAAGTGGAAGCAGCGTTTGCCAACACACCTTGGAAGTAGCGTGTGCCAACACGCCTTGCTTGGCAATCTGCTGGCATTGCAGATATTATCTGTTCGAATGCGGCACAACCACGCCACGCGAAAGTTTCCAAAGGGGACCTTCAGAGCTTGGGCATTCGCTTGACGCGATGCCTGTAAGGGGGTAGGATTCCGGTGATTCAGCGGTGGATATGTTATGTTCTTCCTAACACCGTGACCATAAAGAACATTTATCGAGTATATAAGAAACACCTACCAACCCTCCAGAACTATCTGATCCTACATCACAAACGATGCGTCTCTCCTCTGCAATGGCCCTCGCCGTCGTTGTCGTTGCTGCATTAGCCTCATCCACCTCCGCCACGCCCACCGACGCAAGCGCCAAGGATTGTCCCATCTTCTGCTGGATCGACAACAATTGCAATGACTGCGTTTGGGGGCAATGCGTGAGACCAGCACTTTTCCTGTGCGATGTCATCACTCACTCACATGCACATATGGCAGCTCTTTCCTTTCTGCTCAGCGAGTCGTGTTTCTGCTCTCAGTTGGCCGTTGGCACTGACGCGAATTGCTAGTGACTTGTAGAATTGATGCACCGACAGGTGGATTTCGTTCGAGCGGAGATATTGATATTGGATATGATGTGTAGAGAGGTCCATGGTGCACCGTCAGCGACTGTTTTTCGTGCTGAATCGCCTAGGCGGGCCTGAGGCTGTAGATCGTAGAGCCTATAGATCGTACGACTGTAAGAATGTGCGCATATGGACATTAAAAACATACCTAGGTCTTTGTCTAGAGTCACCGCGAGCATCAGAGTCTTGGGAGGAGGGGGTGTGACCACGACTCCGAGACGCTCCGAGCAAAAGCAAATTACCATATTCACCGTTGCACTCGACTCATGCGACGAGGTGGTTGCACTTACGAGTGGAGGCACGTCACACAATATTGATGCTGGCAGCACCTCAATTAGATGGCAGTGCGAGTCGCACTACCGTAAATAAAAGCGCACAACATCGACGTGACGGACTAAAACGCATTGAAAACGCACCTGCTTACACTAGACTCGTGACCAACGATGGAGCTAATGAAGGGCCAAATGGGTTGACAAGCCACTCTTTTCCGCGGTGTGTACCGCTAATTTTTAAGAAGAAACACGAGCATCATTTATCGTAGTATGAACTAGGCTACAAGGGGACTATGCTATAGAGACAGAGAGGGAGCGTAGCAATGTGTGACGTGTCAAAAAGATGCAACAGAAACCAACGAAAGGTGCGTCAACGCAAAGAAAAGTGCAGGGGGGTCCAGGTACAATATGAATATAAATATGCGTATGAGTGAGCGATGATGATGGATACAACAATTACGAATCGTCTTCGTCGTTAACGAGAGCAAAGTCATCAACAAACAACAGAACAGAGGAAAACAAAACGACAAAACAATAAACAGGAAAATCAAAACCCTCACATCAAGCCCTCAAAAACATCTCAACAGGAATCGGCTTCCTCCTCAACCCCGAACTCCCACCCGACTCGCAGCTCCCGCTTTCAGATGAGTCAGAAGACGTCGACGAGCGCGAGTTTTGGCGGCGGATGTGTCTGGGTGTGGGCGTACTGGGTGGGGAGGGCGTTGTGGGGAATACCATTCGCGTGAGGGGCATTTTGTACGGACTCTGCGTGCGTGTTTGGGTTTGGGTGTTGATCCGCGTTTGTAATGGTGAAGCTGAAGGTGATGACCTCGGCGAAGAGATGATGGGAAGCGGAGGAGGTGCGCGCTTTGATCCCGACTTCAACTTTGATTTCGACCCAAACACCACGCGCAACGGACTCAGAATGGTGCGTGGAGGATCAACAGCGAGTGAGGATATGGTGGAGCAGCTCCATCGACTGCGGAGTTGGTGGGTTTCATGTCTTGGAGTAGGAGGGAAAGAGAAGGGGGAAATGGGAGCGCTTTCTTCAAACGAGCTCGAGGAGGAGTGGGACTGGCTGCTCAAAAAAGAATCGAGAGACGAGCGGGAGGTGTCAGAGTCAGTGCTTGCGCGAGGGAGGCTGGGTGAGATGGGCTGGGCTGGTACGAAGGAAGGCTGAGAGTAGATGGATTCTTCCTCGTCGTCGAACCATACTACGACTGAACGAGTGGGCTCCTCTTCTTCTTCGAAGATTTCGTCTTCGATGTCAGAGGGGACCGCCATACGAGGAGGGGGACGGGTTTCGATTGGGGGTGGGGGCGGTGGGTGCATGGGCAAGGGTGGGATGACGCGTTTTCTTCGGATGGCTGGGAGTTGTGGAACGGGTGGGACAGTTGTTGGGGGCGGGGTAGGGAGAGGAAGGAGAGGGAGAGCTTTTGAGAAACGACTGCGTCCGGGGGGTTTTTGTGGCTGGGGTGGTAACTCGGGTGAGAGGATGATAGAGTCTGGTCGTGCGGGGGCTGGTGCAGGAGAGGGCATAGGCGAGTATAGGGAAATGAAATCCTGGAATTGGCGTGTGTAAAAGTCGTACTCGTCTTCCTCATCGGTGATGTCGTCGTGATCTGCGATAGAACGGGACTTTGTTATGCACAGAGGGCGAATGGTGATGTGCTTTGGTCTGAGACGAGGAGTTGGGAGAGGTAGGTCTTCGTCGTCTGGGGTGACAGGCATTTCGGAGTCATTGGAAGACTCGGATGCAGAGAGAGCGGGTGAACGAGGTGCGAGCATGAGCAAGGCATCGTCGATAGAGAACTGAAATGCAGATAGAGTGACGCGTGAGTCGGTTTCTGAGCACTCTTGGATTACTTGGAGTGGTTGAGTGCCAGCGTCGTTCTTTCTTGTGCGAGTACGAGAGCTGCGCTTCAACGATGCGCGAACTATAACTTGGTTAAGTTGGAGGTGCAAAGTCAAGAGAGTGTGACTCACTTGTATTCATGTTGATGATGGTCTAAGGATGAAAAGCTGCAGGTATATAGACGCGCAACAATAGCATTTTGCGCATTCTCTAATTTAATGAACTGCGGCATGTCTTTTGTCGTTGAATCCATTGTCCCCTTTTCGTGCAACACAACACTTGCCTATTTCGATCAATAATCGCTGACTTTAAAATTTTATTGTCATTGTCTGCGGATCCTTTTTGTGAACATCTCCTTCTTGTTCTGAACTTAACCAGCGCATAAAACGAATTCGGTTTTATCATAATCACGCTCTATCACCCTCGTATGTAACTTTATCATGTACTATTCCTGGTTACAAACATCCCCGTTTCTCACCGCGTTGCACGTCTCGAGATGTGTGTCTCGCATCCTTCGAGGTGCACATCGCGGTGTCTGAACGACTCAAATGTCGTGCCCTCAGTCCTTCTCTCCAAGATATCTCTATCACGACGTAAGCCGCCGATGACTTGGTAGAGTGGTTTGACGGTTTACGTCGCTGTGGAACGCCAGCTCCAGCGTGATGTGTTGGTGACTGTTTCATTGTTGACGCCTCTAATGTGCACCGATGCACTTGTTTCAGAAACAAACTCGATGATCCATCATACCATCTAGATGATATTTCTACCACGACGTTTGCTGTTCCGTTTGTTTCGGCAGTCTACCTCGTTATGCAAGGCTCGTCGTCGTACCGGTTCCAATAGCCTGTTTGTTAGCGCCTGTGTTACGCGTTTCTGCAATTGTTATCAGAAACAAATGACTAGACGTGGCACAGGTACGTCACATCAATCAAATCAAATGATCAAATTTCATTTCTTTGCTTAGTCAAACCGAGTTGAATTTCATCACGTCTACCTTGTCCTCTCGGATGATCCACGGGCCCTAAATACAAGCAAGGAGTCTGTTTGCTTGACCGTTGGTCCACTACGTGTAATCGGATATCAGAGCTAGAGCCCGAGACCTCGGAACTGCAAAGGTCCGCAGTTGCTCTCCCATCATCCTCACTTCGAATCAATGATCGACTCCGAGTCAACGACCAACTCCAAGTCAGGCTGAATATGGAGCACCGCTCCTTGTCACACGCATTTAAGGTTATCAACTACAATTCAAGCTACAGAATACGTGTCTCGAGTCTCCATTTCTGCTCCTGGCATGACATACGTCAGGAACTCTGTTCAACTTCGCATCGGACCGTGCCCATTGCACCGCATCAAAATAGCCACATCGCCAGCACCAATACCACGGCTTCCGTACCAACGAGTCAAATTGTAAAATCCAGGACAACAAACCACTGAAACTCACGCATTTGAGGTTGCAGGAACTGCACTCTGTATCTGTGAAACAGAAGTATGGTCAGTCATCGTCTGACGATGCAGAGACTGATGATGCTAAAGCAGCAACGACGGCGAGGGGGATTGCAGAGGAGAAACGCATTGTGAGATCAGACCGTAAGTCTGAAGGGTTGGTAGGAACACGCCTTGCTTTTATATCCTGTTTCTTGCGTACGTGGCTGTGCCTTCAAACAGATGCATATCTGCAATGCCAGCAGAGCTTGCCGGCTAATCAAGGTCTATCAACGATTTGGTGTGGAACGTTCCCGTCACCAAGCATTCGCGTTTCCCGGCCGAGTGCCTAAAGAGAATGAACTTTGTCTGAGACTGTTAAACGCTGGCGAGTTCTGTAGTAGGTATGCTAAGATATGAACGAAGACGGACTAGAAACTAACAGAGAACTCGGTCTTCGGAGACTCAGTGCATACCTAGAAACTAAATGATAATACTCACCTCAGTCTTCGGATCGAGAACTCCGAGTTCGGTCTGGGGATGCCAGAATAAAAGAAACCTGCAGCTGTTGGAACGAAGAACGAAAAGTGCATATGTAGGACACGCCGAAACGATCGCTCATCAGCAAAAACCTCCCGAGCTTAAATCTGAAAATTATTACACTAGTGTCATGTTTAATCGGCATGTCCTGCAGGATATCACAAACACATTCATTTGACTTGCAATTTACACATCTATATCAGGAGCCAGGTCATGACTTTACATGAAAACATTACGATATGACGACCAAGAATTCGTCACGCTTGCATGCTTTTTTCCTCAGTAGGACTAGGAACAGCAGTCGCACCACCGTCCCATCCCTGCTGTTCAGCCTCGAGAATCTCACAGGAGACCTTACTGCGAGAGCGAATTTTTGAACCGTAGAAGAAAAGGACCTGCAAAAGTGACTCATCTGTGAGCACTGTGTAATGGCCATGGAGTCAGATTTAAATTTACGCACCCATGGAGTCGGTGCCATCACCACGGATAGCAACGCCCAGAGCGTCAGGCCCCATTTATACGTCATACCAGCAAACATCTGCTGCGTGAAGAGCGGGAACACCAATGCCATCACGTTTCCTTTGCCCTAGTTAAATACAATAGAATATAAAGCAGGAAGAGGACTCACGAGCTAAACTCTGTCCCGCTTGAGCCGAGGAGGCATATGGGCCGTAGCTAGGTTTATACAATTACATTAGACATTTGCAGGATAGATGTGTCTAGACGCATACCAGTCTGCGAGATACAGAAATGAAACTTGGTATATCACGGAGGTGCTGGACATGAAAGCCTGTGAATACAAATCAGGAACTTGAAGCTTGAACGTTGTGAGACACGACATGGATGTCTGCGACGCACAGTCAGCCCGATCAGAGGCACGATCCAAGGAATGTTAGGCGATGCCGTCCACGCATAGATGAACATCGAGACAGGCAAGACAGCAGCAGCGACGCATGGCATGTACAACCGTGCTTCTTGGCCCTTTACCAGAAAGTATTTTCTGGATAACATGAGCCACGACGAACGTCATGCGTTGACTTCCTTACCGGTACAAGGTCTCCTGATACATATTTACCATAAAACCTATGATAGCTCCGACACTGTTCAGGTAAAGGATCAGATGCGCTGCATGTATGCATAAAATGACTTTCCTTTGACACAGGAGTACAAATCCTGTGTCCTCGACGCTGAAGTTGTAGACAGACTGAAATTCTGTAGTGACGGATCTTTCGTGTCGCTCGCTTTAGTGACCGGATGTTATCCAAAAATCAATTAATGGGACTTACTCGAACAAGCAATACACGATCCCCCAAACGAAGCCGCTCCAAAGCTGCCATGAAATAACGTCAACTGACATCGGTGGCACACAGCGATCATAGTCACTGACGCTAAAGCTCTGCACGATAGGTTCTGTGAAGAGAAGATCTGGAGTTGTATTAGGAAAAACAAACACTCTGCAAAAGATTATTTTGCATACACAACGGCCGTGTGCACGACGTCTTAATCAGAGATGACATAGTTGGTTTGTCAATCTCAGCGCTGGACCGATATCTAGGGTCACCGGTCATCTTCCTGGCGTCCTTCGCGATGCCGGCTAGCACAATCGATGAACGGGTCTCGCCCATCACTAAGATGGCGCAAAGCACAAATGCCCCAGTGAACCTGACAAGAAAATTTAACGAGCCTAAAACATGTAGTTTTGTGGACGCACATGACATGCAACCATTGCACCCACCGCCATCCGAGGTGCGGACTGGCAGAAATGAGCCCCCCAAACGCGGACCCGAGGCCGAAAGAGAATAGCGATGAGAATGCAAATAGAGACATCGGCAATCCGCGTCTGGAACAACGTCAATCATGGAGCTACCACAGGTATTTTGCCTTACTCATGTGGCTGCCATATATCGGCGATGCTGCCTCCAACCATCGATGCGCCACATGAACCAAAGACCCCTTGGAGTGCACGCGACACAACCACAGTTTGTATGTTTGGTGCCCTGCCGGTGATTAGCGCCTGTTTGGTCTGACAATCACACGACAACTTACAACGCATTCATAACTTCAGCGAGAAAAAATAAAGCAGACGACATGATGTAAACAGGTCGTCTGCCGCACTCCTGAGACGCAGATGCGGTTATGTCCGACGACACCGAAATCAAGGCCAGTTCTTACCTCGCTGAATGGCGAAGAGACCAGAGGGACAATCCCGAAACCTATCGCGTACAAGCTCAGTCCCAAAGTCGCCTGAAGTTGAGTACAATTTAGGTCCTTCATCATCGACTCATAACTGATCGAATATGATGATGATGCAGCCGCTGTTGGAGTTATTAGATCAAGGGCACCGGCACTCAAAACCCAGATCACCTGTGATTCCACCGAATGCACAACATATCAGAGTGATGGTCCACTTCCGTGCATAAGAGAAATTTTTTGGGTCCCGTGGGTCTCCTTTGTCGAATTTAATCTGCTCGATGTCAATATTTCTGGATGTGGAAAAGAATCGTAACAATAACTCACAAGTATCAACTCTTGCTCCTGTGGAAGATGAGATATACACGAGGGTGAGCTGATGCGTTTACCGGTGTCAGCCATTATCATCAGAACTTGGTCTCTCTATCAGAAGTTGGATGGGCTTTTAACTGTCGACAGAACATGATTTATAATAGTAACGATCGTTAGGGTATCAGGGTCTTTCCATATTGTGGACCGTGATGCCTCACCTATTACACCATAAAGCTGATGCATGAGTAATACCAGCATCATTCTCCGCCTATAACGAGAATTTATTTGGTCTTCGTCTCGAGGAGGCGAGATCAAGTCTGATCCAGTATAGACTTTCGGCCGACACTGTCGATAGGAGTAGGAGCAGTGTAACTGAGAACGACAATGGTGCAGGAGTCCCTTTTCAAAGCGTGAGCTCGATACTACAAATCCATGACATCGTTAAATGCCTACATGTTTGCTGTATATCTCTGCCCTCTAGTCATCTCACAAGTAGGAGGGATTCTGGCCTGGGGATGTCGTGTGACGGGGATTAACAAAATTGAAACAGGATGCCGTCAGGCGCAGTCATACGTATGGATAATGGCATCCACATCCTTGTCGATTGTGCGGAGGAGCATGATGAATGGGGCAAATATGACGGGATGAATAATCTTGTCAGTTTTGCAGATATGATTGACCCTAGCCAAACCCTGGCACACATCATTCAATTTTTCAAGGTTGTCATTACAAACGCTATCACTGCCGGTCGCCTATCCCTAGGTAATGAAAAGAAGTCATGGGGTTATTGCAAGGGAAAGTGTCTCGTAAGGAAAGTGTACTTACGCTTAACGACCATGCGACTAGAATGCAAGTCCAGAAAAGCCGATTCAGGGGTTTTCAGGCCTACTGACTCTGAGTACGTGTAAGCGTCATGTCCATATCACTATACACGTAAAACGGAAACGGGCCGATAACCGGACGTTCTGTTGCGTAGAGTAGCGGTAGCCGCTGTGCAAAAGGCGCATTGATATAGATATTTATGGCGTAGGCGAGAAGTTACGATCTAAGAAGCCCACTTGGTAAATGTCAGATATTGGTCACAGTTAAGGACTTTGACAGGTTATCTTTGACGACAAATACCTGACGGCACGATAACAGGTGTCTTGTTAGGGACTTTGAAAGTTTGAAACAGTCAACTGTTCGGCTCATGTTGCAAGTTGACAGCGCGCTCGAAAGTTTGAAACAAATAATATAAGAATCACGGTATCCACCCTGTTATGAAGAAAATCGGTTTCACTGGTGACGCATAGATAATGGTGTGCCGCCGCACTCGGAGCGAACACTAATAACTACCTAGGGAACAGGACGCGATGAGTAAATCCAGGAAACCCACTGACCACATACCGCAAGAGTATACGGGGCCATCCGGTTACCGATTCCGATAAACGCCCACGCAGGGAAATACCTCAATTGTCAAAGGATTTCTTGTGTCGTTGGCATATAATGACCAGGCCAGAAACTTGGTTTTTATTGTGAGATATGCCAGCAAATCATGCGTGTACGAAGGCGCCCATCCAGTGTCAACCGCAGCTTGAGAAGTCAAGGTGGTCTGCGAGGCGATGTCAAAAGACTCGTGTACACCTCATTTTAAGCTGAGCTTAGAGGGTTAGTCGTCGTCCGAATCAGTGCAGAAAAAGGCTACACGGACCAGTGACAGCGATTCAGTGTGATAGGCTGTCGACTGCTACATAGTCTGCGGACTGCCTGCCACTGCTATTTGCGGAGACGTGAAGGCAGAGGTACTTAATCATATTACCCCCGCAAAAGCCTAGATGCCACGGAGAAAGGCCCGGATAGTATTACTAAGCTAGCTGTCCGATGCCGATTCGGATCTCAGCTTGATCTCAGCTTTCAAGCTCAAGTTTGTCTCGGCGCCGATCTAAAAATGATTTCACGCTGCTTACTTACTACTCGGACCAAATTGATCCAATCAGCTGGCGAGGATCAGTACTGCTACTAGCAGTAGTAATAGTAGGACGCCAAGCGATAGTGACTCATTTGCGCCGTGTCACAGACCTGCACCTTGTGATCACCTTCTCCTGCCACTCAGTTGGTGTGTCCTTCTGCCGGCCACGGTAACAAATCAGTGCCGGTCTTCTTTGGTTCCATATGGTACCCATAATCAGCTGCCAGTCTGTGCTTCTGCTTCGAGCTTTAGTAGTTCACAAGCTTCAAAAACTCTATCATGGTGCCCTCGGAATGTAATCACGGCCTGCCTCAGGCTGCCTGTCAATATTTGGTGCAACCACCCGATCTTGTCCGACAACATGTAAATAGTCATACTTGTCATTTCATTGGCTGTCCAGGATCGCGCCAACAGTCTGTAATTTACTGATCCAAGTGCGGTGTGTGATATTCTGCCTTGCTGTTTGCCGTTTGCTCTAGTACCTCTTGACCAATCTGATTAACAGTACCTCGTGCAGATACTATCCCTGGAGTACGGAGTTGTAGTAATGAACTCTGAAGCGCATGTGTTTTAATTTGTTAACAGTCATCTTCGGAGGCCGCGTACATATACCTTAAATTCATCAGAGACCAAATCGTGAGTTGACGTTTACATGAAGGGTCATTACAGTCGTTGTGGTATGCCAAGTAAGAGTTCGTTACACTTCCATACTTCTTTGCTTAGTGGGGCTGGAAACAACAGTTTTCTCGCCGTCCGATTGTTGTTGTTCAGCCTCGAGAATTTTGCGAGAGACTTTACTATGCGAGCGGATCTTTGAACCAAAGAAGAGAAGGACCTGCATAAAAACGTGGAAACCTTTTAAGACTTCGTCATCGATCACAATGTATGCAAGTTTACACACCCATGGAATTGGCGTCATCGCCACCGATAGCAGCGCCCAGAGTGTCAATCCCCACTTATATGTCATACCAGCAAACATCTGCGGTGTGAAGAGCGGGAAGACCAATGCCATAAAATTTCCTGTTGCAATGTAGTTTAGCAGATGAAATAAACATAAAGTGCAGACTTACGAGCTAAGCTCTGCCCCGCTTGGGCTGAGGAGGTATATGGACCGTAGCTAGGTTTATCCGTCAAACGCTTGCAGGATAGATGCAGCGTGACACATACCAGTCCGCAAGATACAAAAATGAAACTTGGAATATTATGAAGACGCCAGACATAAATGCCTGTGAATCTGTCAAACGACCAACTTTGAACAGTGTTGAGAAATCAACGGACTGTTAATGCAATCAGAGGTACTATCCAATGAATATTAGGTGTTGCCGTCCATGCGTAGATGAACATCGAGACGGGCAGGACAACAGCAGCGACACACGCCATGTGTAGTCGTGCTTCTTGACCCTTCATCGGAAAGTATTTTCTGAATAGCATGAGCCACGACGAATGTCTTGTATTGACTTTCTTACCTGTACAAGGTCTCCTGGTATATATTCGCCATCAACCCAATGATGGCTCCAACACTGTTGAGACGAGAGATCAGATGCGGTGCACATGTGCAATAAGAAAACTTTCCTCTGACAAAGGAATATAAATCCCGTTTCGCTGACGCTGAAGTTATAGACAGACTGAAACTCTGTGGTGATAGATCTTTTTTTAACTCACTTCAGCGATTGACTTCTATTCAGGAGTCAATAGCACTCACTCGAGCAAACAGTACACGACCCCCCAAGTGAAGCCACTCCAGATCTGTCATAAAATATCGTCAACCGCCAGTGAAGGGTATATATCAATGGTCACTGACACTAAAGCTCTGCACAATAGGTTCAGTCATGAGTAAATCTGTGATTGTGAGGTTAGGAAAAAAATTGGCAAACAGCTGTTTTGCGTACACAAGGGCCGTGTACACGACGTCTTTATCAGAGAGGACATGCTTGGTTTGTCAATCTCAGCGCTGGACCGATACCTGGGGTCACCGGTCATCTTTCTGGCGTCCTTCGCGATGTGGGCTAGAACAATGGATGATCGGGTTTCGCTCATCACCAGGATAACATCAAGAACATATGCCCCAGAAATCCTGAGAAGGATATTCAAAGAGATACTAGGACGTAGTTTTTTTCTCACGCACATGACATGTACCCATTGCACCCATCGCCAACCGAGGTGTGGATTGGCAGCTATGAGCCCCCCAAACACTGACCCGAGGCCAAAAGAGAATATCGATGAGAAGGCAAACAAAGACATCGGCAATCCACGTCTGGAACATTTATCAACAAGGGAGTTACGTTACCGCAAGTATCCTGCCTTACTCATGTGGCTGCCATATGTCAGCGATGCTACCTCCGACCAAGGATGCACCAGTTGAGCCAACGACTCCTTGTAGTGCACGCGATACAATCACAATTTGTATGTTTGGTGCCCTGCCAGTGATGAGCACCATTTGTTAGAAGGATTACACGACAACTTACAATGCATTCATAACTTCAGCGAGCATAAATAATACGGACGACACGATGTAAAGGGGCCGTCTGCCACACTCCTAAATATAGATGTCAATTAATGTTCAACGATAGCAATCTGGTCAGTTCTTGCCTCACTGAATGACGAGGAAATCAAAGGGACAATCCCGAAACCTACCACATACAAACTCAGTCCAACGGTCGCCTGAAGTTGAGTACAATTTAAATCATGCATCATTGACTCATAACTGATCGAATAGGATGACGCTGATGACGCTGTTGCAAATATCAGATAGAATAACATCAACACTAAAATCCGAAGTTACCCGTGATTCCAGCGAACACACAACATGTCAGCGTAATGGCCCACTTCCGCACATAAGAGAAGTTTTGTGGATCGCGTGGGTCTCCTTTGTCAAATTTAATCTGATTAACGTAAACCTTCTTGTATGCGAAATGAAATATGACAATGACTCACGAGTATTAGGTCTTGCTCAGGCTCCTGTGCAACATGAGTTGCACACGAGGGTGAGCTGATGCGTTTACTAGCATTGTCCATTATCGGAATCGGGTCTTTCGCCACAAAAACTGGATGCGCTTTAAATGTTAATGAAGAAGGAATCTGAGGATCGATGAGATTGACTTAGTCATGGTATCAGGGTCTTCCCCCGCAGTGGACCGGGATGCCTCGCCCATAAAGCCATAAAGCCCATCGATGAGTAATACCAGCATGATTTCTCACATATTTCGAGAATGTCACAGGAAACGTTTTGTCTTCGTCTCGGGGCGGCGAGGTCAAGAATAGACTATCGGCCGACACTGTCAATAGGAGTAGTTTCAGTGCAGCCGGACAGGGAATCCCTGCAGAAAGTGTGAGCACCAGAAACTACACATTCCAAGACATCATCAACCCCTGCACCATTGCTATCCGCCTTTCCCTCTGGTCATCTCACAAGTAGGAGGAATTCCGGCTCAGTGATGATGACCGGGTAGGTGGGGGTGAGTGTACATGGTGGCGTGGTCAAGTGGGTCTAGGTGCTTGGCATGTTCCATAGCACGATGAATGGGAAAATATGATCATGATTCGGAACCTGATTCAAGATAACAAGATTTCGTTAGTAACTCGGTCGTCGACATATATCATGTTTAGATCTATCGATAGCATCACAATTGCTGCTTGGCAATGAAAAGAAGTCATGTGGTCATTGCAAGGGAAGATTCTGATAGGAAAAGGCTTTACTTACACCTGAAAATGAGTCCTCGTGTTACTAGACTAAAATGAACCAAGTCAGTCTCTTGAGCAACCTACTTGGGGCTCAAGGGTTTACGGACCGCTGTGTACGTGTAAGCTTCATGTCCATGTCACTATAAACGTAAAATGAATGACGGCCCGACAGCAAAAGGATCCTGGATGAGTACCGAATTCTATTACTTATTAGAAGCTTGCCGCTAATCTGCGTGAATGCCGGTGGCCCAGTGATCCTATTGGAGGAGAGATTTATAGCGTGGACGAGAAAACACGGTCTGGAAAAGTCCACTTGGTAAATGTCAGATATGGAGTATTGATAGCATTGACGGGAAACATACAGCTACGAGGCCACGAGCGGAGTCTAAGCGGCAATAACTTGACGCATGGCTAGATTAGATTCCGAGACTAAGGCTGATGCCGCGATCATGCAGCCAAAAAATT
Organism: Suillus weaverae; assembly: GCA_016767475.1. Lineage (NCBI taxonomy): Eukaryota > Fungi > Basidiomycota > Agaricomycetes > Boletales > Suillaceae > Suillus > Suillus weaverae. The sequence continues at coordinate 135,938 of MU179339.1, read as the reverse complement.
GATGGACTCGGAGAAGCTGAGCTGAGCTCTGCGAATCTGCAGTGGATTTTGCGACTCTGGAGTTTAGCAATTAACTGGTAGTTAAGATTTGGTCAGCTAGACCAGCTGCACGCCAGGATTCAGTAGCGTCATGTCTTCGCCAAAGCTATTGGTATCTGAATAGAATATAAAGAAAGTTGGTTCTTTTGATATGTTATTGAGTCACAGCTGGTAGTGGGTCGAGGTGAAAGTTTCGGACTAAATAGACGCGTCGCGTCTCAGCGTTCCGAGTCCGCGTTTCTCACGTGCCGCTTGCGTCTGTTTTCACCGCGACATCACCTTGATATCACCCGTGCACCCACTGCTCCGACTGTGCATTGTCTAGTTGTCGCCGGGCCAGTGACTTTATCCAGACACAGAATAAAGCACGGAGCACGACGATACATGATTCGCGATAAGTTGAGCTACCTTTCAGATCATGTCAGTTCAGACGACGTGTGTACTAGGATATCCAATTTCACGTTATCTTCATTGACGCCTACACTCGCAGATGGAAGAGATTCTTAAGATGACCCTCGTAGACCAACATCTCGTTGCACCTGTTAATGTTGCAGATCCATCCAAATCTGCGAAGACACCGTCGTATCTTCAGAAACATGATGTCAACACCCGATTGTCTTCTCTAGAGGCTGAAATACAAGGGATAGATGAGCAGATCAAAAATTTGACTGCCTTGCGGGGGGCCTTAATTGCTGAGAAAGATGACCTCACTCGAGAACGCAGCCGTATCAACCTCGTGCAATCGTCAAGGGGGCTCAATGACGCTGTCCAGACTAAGGGCAAGGGCAAAGCAGCTACAGTCGACTACACTGTTAGCTTTGACTGGTCAACACAGCTGCAGTTGACAATGAAGAAGGTTTTCAATATCGGTGACTTTCGACTGTGCCAGAAAGGGTCAGTGCGGCGCTCGACTTGCTTCTTGAATCTTAAAGGACCAACAACAGAGTCTGCAATGCTAATATGGATGGCCGAGATATCGTGTGTGTCATGCCTACTGGTAGGGCGCTAGACGACATCTTTTACACGTTGCTAACGTGCTGTTGCAGGAGGTGGCAAGTCGTTAACTTATCAACTTCCTGCCCTCCTGACGCCGGGGTGTACACTGGTGATATCTCCCCTCATTTCCTTGATGACGGATCAGATTCTACATCTGAGAGAGTCAGGAGGTATATTCACTTTTATCTGAAATTTTCTGTCTTCAATACTGAGGTTCCTCCAGTGGAAGCTGTGATGTTGACAGGGGGAACTCCACGTCCCTTACTCAATGAGATTCAGCAAAGACTAACATCCATGGCATCGTCTCGGGAGCATGGACATCAAGGTCGGGATATTAAATTATGCTACGTCACGGTAATACAGCAACTGAAAATTGATCTCGTGCTGATTTATGTCTCAGCCAGAGAAGATAGCCAAAAGCAAGACATTTATGTCTCTCCTGCGCAAGCTTGTGGAAGGTGGAAAGCTTGGTAGGTTCCTATCCCGTAACATTGAAATCCTATGATGAGTTTGCACAAGCTCGGATCGTTATTGATGAAGCTCACTGCGCTTCTCAAATGGGTCACGATTTTCGGTACAATTTTCATCTCAACAAACATATAGGCTTCTCACCAATCGCGCATCAGCCCAGACTACAGAAAATTGAGCATCCTTCGCCAGTTCTTTCCTCATGTACCCATTCTCGCATTGTCTGCAACCTGCCCCCCAAGAGTCCTCCAAGATATTCTCAAGATTCTCAAAATGAAACCGGTGGTAGATGGGAAAGGTGTGCACGTTTTTGAATGCGCGGGCAACTAAAATAACATGCTACTGCGCACAGCTGCCCCACCAGATGGGACGGTGTATTTTTCTGCGCCTCTATACCGCAAAAATCTGCATTACACTGTCTTGCCAAAACCATCTTCAGCCAAAGAACTCATCGCGATAATGTCGGACTACATTTTGCAAAATCACAGAAATGATAGTGGCATCATATATTGCCTCGCGAAGAAGGTATTTTAATCCAGGACATCGTGGGTATCGAGTTCACATTTTTGAAGGATGCTGAATCGGTCGCTGAAAGCATCCAAGCGGTGAGCAACGGCCGCATCAAAACGGGCGTCTACCACGCGAATGTCGAGGATGGGCAGAAAGAAAGGCTACACATGCAATGGAGGGAAGGGAAAGTCCAGGTAGTCTGCGCTACAATAGGTCCGCCTCATGTGTCACATCACATGGACTTCGGGTCCTGATGACCTCCGGGGTAGCTTTCGGTCTAGGGATTGACAAGGGCAACGTTCGATTTGTGCTCCACCATACAGTGCGTCTTTCATTTCAGGTGTTTTCTGCAATCACGTTACTAAACGATATCCAAGATATCGGTTTGTGGAGCCTTAAAATAGTGTTCTGCGTATTCACCTAGTGCTCGTCATTTCACAGAAGTCTCTTGACGGGTACTATCAGGAGTCAGGACGTGCTGGACGAGATGGCCAAGATGCAGACTGCATATTGTACTATCGTCCACAGGATGCCACTCGCCAGGCTTCCATCATATGCAGTGACCAGGACGGCGTGGTGAAATGTGAGCTCTCCATATTTGAATATGAACCATCACGCAAGACTTCCCCGTGTCCCCCGTAGTGCATGACATCTTACGTTTCGCGCAAGATATGCAAGAATGCCGCAAAATCTTATTTGCAAAGTAAGCCTAATTCGTGCTAGCGTCCACCTCCTCACAAGTACGTTCGGTGATTATTATAGGTACTTTTCGGCATCATCCGATCTCTCTATGGCCTCGTGGACTACGAACGAATCAGATGCAATGGACCGATGTGGCCATTGCGATAATTGCACGAGATCTCCTGCAAACGTGGAACACAAGGATGCCACAGTTGAAGCGTGGCAGATTCTAAAGATACTTCAAGCTGTAGAAGGTAATGGCGGGCGCTTGACCATTGCTGGCCTCAGTGACTTAGCGCGCGGTCTGGGTGGCGGTTCATTCGAAACTAGTGGCGGCGGAAAGCGCCGAAATGCTAAAGAGAAGATACAGATTGATTATGATTCCGTGGCTGGCGGCAAAGTAGGGCTATCAAAGGATGTGAGCTCTTGTTTCACATGTCGAGTTTGATCTGATCTGAGATATTGTGAAAGGACATGGAATCGCTAATTGTGCAGATGCTTGTGTTGCGGTACCTCGAGGAGGCCTTTTCGTCGACGGCATATACTGTGAATGTTTACGTCGCACCCGGTAATCAAGCGCTTCGGCTCACCCGCTTCACTCGTGAAGATATCGTGAACGGAAGCGGGCTTAGAATTCAGTGCTCCTTCAGGAGACATGGGCGCAAAGTAAATAACAAGAAGGCCGCTATTGGCAGGCAATCTCCTAATATTCTGGATCTTCAAGAAGACACCACTGCTGGCCCGTCACGAATTCGGAAACCAGCCCCACCAAGAAAGAAAAGGCTATATGAAGATGTATCGGACCCGGACGAAGTTGATGGAGAAGACTTTACGAGCCAGATAATGATGATTGATGCTGAGGAGTCGGATTTTGACGATGACGACGATGCGGACTGGGCTTACTCACTTAGACCACCTCAGCCAACCAAAAAACGGCAAAAGAGCGAAGGGAAGGCGAAGGGATTACCCGTCAGATTAAATAGAAGGACAAGCGGGGATGAACATGAGGTCATATCTCTCTCGTCAGACTAATGTACAAACATGCAAGGATGTAACTTATCACCATCATAATACTAGAGACAGTATACCAGCTCCGATAAAACGTGGCGGAGAACACCTGAACGAATAAAACGTCGAAAGCGAAAGGTTGATCGGAGAGCTTTGTATAGCGTTCCGATTGTCACTCATCGTCGTCGGTCGGCGAGGAGGGGGCAGCGGTGAGGTAACCAGCGATAATACCATCCTGACACTTATAATTCGTCGGCTTCAACACAGAGCGCAGGGGAGGTTTTGGTATCAAACGATGATTGATGTCAATGCGAGTTCCTTCCTCATTCTGCCACCCACTCCCGGGCTCTGGGTAGCCCTCAAGGTCAGGAGGGTACACGTCTCCTGGTGCTGGTGCCCGGTAGGAACCATCGTTTCGCCAGAGTTGGTCTCTAAAGAACTACGGGTCAGCCTTCATACACGCCAACAAAGTGGGACAAACCCTCTGCGATTGAACCATCCCTTCCTTCTCTGATTCGGGAATATAGGCGATGGACATATCAAGTCATCGCACCACCGCACAGACCGTGCAACTGCGAGGCAGGCCTGTGTATGGTCGCCATCAAAATTCCGGCGATGTGGTATGCTATGTGGCCGATAATTTGGCTCAGTGTCCAGTACAGGTCCCTGAACAGGAGGGTACTCGTAATGACCACCGGGGACCAAATCCAAGCCCGGAGGTGGTGGGATAGCAATAGAGAGGTTCCCCTTAAGGGACGATGAACGCGACAGCTGCATGCCCATGCTATTTCTCCCTTGTTCATCTACCGGTGGTGCCGGGAATGGCACGCGTTCGCCATGCTTGACTGATGTCGAGTGCTGGCGAGTGTCATATGACGTAATAGAGCGTTCGCTCGCTAAGAGAATGCTGTCCTTGCGTACTCTGGCGCTCACTGGGGGTGTAGGGAGTGGACGTGAAGGATAAGTGTTGTAGCATCCCTTATTGGCAGTCATAGATGATGATCTGTGCGGAGGACTCGCCTCACCACATGAAGGGCACGAATGCCCCAGTGGGAAAGTCGACATACCCCTGGGGTGGTACAAAGGGGGTGAACGCGAGCGTGCTTGTTCAGGGCTTGGTGAGGCAGCTCTGATCTGAAGCATCCGTGTATTTGGGGGGCTATCTGTAACACTGCTGCTCGATGAGCCGGAGGAGATCTGTGTATTGACTGAGAATATAGAGTCGCATTCGCTCGTTACATCAGAAGGCGAGTAGGGATATTCAGCCTTGGATGATATTGAGCGCTCATAAATGTATGTGTCGGGCACAGGTCCGGCGTGAATAGCGTATCTCCCGGAGCTAGGCTTGTGCTCGTACGATCGCTTAGCGAAGCCTGGCTCCTCGGGTGGGGGAGCCTTTAATAGCTTCCTCGTGGGTTCCTGCTGGCGAGGAACGTGTCCGGACTGTTGTCTGGACTGAGAGTCCGCCCGTGCCATAGGACGGTAGTCTAAGTCCACTTTCGCTGCATATGGACGTGCAGACATCGTCGGGGCCTTGAAGACCTGGAGAGAGAAGCCCGACGGGACCGGGAGGAAATAATTCTGCACAGCATAGGATGATCAGCGTGAGGCATACGGAAAATAAATACATTTCGCACTTTGGTCGCTCCACCACGGGAGGGAGGTCGGACAGCGGGATTGAAAGAGGAAGCAAACATTGTGAGCGGGTGAGGCTCTTACATGGGTGATTTGTGAGTGCAGCTTTTAAACTGGGGGGACACATAAGAGGACCATTGGCGAGGGTGTCCATGAGGCACTGTACACGAGACAAACAGGCTGTAGAACACGCGGTCTGATGCGTACGCGAGAAATGAGATCCAGTTTACCTGTGGACGATGGGCACAATACATAGTGTGAGTGTAAGCATATGACTGGCGAATACAGGCTGGCTAGTGATTGAGCGGCAGTCTGGCCAAAAGCAAAAGCAGGTTCAACTATCCTTGACGCTCGTATAAACGTGGAAATCAACAGACGTGCGGCGCTCTTGCAGTCATATCATCTCATGACTTTGCCTTGCTCCGGAGCTTGAGAGCATGCAAACCTTATTATGATTCCAGTGCCAGGGTTGAGGCCAGCGTTTCGGGGAGTTGATCGTCATTTTCAGTAAAGCGTGTCTTTGAAGTAAGACGTCAAATCAATGATTGATCAAATATGACTGGAGAAATGACCATATTAGGGAAACGAAGTGAAGGAGGAGACAAACTTAAACCTGTGGAGGGACTTCGGAACTGGAAGTGTCGATCAAGCGAATACTCCCGAACTTCTCCATGGTTCTCGCCGTCTTCACTATTCACCAGTGAAATAGGGCAGAACCTGGGAGAACCACCGTAGGGTCAAAGGGCGACGTTGCCGACGAATCAGAGCGACATCACACAGCATCTCAGTCAATCTCCTCGCGATCGAACAAATGAGCCAGCATCGCAGAGTGCCGATCGAGATGGTTCAGGATGCGGGCTAGCGCGATAGAAGAAATGGAACTGTCAGTAGAAAGCCTCTGAAAACTACCCACAACTCGTATCCCACAGCTCGTATTGGGGCAAGCCGGAAGTATGGCAGGTGAAGGCGTTCAGCCTTGGGCATGTTCGATGCACAGCGAAGTGGTTATCCGTTGACTACGGAGTGCAAGGGTGACGCGAGGCAGTATAAATTCCGTAAATGATAACACAGTGATTTCAGGAGAGTGGCTTTATCCCAACTACACCGATAGGTGTACATATTTGACAAGCCAAAGTCCCGAGGAAAGCATGTTGTATGAGGTATTACAAGTACAGCATCATGCTCCACGAGTCGAAAGTTTTATCGGAAGTACGCAAGTCAGGAAGTAGTGTCTGTGCCGATGAATGTTCTTCTGAATCCTCCGAGGGTCGTCACGTCAAAACAAAACACAGACCAAGGGGACCTGCCAGAAGAGTGCAAATACTAAGTAGCAGAATGGCAAGCTTCAAGTCATAAGGGTGACAAATTTAGTATAAACTGTTATATACATATATGGTAGATAAAGGACCACGTTTACCGGACTTTGTACGAAAACTGCGGACAAATTTTGGTGGATATTGACACGTCTTGAAGGGCTTGACCCACATCCGTCATGAAGCTTAAAGAAATCTACAGGACGTCCACTTTTGCGTGGTCACCAACCGCGTCGCTCCCCCTTATTGCGACTGGCTCGGTTGCTGGTGCACTCGATGAGTCTTTCTCCAATGAATCTCAACTCGAGATATGGCAACCGGATTTCATGGACAAGAACGAATATGATCTCGGAGGAGATGGTTTGCCTGCCCCAAAGGGCGCGGTCACCGACAGCTCAAGGTGAGCATGCTAGTCGCGTGCAACAATAGAAGTCCGTGAAAATGATCGCCATAGGTTCAATCGTCTTGCATGGGGTCAAGTACATAGAGACCGCTCACGCGGTGTCATTGCGGCTGGTATGGAAAACGGCGAACTTGTCCTGTGGGACCCAGCAAAAATCATTGTTAATGCCGAGTACGTACATTTTCTTATGAGGTTTCATCAGCTGACTAGCGTACCCAGCGTCTCTGAATCTTTGATCCTTCGTAACAACAGTCATACTGGTCCCGTCCGTGGCCTTGATTTCAACCCCATACATACAAACCTTCTGGCTTCTGGTGCAATCAACGGCGAGGTGTGCAGATTCTCTTCTGCAAATCGAAAAACATTCCCCCCCTAACATGTTGGTCGCAATATAGGTTTATATCTGGGATCTCAATGACCCATCGAAGCCATACTCTCCTACGCCAGGCACACGGAGCACGAAGCTTGATGAGATCACTTCTGTTGCTTGGAACCAACAGGTACAATACGTGCTTGCAGGCGCTAGCAGTACGGGATATACTGTAGTATGGGATCTGCGAGGGAAACGCGAGGTGGTCGCCCTCGCTTACGGTGGTGGTGCGGGCACGCTTGCGGGCCAAAGTGGCGTTGGTAGTGGAATGGCTGTTGGCGGCAGACGCGGCATGAGTGCGATTGCGTGGCACCCTGACAATGTAGGCGCTCACAATTCTGATAGTAATACCACGAGCTGATTGGGGTTTCAATGTAGGCAACTCGCCTTGTTACTGCTTCCGAGGATGACCTGTCTCCCGTGATCATGGTTTGGGATCTTCGAAATGCACGCGCACCGGAAAAAGTACTCTTTTAATATATCCATCCATCCATTGCTAATGCGCCCCATGTTCTTGTTCCTAGATTCTTACGGGGCACGAGAAGGGTGTTCTGTCGCTCTCGTGGTGCAAGCATGATGCAGACCTCTTGCTTTCGTGCGGAAAGGACAACCGCGCGCTCTGTTGGAATCCGCAGACATCTGAAATCATCGGCGAGGTATGGCTTGATTTATTGAAGTTTAATGTTCTAACTTCGCCCTTAAACAGCTTCCTTCTGCGGGTAATTGGGCTTTTCAAGTGGAATGGTGCCCACGAAATCCTGATCTCCTGGCTACCGCTTTCTTTGATGGGACGGTTGGGATCCACTCTATTCAGACTACGAATGATGCTACAGTTCCCCCTGTGACCCCAAAACCCGATGGCGCAGATGTGTTTGACGTGCCAGGTTACTCCCGTACCACGGCTCCGACGCTCAGTCTTAAACAACCACCCAAGTGGCTTCGCCGTCCATCTTCCTGTTCGTTCGGGTTCGGCGGGCAGCTCGTCAGCGTTGGCAATTTACCTGCAGCCTCAGGGAAAAACCAGAGCAGCGTTGTGCACATCCGAAAGGTTATCGCAGAGACCGATATTGTCGACCGGGCGCAGAAGTTGCAACAAGCTATAGATACCGATACCCTAAGCACATTCGCAGAAGAGCGGGTAAGCTTGGAGAAAGTTGGTGAAGATGGCTGGAAGGCCCTTCTTAGTTTGTTCCGTGCGAATTCGAGGGACGAACTTGTCACGCTGTTAGGTTACTCTAAAGAGGAGGTAAAGGGGCGTGTCGAGGAAGCGGTTGCGAAGCTGAAGGAGGTTGTATCAGTCAACACGTCCAGCTATAGCGTGGATGAAGACGGTACGGACCCTGCGAAACCTCACGAGCCAGTGGTGTCCTTTGCAGAACCAGAAGCACAATACGATGGCAGTGAAGAGGATTTGTCGACAATGGGTGCTGAAAAGACGCCTTCGGAGGTAAGCGCCAGCGTTGCATCCGATGCCGTCCAGGTCACAGACGGTGAATCCACGACCACTGCTCCAAGTCTCTTCGGCGATGAAGGTGCCCTTGGTACACCGCAGATGGATGCGGGTGCTGACTTCTTCAGCACAATTGGCGCTGCACCTGAACTCGAGGTGCCTCATCATAACTACGGTCTCGATTCAAGTGTCGCTGCTACCATTGGGTCTGGTCCCTCGAGCGTAGCAAGCGAGAACCTGAAGAACAGCACGTTCAGGATCTACCCCTCTGACGAAAGTGAGACGGATGGGCTAGTGACGAAAGCACTGGTGCTTGGCGACTTCGAGTCCGCTGTTTCGTTGTGTCTCTCTGCCGAACGCTACGCGGACGCAATTTTGCTCGCCCTCAAGGGTGGCGAAGATCTTCTTCAACGCACCCAGAAGGCTTACTTCGAACGGCGCACCTCCTCGTATCCCTACCTTCGTTTATTCCAGAGCATTGTCACCAATGACCTCTCGGACATCGTGCAGAATGCCGATCTTCAAGAATGGCAAGAGATATTTGTGGTGCTGTGCACCTTCGCGAGCCAGGAGGAGTTCTCGAACCTTGCGGAGCAACTCGGGAGCAGGCTGGAATTCCAGAGCAATCTGATGCATGAGAGCGATGCAGAGAACGAGGATGATGCCCTTGAGTTGAGGAAGACGGCGACTTTGACATATCTAGCTGCAGGAAGGCTGGAGAGGCTCTTGAACATCTGGATCGAGGAGCTCGCCGAAGATGAGGTTCTGTTATTGGATGATCAAGATCAGCTAAGCAGTTCGCGGTATGCAGCCCATGCCCATGCTTTGCACACCTTCATAGAGAAGGTGACCGTCTTCCGCGATGCCACTAAGTACGTGGACGGCGATCTGGCACAGGTACCTGGTGAAGACGCCGGTGCCAAAACGTACAAACTTGGCGCATTGTACGATCGATACTTTGAGTATGCGGACGTGCTCAGTGCTCAGGGTTTGGTGAAGGAGGCTGTTGCCTTTTTGAAGTTAACGCCGGCAGATTACATAGGGTCTGCATTGGACTGTGCAGGAGTCAGGGAGCGTCTACTGATGGCTTCTGGAGAGCGCAAGGTGACCCTTGCTGCTCCTGTAGCAGGCACCAGCCGTGCTGCTATTCAACCAGACCCTGCGCCTACTATTCCCCCCGCGCCATTTGGCTACGCTAGCTACCCACCATCTGTTCCAGTTGTCCCTTCTCAGACATATACGCCTGTACAATCCATCTCTCAGCCATCCTATGATCCATATTCTATACCCGCTGTTGCCAGGCCGATTCACCCCACTTCAGTTCCGCAGTCAGCCCAACACCAACTTCTGTCACCGCCTCGTGGTCCCATGCCTTCCTCTGCACCGCCGAAACGCATGCCAAATGGTGGCTGGAATGATGCTCCCGTTATGACCAATGATCGTCGCGCCCCATCTTCACTGAATCTCCAGAAGCCTCTGGCAATAGTGTCTCCCTTCCCCAATGCTCCTTCTCCCAGAGCTGTATCACCTCCCGCTCCTGGCCCACCACACACGGGCGGGCATGGTCAGAACGCTCCTCTTCCCCCTCCACCACGACCAACAAGCGTGCAGAGTCGGGCGGCACAGCGGATGATGCACCCACCACCTCCCTCTCAGGCTCGACCTCCCTCTGGACCTCCTGCTCATCCACAGGGCATGCAACCACCCTCAAACCGGTTGATGTCTCCCCCCCAACAGCATGCTCCTCTTCCTTCTGTTCCTGGTCCATACTCGCCAGCCATGCAGTCCGCTCAACTGCAGCCTCCTGGGCCGTATGCACGTGCCACTCCTCCTCTACGTGGCCCTGGGCAGCCACCTAGACCATACGCAACGCCTCCGCCGGGACAGGCCGGTCCTCCGGCACCGCCGCCAGGTCCCTATGCACCTCCTTCCGGCCAAGCTCAGCAACCACCACCAGGTCCATACGCACTTCCTCCTGGCCAAGTCCAGCAGCCCCGTGGAATTTCACAGGGCCCACCGCGAGTGGCTCCCGCACCACATCCGCTTGCCGGTCTGCCTCCTCAGCAGGTACCTCCAGGTCCTGGAGTTGCATCAGCCGGAGGTGCCAGTAACACGCAGCCTCCACGTTCTCGACAAGGTCCACCGCCACCAAAATATCGTACGTCTTCTCGATGATACAGTAGGCACGTGGCTGACTATTGATTCTAGCTTCAGGAGATCGGACTCATATCCCCGAGTCTGCGTTGCCCATCTTCGATATCATCAACGAGCAGCTCGCACGGATGAAGCAGACGACGCAAGTACGTGATTGTCTTCTGTGATCGAAGATCTTTTGTGACCATCTTCCATAGCCCCAACAACGACGGATGGCTGATGACCTCGAGCGTCGAATCAATTCTCTATTTGATGCTTTGAATTGCGAAACGTTGTCCAAGCCTGTGGTTGACCAATTGCTTGTTTTGGCAAGAGGTACGTGTCTCTCATCAATACGCTTGGGCAATCCTGATTCAAGCGTTGATCGACAGCCATGGAGGCGCATGACCGAGACGCTGCGTTGTCTATCCACGTCGACCTTCTCACTCGTGGCTCGCAGACAGATGACATTGGCTTGTGGATGTCGGCGATCAAGCAGCTCATTATTCGCATGTAAAAGTTTGCTATGAATTGGTTTGTTGTTCGCTTTTTACTATTAGATTGATGGATCGGAAAATGTTGATTCAGTATTGTTCAGTTTCCTGAGTGTTAATGGTGATAAGTGGTGGCATCTCCGAGCTGGATGGTTTCTTAGAATATTGCCCTTGTAACCAAATCATCTTCATTGTTGCAATTGTCTGATCACTGTGTAAGAAGGCTTCAGCGTCAGATGGTCCTGTGAGTTGTACTATTACTTTGGTCGGATGACTGTACGGATAACCGGGTATTATTGACTGCGCGTTCTCTGAACATCTGACTGGTACGAGAAGCATTGGTCCACCACCATCACAGATATCCAGAAATCCGCATTCCAATCATCGCATAGATATCTGATTAGAACGATTGAAACAAGTGGTGGTGACGTACTGCAGATCGGAGTCTCGCGATCAGATCTCAGCTGATTAACTCTCTAGATGTCTTTCGTTCCTCCTGAACTTGTCTTATGTATCTTAGAACACGGGTACTACACCTCACTACACACCCCGAACTATGCCCTCCTCAAAGCTGCTGCGCTGGTGTGCAAGACCTGGTCAGGACCTGCACAAACCCTGCTCTTTCGTTGCGCTGCAAAGCTTGAGCCACACAATATCCCCAAATTTCGTGCAGCAATACTCCCTTCGGCAGGCCGGGGGAAAGCCTTAGGTGAATGCATACGAATCCTTGAAATATCGATCGGGGGGACCCCAAATGGGGGATGCAGTCCAGACGACTTTGTGATCATTCTGCAAGCTTGTCCTCAGTTGTACGAGCTCGCGCTGAGCATCACAGGAATACACGAATTCGAGGAAGAGACATTGAAGAAGCTGAGAGATGTAGGGAGGAAACTGAAAGCGCTCAAACTGGTGCAGTGTGGACTCCAATCGCCCATCCTTTTCCAGCTGCTCAAGATATGGAATAACATCCAGTTTCTTAAGATTGAAAAGGAGATTGCTGCATGGCCATGGCGCACTGCTGCCACGCCTGTGCTTCGGAGGAATACTGACGCTGAAGAGTTGGCACATCGACCTGGTGCAGAGGTCTGCTTGTATGAGCTTGCCCTGTCGAGGTTTCCAACATCAGATGTTTTAACCTGGTTACTTGAGTCATCCGCCGACTCCCTCCGCATCCTAGAACTGCGAGATATACCAGGACTCGCGCATCAACCTATTCTTTCTCTCCATGCCCCACGACTTCGCTCCCTCCGTCTTTCGCACTACAACATCCATTCTGCTAGTCTACTCCGTATGTGCACTGCGCTGGAAGAGCTGATAATTTACCATGTGCCCACACATTGTCCACTAGCACCCGACCTCCCGCCTACTATCGAACACCTTTCTTTCAGAAATCCCAATCACATATACCGCAACACGCTCCAGCCTATCATCGAAGCAGTGAACGCACTTCCAAGCCTTAAAATCCTGACGTGTGATAGGAACGCGGAGCAGCTGGTCGGAGATTATGAGATACTGAAGGCAAAGTGCAGAATGAAGGGTGCAGAGGTTATCGTATCGGATATGCCGTTCTGGGTGGTGGGTGTCAAATTTTATAACACTGCTCCTGTTCTGTGCTCATGTCATACACAGTATGAGGACCCTGTCAAGGTACACCGATTTCCTCGAACTAGTTCTGTGTCAAACTTCGACGCGATGTTTTAAACACGAGGAAAGAATTGGGGAAACTGCTGGCGCTGATTTTTTGTGGTATACGTCACGAACTTGAATCACTACACTATGGGCAACATACAGTCGGAACCTTGGATGAATCTATTCATTTCTCCCGTTCATAGCAGACGCCTCAACGAACGCACTAGGTCCCGCGTGGCCTCCGGCTCGGACCCCTCGGTCTGAGTCTGAGTTAAATATTTACCTCCACTCCCATGAATAAATCCTACGTCTTCGCACACCTTCCACGCAGCTCTCACATGACGAGGCAACTTCAGCTGGCATTACCTCATCTGCATCTGGCGCTTCTTCGGCACAGTCGTAGCACAGGCTCACACGGCGACACTTCTTGCATTGGTCGATGTAGGAGCAAGTGATGCAGAATGGCCGGTTGCAGCGCGGACATCGGATGAAGACGTCCGCCCGCTCCGCACAGAGCTCGCAAGCCCACACTCTTTCACACAGACACATCACGCCACTGCTTGCACACTCCGGACAGATCCGAGAAGACCAACAGAATAGCTTGTTGGAACAGGTCCGCCAGCCGGGTATCTCGCATTCCAAACAGGACTCGGGCTTGCGAGGGTGAGCCTTTTCGTGAGCAAAAAAGTAGGCCATCATGAGTTTGACACTGCCCTGGCGTCCCCGTAAGAGAGGATCGGACTCAATACCGACGGGACGACCAGTACATAAGGACTTATCCTTCGCGCAGCACCAAAAATTGCACCCTGGACACTTTTCCAGCCGCTTAGAATCCTGATGCTCGAGACAGGAGAGGCATAGCACTTCCTTTGGATGCGTGATGCACCGCGCGAGCGAGGGTTCAGAAGATCCACGGCAATCACGCGACTCGCACGATGCAACCTGGCAGCTGTTGCAGTGGATAAGATCGGAGACGCATATAGAGCACTTCCAGAAGGCTGGTGGTAATCTGGTGTCTGTGCCACCGGGAACCTGTTGCTGTGAAACACGTTGATGATATCTCTACCGCAGTCATTTCGCATCATGCTATTAAGTGTAAGAACACAGATTAAACCTACCTCCACCTGCAGTTGCTTCCATATCCTACGCGCAAAGTAACTCTCCGTCGGTGTGTCCCACTGACGAGAGCATATATCGGACCTTGCGAGGGCAAATTCATATATGTCCATGATGACTGGCGTGAGCTCGCTGGGGACGGGAATGCGAACGTTATGCCTATCTTTTCGGATCTGCATGTCGCAGATCTCGATGAAAATACATGAACTCATCCATGAGGCACCGCCGAAACAGAGGAGAAGGTCTGATAGGTCTGGGGGTCCTGGGTTTTTCTCTGAGAATTCATATCCGAGAACCGCGGTATACTCTCCTAAATCGTCGACTGTGGAGAGCTTGTTTAAAGCTGGTGGGTACAACATGCGGACAATAGTTTTCATGACCCGGAATACGTTCATCTGCATTGGATGGACATATTGTGTCTCGCGCCGAGTTATGATTTTCCAGTAAGGCATGAGGGCAGGGGTCAAGACTCCTCAGCGTAGACCAGTGACCAAGTAGTACAGACTGACTCAGACTGGTAAATCTGGGTTTGAATTTGCAGGTTCGATGGGTAACGTAATCTCTAACCGCTGGTCACGCCTCAGCGAGTGGACAGGGGCATTTAAGTAGTTTACAAGTGAAACGACTTGGAAACGACAACGCGTTACACTCCAAGGTCAATGTGACTTTCCATAATTTCCAACAGGTCGAGTCTAATAAATTGTTAATAACCAGACCTGTTTGTAAACTAGGGGCCGGTGCTCTCAACTTCACCTGGCTCCGCCAGATCGAAGGAATGACTAAGTTATTGTCAAAGCCAGTTGGGGTGTAACATGTAGGATTCAATTGTCGCCTTCCTTGACCTAGAAAGCAAACACATCAGATTCAGCGCTGGGACTTGGGGGAATCGGATTCACTCTAGGCTCTTAAGTATGACCCATACGGACCTTTTACCTCGTAACAGCTGCTGCCACATCGTGTCGCATTCGCATTCTTGAAAATCAGTGGCTGTGTAATCTGGTTCACACAAAATCAAAGACGGTATGTCGTTATTACGATCTGCGTGACTAGCTTGGGGGCAGGGGTGTCCGATGATCTGTGCGGTAGCAAGGCTCTAGTGCTGCGGCAGACATCATCATCATCATCATAGCAGACGCATTTCATAGTTGCAACTCAACTGATGGTATTGAGTTGAAAGCAGTTTTGTACATGGGCGTGTATCTGATACTCACATGTCAGGTACTGGAACAGGTGCCAACGGTCCGTGGCACGGTCTCTTTCAGATAATCAAATGTATAATTAGAGAGCTCCAAGGTCGTGATATCTCTTGGCGTAGATCCATGACGACTTGTGCTGGCGGGGCACCTAAGTTTGGGATTACTTGCTGGCATTTGACTCACGCTCGCACTCGGACTGATCAGAGTACCATCCCGTGAAGACATCGTCGAAATTGACACAACGTCCTTGTGGAGCCCCGATGCGGACAATTCTGAGAGGTGCGGTGATTGAGTAAAATTTGTTTCTCGTGACATAGCAGAGAGCTATTTTTACTTCCAAATGGTGGGTGGATGGGCAAGGTTGGATAAAGTCTTCCCTCGCAGCTCCGTCATCATCTGAAGCAGTCTCTGACTTGGACAAATATGATTTGTCCGCATCGTCGGTGCTGTGGCTCGACCTCGATTTATCGAGTCATCTCCATTTTCTGGGGCTTCTTCGTGTCCTGAATTTTTCCTTCTAGTATCAAGAACTTGCATACGGTGATGAGGGATGACGAGTTCGGGCCCTGCGAAGTCGCGTGGTTCCACCCGAGATGCTGTTAAAACGTTGGGACCCTGTCGACGGGTTGACATTCCGATTTTTCCAACATTGTAAGCCTACTCGGACCAGAACAGAAAGCTGTTATTCGAGAGGGGTTATTGCTGGCAGTCGACCAACTACTTCCGCTCCCCATACAGCGATAGGGCGTCTGCCCAGTGAAGAAGAGAAGATAAGCGGATAAGTACTCAAACAAGTGACAACAAACACCTACGTAAATTATATAATTTGTGTATCTCTCATAATTAAGCTTCCTGCTGTTGGCACGGTGTTCACTCGTACGCCTCTGCGGCGGTCAACCCCTTCAACATTCTATCCTTTCAAGTGCCCATTAATTATATACATGCCACCTCAGGAAACTGCGCTCCCTTAAAATTGAACATTCGTTTGCTTCAACTATTCGATGCCGGATTTGATTGCGAGCAGTGGTTTGTTACTTTGTCACTAACTCGAGTACAGTCAGCTCGGTTCGTCTTGATCCGAGCTTACTTTCCATCTTCACAATCAGGTAACGGCTAAATGCATCCTAGTGACCTAGCAGTGTCCATTTGGGCGCCGTCACGTCACTCGTGCTGGCCAAGTTATCAATGCTGGTGGGAAAACACTTGGCAAGTGAAGTGGGTACTCTATTAGCGAAACGACTGATAGCTTATTGAGTATTCATGTCGTGGCATCACTGTAGTGTCGTGAGGTGTAAGTTGGAGAATTCTCTTCTTCGTTCAGTGTTTTAAGGACATCCGGTTTATACACCTCGTAGGCTATACTCAACGTCCACTATCTACCAGTGCGCGGACATGGCTTCGGAGGACCTTCACGCAATCTCGGCTGATTGGCTGAAGAGCCTAGAAGTCGCTTCGTCCACTGGAGACGCTATGTCATTTGTGAGCCATTTCCTTTCGGACGGGTGATTCAGAGGTCAGTGCTTGTCCAATCAAGTGAGGCCCACTAATAAGTACTCAGATCTTCTATGTTTCTCATGGAATCACAGAACACTATCAGGTCCGGAAAAAATACACGGATTTCTCTTGGAAGTTGTTGATGGAAAGTCGCGACTTGAGTATTCTAGGCTTCGTGACTTCAAGATAGACGATCACACTATCTACGCGCCTTCACCATTCAAATTACAAGCCATGAAGGAGTACAAGGCGCTTTCATATTTAGCATTACAAACCCAGCTGCACTCGGACGAGGTGTCTTCCGTCTGACGCAAGATGCCGATGGGAAGTGGAAGGCTTTAATTCTTTTCACAAACATGCAGGACCTCGTTGGGTACGAGGAGTCTTTCGTAGACCAACACGGCCTATATGAAGGTCGAGAAATAACTTGGGACGAGGATGTCGACGCGAAGTTCCGTGCTATTGAGGCGGACCGCCCAACTGAATTCGAGTGCATCTCTCACTGCACCGTCAGTCGTTGCGGATGAAGCATAGCTTCGAGGCGCAGGGTCAATTGCTACAGGAGTTCAGTCATCATTAATTACATTGCATGTCAATGAGCTAACGTTCGTAAACTTTAAAGCCGCATCGCTTGCTCGAGTACATTCCTCGAATTTATTGTTTAACAGCAATCAGGTATGTTCCATCCCAAACCACCGGTGACCGAACGCCCTGTGATCACCTATATCTCACCTCTTCCAGGCTTCCAGCTACTTCGTAGCGTGGCCTTACAGTCCGTCGCATCTTCGTGGTGTGCTTCTAAGTGCTTTACCCCCCTGCTCCAAGTTAGTGAGCATGTCTGGAGTGGGTCCTGCTCTATTCTTGTGAGTGGGGGTATCTTGGTTTGCATTCAGCTGGCTCACCCATTATGCCTCAGCCCCAGGGTAATATATGTGTTAACGAAACTCCAGACCCGAACCCCACACCCTTATGAGAACAAACCGAATTGCACAAAGGACACACAAGTGAGTGTCTCCGCTTTTGCATCAGTGCTGTTGTTGATCGAACAGCGAATACGTAGGACGGAGAAATAGATAAAGACGATACTGAGTTGAAGTACATGATATGAGTGAATGAGGTATTGTACTTGGTATTTCTGCATGCCTCAATCTAACCATTGCACCCTGAATTCTTCCATCCATCACATTTCCTTCTCTTCGCTTCTCGGATCACACCCATGACTCTGGCAGTGTCATTGCTAAAGTGACAACCAGTACGCTCGTTCTCCTGAGGGAGCACATTGTCAACCGTTCAATGTTAACTCGGAGCCTCCGCCCGAGTCTATATTGCGGCAAATGATGTATTATCTACAACTCGAACAAGAGCGTGACTCTGTCGAAGTTCAGGTGCGTCAGTACTAAGAATGTAGCGGAAAAGAAGTGATTGACGAACAGGGAATCGATCCTTCAGTGTGCACGGTAGGATTGCGGAGAGGTGCCAACTTGAGAGAGACTCAAAGCCTGATTTTTGTGAGCACCTTCGCACGTTGCTACAATAGGGCGAAATAAAGGTCACAGCTCAACAAACCTGTTCTATGAGCCTCAGTTGTCGTTCGCATAAGACAAAAGGTCTCGGATGGGTTAGTGGTGCTGGCTAAGTGTGTCGAAGCCACTGGTAAGCGAGATCATCCTTCCACAAATTACACAGTCGCTTGCATTGATCCCTTTGCAACAATGCAATGTCTTTAATTGTGGTCGGTCCAAGACACGCTATGAGAAACTACAATAGGAAGGTGTGTCTGTTGTGGACTTGTGGTCTGCGAAGCGTCATCATTTAAATAGGGATGCGACAGTTGATGGAACATCAGAATCACAATCTCGATCCCCAACATCTCAAGTTGCAACATCCTCCACGTTAATATGCAATCATTCGACTCCAACGACGATTCATCAGCAGGCTTAAACACCTTGCGTAACATTGTAAGTGCTCGGTTTTGGAACATTGGCGTCTGATATAATAATTAACATCCACTTCGACAGTGGGAGGTATCACGCAAAAACGGTGTCAGCTATCGTCGCCGGCAACTCGTTGAAGAGAATGTCAAGATTGTGCAGTCCAACAATTCCAATTCGCACAGGGAATTTTCATCAGCTTTTTGGCGCTTGCCCACGGAAATCCTCGCCCAAATCTTCCTTTACTGCATCCCAGAAACCGAACACCAGACGCCTGCGCCATATCTGGCCCCGATGCTGTTGACCACAGTATGTCAACGATGGAGGGAGGTTGCTGTTGACATGCCGGGTCTATGGCGCAGGCTGCGATTGGAAGTCGGGGAAGGTGACTGGCAGCAGAGAGCTTTCTGCTACGACTCCTACCTCAAGCGATCACGAGGACAGCAGCTCTCATTGGCACTCGAGTATGATAACAACGACTGGACGGAGCTACGAAGCCTGCTCCAGCCATACTTCGATCAAATATCGTCTCTGACTCTTGAGTTTTTCTCGGGTGCCGGCGCCTTAGTGATGTCAGACTTCCGTGCACTCGAGGAGCTGGTTATAGACACGCATGGTTCCGGTTCTGAACTAGCCGTCGCTCAGTCTATCGCGCAGTTGCCGCCCAATTTGCGCAGTCTGCAGTTAATGGACCTGTGGTTTGACCTCGAGATGTTATCTGGCTTCAATCCTCTCGCGTGGGCCGGTCTCACAGAACTTGAGATCATGGTAGATGGACTAGATTCCTTCCCGCACTTGCTCCGCTCATGTCCCAACCTCTCGTCCTTGACGATGATCGGAATATTCACGGAGATCGAGACCTCGGAAACATTGGCGCATGACAAGCTTCAATCCTTGCGCATATCCGGGGACTTGCACCATTCGGACTCGATCAGAGATATTGGACTGTTCAATGCCATTACGCTCCCCAATCTACGCTCGCTCGAAGTCCGCAATCTCGGACAGTGGGCTCATGAAGAATTCAAGGAGTTTATGACACGGTCAGAGTGTCCCCTCGAGACCCTGATCTTTGGCGGTGGAGTGATGACGACGGATCAGCAGCTAGCAGAATATGCTACCCTTTTTCCTTCCCTCGACTCAACTGCAGACCCTATGCGTTCCACATTTTATTTTGACCTGATCGTTATGTAGAGCGTTACTATGTAAAGAATCGTTACTATGTACATATTTCACGAAATCGCTGGAACGATAACGGGCTTACGCTATACTTTGTAGTAGTACGTTGCGAACCATGTCCGTGCACATTAATGTACATACGTGGACCATAAACTGTTCTTAGCAGGACGGATTTCTGGAATTGAAGCGCGGATGCTGACTTGCCGCGGCGCGCGTTCAACGGGTACTTCCGAAACGATACGTCGCACAAACGGTTCACCTCTGTGATTTGAAACCCGAAGTGTGTTTTTCATACTTACCATTGGAGACTGTGGATGTTGCTCTATAAATCTAGGTCTGGCTGGGCAGATGAAACTAAGCCGGTGCCATGCCGACCTACAGCCGACGCACTTTGAATGGTCCTGCAATCATCAACGCAGGCAACTCCTGCAGAGTTTGCATCCGAAGCTTATGGACTGGTTGAAGCAGGTTCAGCGATGTTCCATCCGGCAGCTCGTTCATTTACTACAGCAACGATCTGCAGTCTCGCGAAATGTCCCATGAGATTCTGTCTGCGTATACCTGCTGGTGCTTGCGACTGTACCTTGACTCTCTACATTTTTAGGTCCATGTCGCTGTTTGGATTACGATATCATCTGCCCAGATCAACTCCCAGTACTGATCCCTCTCCACCGGTAACTTTATGCATGGGTAGTACACTTGGAAGGGGGTCTGAAGGGCAGGCACAAGGGTCCCAATGGCAGTTACGAACTTCCCAGCCGCGACGCCACCGGAAAGGGATCGTGAAGCTATCTGTCCAGCAAGTCATGGGCTAGCACATGCTACTACTTTGGAGATCGGAAGGGCGCATATATTCGCATCCTTAGGTCCACAGGGGCAGGCACGACGGAGACATCAAAGGTGCGGGACGGGCCAAGAACTCAAAACTGTCAATATGATATTGTACAGTTAAGCGAGTTAAGTTGGAGTTAAGGGCGACATGATGCGTTAGGTGACCAGCGGCAGGTACCGAGGCACGAAGGTACGAGAAAGCACATCAAAGGAGACCCTGACTAAATCGCAAACCACGGAAGGAGGTACAGCCTATGCGACCCCGAAACATATAAAAGACGTCCTTGCTGAGGCTCTAACTGCAGAACTCAAGCTCTTCAATCCAGATTCAATCTCAACTACACTTTTCGTCTAACAATCTGAAACAATGGCACACCTCTTCACCAGGAACTTGACCTTCCAGTCGTGAGTTTGCGCTATCACCCTGCATAACTTTTCCACCCAACTCACCGTCGTCTCGCAGCAACGACCTCGGCAAGGAGGCGACGATCATGCTCACTTTCGATGGCGACATGAAAGGCCTCTACGAAGACCTCTTCCCTGTAGTTTGGAAGTAAGTGCGCCTGCCTTTGCCCACGACGATTCTAAACCTTGCAATTTTTCAGGGTCAGCACATTCGGGAAGACGGGTGGGTGTTCCTACTCTCTCGTTTCCCAGTTCCCAACTTACATATGACCCTTCTTGCCAGGTCCATTCAGGGCTCAGGCGACCTACACGAGCCAGTAAGACAGAAGACGCAGATAGTGCTCATATACAATGCTTATACAACGTATAGACTTGCTTTCTCCATACCCCAGGTCGAGAATGGGAACATCATCGACGCTGAAACCTGCGTCAAGATCAATGTGAGTGGCTCTCATCTGCTCTGTAATTCCTAGCACCAACGCAAGCCATGATGCAGGACAGCGAGAAAACGACCCTGACCGAGGCCAACAATGTCTATTCATTCTCTGTAAGTCTGACTTTCGTTAATATCTATCTTCACCACTTACGATTTCTCGTGTAGGCCCCTCAGGCGGGAACCGCTGGTGTCCTGCAGGCCGTGAACAGCACTGGGGACATTCAGGACATCGCAGTCGGTTTGTGACCATTACGTTCACCTTTTCTTTTGCCTCATTGTGTTGTCCGCCTCCAGGCTTCATGAACAAGGGACAGTTGATGCCCACACCCGCGCTCTACTTCAACGGTGTTGGGTATGTTATCCTTCCTCCATTCCTCCTTCAGAGCGCTCACAGTACAAACGCAGAGATGGCAGTCACGTCTCTGCTAAGTTCACTCCGGTCCTGCGCGCCTACCTCACGTCGGACTATCAAGAGACCGCAATCTTACGAGGTGCCATCGACACCCCTGCGATCTGGTCGCGGAACCTCGCCGAGCTTGCCCCAAGCACGACTTGGAACCTCGCGCGCGACCCGGCCACTGGAAGGTACACGATCGCCCAAGCTTGATTAAGGAATGCGACATTGTTGCGCCTAAATATGTGTTCTGTGAGGTCTGGATCTCAACGCTCTCTCTGTTTTTATAGTATCTTCGTTCAAACCAATGGCCTCACTTAGTTTCTCGTCTCTCATGTAGTTCGCACGAGTTGTACCGTTTCTATCGGGCTTTATCTATGTGTTTGCAACTACGCACGGGCGCTGTGCTTGACCTGATAAACTTACATCGCGATCGACGCGAGGGTATTTGGAAACGACTTGATGAGCAGCCGTTCGTGACAGGAAGCACGATCGCTTCTTGCCCGCGGTGCAAATGGAAGATTGATCATCATACGTGAAGAGAGTTCAAGTATAAAGTTGTGATGGAGATGGATGTACGGCCGCTAATAGACACGGTCGTTGATATGGGATTGACGGATTGGCCTGAGGCGATCGCGTGTTGGGGTGCCAAGCGCCCTAATACTGAGTGCACGTAAGGGTGTTGTACTACAAGGTTGAGACTTGTGTCTCACTCAGGACTGTATCGACAGCCTTCCTGAGTCAGCATGAAACGTAGTAGTACACCCTGTATCATGGTAGATAGATCAGTATGTTAGTCGAGCAAATATTTTAAGGATGAAGCTGAGACTGATGAAGTCGAGCGTCATGGCCAAATTGGAAATTACTCTCATTCATGCTTGCCTATCATCGAGTCTCTGGTGCAAGTCTTGTAGTGACTAACGGCTGTCAGGTGGACCATTAATGTTCGATAAGCCAATAGCGTCACAAAGCCAATATCTTGACGTGTGTACCTTGAGAGATCTGGTTTAACAAAACATCACATAGACAAAGCCCCATAAAACGGTACAACTCTTACGAACTACATGGAGACGAGAAACCTTATAAAAAGACAAGCAAATAGTAAGCGAGACCATTGGTTTGAACGAAGTTACTATGAAAGCAGAGTGAACATTGAGATGCAGACCTCCCAGAACAGATATTTAGGCGCACCAATCTCGCGTCCCTTAATCAAACTTGGACGAGTGTGTAATGCCCGGTGACCGCGTCGCGCTCGAGGTTCCAAGTCGTGCTCTCGGCAAGCGCGGTGAGGTCATGCGTCCAGATCGCAGGGGTGTCGATGGCGCCTCGTAAGATTGCGGTCTCTTGATAGTCGGACGTGATATAGGCACGCAGGACAGGAGTGAACCGTGCCGTAACGTGACTGCCATCTCTGCGTTTGCACTGTGAGCGCTCTGAAGGAGAAATAGAGGAAAGATGACATACCCAACATCGTTGAAGTAGAGTGCGGGTGTGGGCATCAGATCTCCTTTGTTTATAAAGCCTGGAGGTGGACAATACACTCAAGCGAAAGAAGAGGAGACGATGAAGGTCACAAACCAACTGCCATATCTTGAACGGCCCCAGTACTGTTCACGGCCTGCAGGACACCAGCGGTTCCCGCCTGAGGGACCTACACGATATATTTGTCGGTGGTCGAGATAAATATCAACGGAATCCAGACTTACAGAGAAATGATAGACATCATTGACTTCTGTCAGAGTAGTTTTCTCGCTGTCCTGCATCATGGCTCGCGTCGGTGCTAGCAATTGCAGAGTAGACGAGAGTTGCTCACATTGATCTTGACGGAGGTTTCGGCGCTGATGAGATTCCCATCCACGACCTGAGCTTTGGAGAAAGCAAGCCTATACAATAAATAAGCGACTTTCGTGACCATCGTTCTCGTCGATCATCTCACTGGCTCGTGTAGGTCGCTTAAGCCCTGTATGCACCTGGGACGAGGAATCATATGTAAGTTGGCAATCTGGCAGCAAAATAGTAGGAACACCCACCCGTCTTCCCGAATTTGCTGACCCTGAAAAATTGCAAACTTTGAAATCGTCCCGGGCAAAGGTAGGCGCACTTACTTCCAAACCACCGGAAAGAAGTCCTCGTAGAGGCCTTCCATGTTGTTATCAAAAGCGAGCATGATCGAAGCCTCCTTGCCAAGGTTGTTGCTGCGAAACGACGGCGAGTCAGGTGAAAAATTTATGCAGAGTGAGATCGCAGACACTCACGCTTGGAAGGTCAAATGCCTGGTGAAGACGTGAGACATTGTTTCAGATTGTTAAACACGAAGTGTACTAGTTGAGATTGAGCGTGGAATGAAGAGCCTGAGTTCTGCAGTTAGAGTCTCAGCAAGGAGGCTTTTTCATGTCTTGGGTCGCAGAGGCTGTACCTCCTTCCTTGGTTTGTGATTTAGCCAGCGTCTCTTTCGTGCGTTGGTACCTGCCGCTGACCACCTAGTAATGCATCATGCACCCTTACTTCGGTTTGCAAGAAAATGATGAGTTGCCAGTTTCGAGTTCTGTCCCATCTCGTGCCCTTAAGAAGTGTTTCCAGAATGCCTACCGCTGGGACCCCTAAGTAGTCGGCTTCTCCACGAACCCATTCCCTGGGCGTTGCACGCTCGGAAGCTCGTAGCTGCCGTCGGCACCTCCGTGCCAGGGTGTGCCTGTCCTTTATACCTTCCTATCGTGCTCCTTTTATAACGTCACAGGTGGGCAGTCATCTAGTCATCAGTTATGAGTACCGAATACTGAGATTTAATCTGCCAGCTAAGGAAGACGACATGAGCATTGAAATAGTGGGCCTATACTTGTAAGGAGATGAGTCACGGTTACGGTCGCAAGTAGATATACGTGAACAGAACCCACGAGACATGGCGCATTTTGCGACGTGCGACTGCAATATATTTTTGCTATAGCACATAAGTAGTATTGGCCCCGCCGGTCCTGGGCGAACCAACTGTCAAAGTCAAAGTTCAGTCAAACGAGCTATAAGACGTTGGACCTGCTCAAACCGGCGCGTAAACTTGGAATGCAAACTCCACCAACTGGCTGCGTTTGAGAGCATTGATCATCCCATAGGCGGTACGGATGCGGCAAAATCCTAAGGCCCGAAACATACTCCCGAGCTACTTTCCCCAATCCCAACCACTGCGCAATCGAGCTTAAAGACCAGGGCATCCGCGCCATCATCGCCGACCGCCAGCAGCAGCTAGATACAACTTTGCACCGTGGCACGACCTTTCAAGTCTGCAAACAGTCATCGACAAAACCAACCATCTTCACCAACAACTAACCAAACAGAAGAGAAAGATCATCTCGTCCATCACGTTGCACAAGAGATTCGTATCACCTCTTTGGCGCTTGCCATTTGAAGTCTTATCCCACATTTTCGTTCATTGTCTCCCGGAAGACAAGTACTTATCGCCCGCATCGAAGCTGGCCCCCGTCCTGTTGACCAGAATATGTTGACAATGGGGGGAGGTTGCGGTAGCCATGCCTAGTTTGTGGTGCAGTCTAAGTGTGCCATTCGACCTTATAAGACAGCCGAAACTTCCCTTCTGCCTTGACGTATGGCTCACGCGAACACGAGGACGTCCGCTCTCGTTGGCACTCGACTCAGGACTGCTACTTTGGAAACCCAGCAACTAAACTACGAAGCCTCCTTCAGCCTTACATAAATCAAATCTCATCATTCTCTATTCGTTGTCGCTTAATTTATGACGATCCTGGACCTTTGTTAAAGGACCTCGGGGCGTGTTCAGGTATATATGCAAGGCAGCGCCTAGGCCAACAACTGTTCTCACATTCAAGAATCATCGCTTTTCCAAGTTCCTCGCTGTTAACCTCCTCGGTAATGCCAAATTCTCATCTGGACTTCCAGCGCGAATGAACTGACGTGTGGTTTTACCAAGGGGCCCATCTTCGAATCACTAAAAGCATTAGCGGTATGGTACATTGACACCAGGAGACCTCACCCTCGAACCGTTAAACGTATCCAAAGAATACCTTGCCCGTACTCGACTACATCACAGTTTCACTGGCAGAGACGTAGCTATGGCTTCCACATCGACGAAGGCAGCCGGTACAAAATCGATTCTGACACCATCGATGACTTTGATGGGACACAGATTGTACCTTCGATCTATATCCTATTTTCCGGACGGCCAACGAATGATCAGCGGATCCTATGATAAGACCGCTCGGCAATGGGATCTGAAGGCGGGCAAGGAGATTAAGGAAGCGCGGGATGTTTGCGAGGAGGAGGTATGGGCAGTGGCGGTATCAAGGGATGGTCGATGGGTTGTTACCGGTGGTGGAGACCACGATCGTCCAGAGCTGAAAGCCTGCGAGGTTGAGACTGGGATTGTGAAAAAACTTCGAGGCCACTCGCAGGATATCACCTGCGTTGATATCTCTGCAGATAACACGTTGCTGGCGAGCGGGTCGCGGGACGAAACAACGTGGACATGGAATTTGGACACTGGCAAACTAGTGGCTGGTCCATTCGAGAGTTATGATTTGGTGGATGCAGTTCGATTCTCAACAGACTCGAAGAAGCTGGCAGTCAAGTCAATTGTGGGGAAGTGCTTCAAGGTCTGGGATGTCCAATCACAGACATTGGATCTGAGGAGAGCGGAATGGGAGAACTATTTGCGCTCGCCCACACTGGCAGCTAAGATGGCTCAAGAGGTAATGGGTGAGTAAGTGCAAATGTATTGTGAATGTTGCCTGATCGCAATGACCACCCAGGTTGGTAACTCCCTGCTTACCTGAATGAGACGGGAAATGGCACGCTGGAATTGAACCCAGGTCCTAGATGAAATGATATATACCATCTAGATCAGAACCATCGATCTGGGTGCCAACGCGCTGCTTACCGGAAGCGATGCCTCCGATGCGTCAATTGTTCAGCTCAGGCAATGCACCGTCGACAACTCGACGACCTGAAGATCTTGTTGCTAGGAACTTCGTCATGCAGAACGTGAGTGAATAAATGTTGGGCCAATGTGTCTTAAGCTCACCTAGGGCACAGATACTTCCCCTTGACCTGACAATACTGTACTCTAATTGCTCGTACCCTAACACGTGCTGGGATCTGGAACGCAATACAACTGATTGGAACGCGTATATGAAGGAGCTGGTACGTGCAGGGAATGAAATCACATCCCTGATGCTCGAAGCGCTTGTGCCCACGCTCCCTGATGCTCATATTGGTCAGTCAACATTACAATCTGATTCGAGGAAGCAGCTGACGCGTAGTAATGCAGCATCAATTGACTCCTACGGCCTTCTCGCCGACATGTATAACAATCCTCAGAATTACTTCAATCCCACTGCGCCACACAACATAGCAGGCTGCATAAATTCATGTGTGCACACCATGAACAGCACGGCAGTGTCGGCCTGTACAATTGCTAATGGTACTGGCGCAGACAGCTTCCTGTGGTCAGTCCAGAGATCTAACCCAAATAGCGACCTAGAGCTCACTTATCACTTAGGTACGACGAACTTCACCTATCGCAGCAGTCCGACAGGATCGTGGCTAGGGAGATGACCGCGGTGATGACAGTGGGAAAGGACGACCAGTGGACGAAGTGGTTGAGCTAAGCTGGTCACATTTGCAAGTTTCAAGAGTAGTAGATTCATGGCCTATTCTTGAAGTTCTAAGTGTTTCAAAGTTCTGTGGTGTTCGGCATCTCAGTGAAGCCCGTTAGGATTGCTAAATAGGCTCGAAGGCGTCATGTGCTAGAACACGAGACCTGGCCTGTATCACAAGAAGCGCTCATTGGCAGATAAAAGGGGGAGAGCCAACCAAGTATACCGCACAAAGCACACAAATAACGAAGGTTCCTAGGGAAAGTAACTGACTGCCTCGCCGCGCCACATGGCCTTAAATGCTTTGGACTGGCTTGTGTACTCGTCATTCGTCCTCGTCCTGGGGGTGATAGGGTATCACTTGCTTCGCCAGAATAGATCCCAGTCGCTACCACCTGGCCCGCCATCGAAACCATTGATAGGAAGTTATCTCGACGTCCCCAAGGCGGAGCCATGGAAAAAATTCTCACAATGGAGAAAACTATATGGTCTGTCCTAAATGCAGTACCCATGGAGGTGTATTCAATAGTGCAAGCAGGCGACCTCGTATACGTACAAGTCCTCGGGAACAAACTTCTCATCTTGAACGACATGGAAAGTATGCACGAGCTTCTTGAGAAGAGATCGCAGAAGTATTCTGATAGACCATCATTTGTGATGGCCAAATACATGGGGATCGAGAACGTGAGTGCATGCAGCAGCGCGTGAATTCGTGGCTGAAAACAAAAATCGGCCAGAATGTGGCGTTCGCTCCCTATGGTCCAGATTGGAGGCAAGCACGGAAGCTCATACATGGAACCGTTAACCAGGAAGCTGTCAAGAAGTATCATTCGCTGCAGGAGAATGTTACCATCAAATTTTTGAGGGATTTAGTGGAATGTCCTTCAGAAATCATGACGCATTTGCATATGTGAGACCAACTGGGCATCAGTCTCATGTTGTCCTCCTGACTTGGCATTACCAAGGGCCACGGCTCATATCATCGCGTCCATAACCTATGGGTTTTCTATCGATACCCCAAGCAATGTGGTGAGTAAAACTTTGGTTATCGACCCCAATCCTTTCAAACCAGGACTTGCAGTACTTCGACGAATTTGCCGAAACGGAGCGAATCGTACTGAAAAGCGTGGTCCCTGGGGCCTATCTGGTTGATATGGTTCCTCAATGTAAGGTATTTTTCATCCTGGCAGACCACCGAGCTGAAGGAAACGGAGTGTGGTATCTGCCATCCTGGGTTCCATTTAACAGCATACGACGAACAGCTGAGATAGGACGGCAGCGGGTGTCTGATATCGTGCACCGTCCGATAGAGCAGGTAGATCAGGATATGAAACAAGGAACATCTCCGGCTTCGTTTGTTTCAGATCACTTAAGGGAAGGTAGGAACGAAAAAGGGATAAGACAGCAGCTGCCTTGGGTAGCGTGGTCAATATATGAAGGTACATTTTTACCCTATTGACTGAAAAGAGGAATGATAGTATTATCCAACTGCAAGCTGGAAATGACACGGTGAATATTTCACAAATCCGGGATATGCATCTATCTGACCATGTCAAAGACAAGTGGAACCATGCTGGTCTTCATGCATGCTATGGCATGCTTCCCAGAGGTCCAGGACCGCATGCGTGAGGAGATATATAGAGTCGTAGGGACTGACCGCCTGCCATCTTTTGTTGACCGGGGACGGCTGCCGTATATCAATGCGGCAATTAAGGAGGTGTACCGCTGGAACCCTAACACACCTTTGGGCGCACCAAGGAAATTACAAGATGCGGATGTCTACAAAGGTTTTTCAATCATGAGCGGCGAGGGACACTTCTTGACCTCTTGAGCAGGGTACTACATACCGAAAGGCACCATTGTTATGCCTAATGTCTGGTGAGTAAGATAAATGTATCCACGGAATGCACTTATCCTGTAATATAGGTTACTCAGCCGGGATCAGGACAGTGGCATAGATCCAGAGGCATTTTCTCCAGAACGCTTCCTTGATACCCACGTAAAGAAAACGGCAATTGATCCTTACAGTTATGCATTTGGCTTTGGCAGGAGGTAAGTGTGCGTTACAACACCTTATGAAAACCGTTGACACCCACGCCCAGGATGTGCCCAGGGCGCTTTTTAGCAGATAATTCTGTGTTTATGCTTGTAACCAGAATGGTGGCGACCGTGCGGATTTCGAAACCTAAGGATAGCCATGGCGTGGAAAAACCATTTAATCCTCCGTACATACCCGCAGGTCTGTCCAGGTGCGTTCTAACGAATGATGAACAGGAGGGGCACTCACGTGTTTGCTGATCAAGTTTTCCTTATCCATTCGAAGTCGATATCGAACCGGTATCTGACAAAGCAGTGGCTGTCGTGAAAGGTACAGCGATGAATATTGAATGAACATTCGTGTATGTATGGGGAGCGAGCACGAAGGCTCTGATGCTGCAATGTATGAGATCAGCCCTTATTGATACTAGGTATAGGTATCACGGACTTACAACATTTCTTGGTTTTCACATATGCCCATTCGCAATTGTATGTTTCCGAATCGTGATGTCGAGGAATCGTATCACGAATTATCGCGCCATTCATTGAGTCAGCGGCGCTTCCAATAGTGCAGCAGATTAATTGTGCACTATCCCAGTATCTTCTACTCGCGTTGAGTGGGGTACGACTTCACTCGGAGCTGATGATACATCCCGATCCAAGTATATACAGCGAAGTATGCGGGATTGGACTGAGTGAGGACATGGCTGGGGAACATACCTCTCGAACCCGTGCTGTACAGAGGGCCTATGCTATCGGGGACCCCCAGGATGCTCCCTGCTGATCTGATATCCAGAGTGATAAAGTGCTTCCATACAGGCTGAGAAGGGCCAGGATGAAAACCTACTAGCTTCAAGAGTTGAATATTTCGAGGATCGCAGAGTCGCCATTATAGAACTATGCAATGTCAGTGTGATAAGACGAGCGAAAGTCAATTCCAGAGTACAGTCATCGTAAACGCTTGAAACGCGTTCACTGGGACAAGGTGGCCTGGAAGAGTGGAAGGTGCTAGGGATGCACTGTATCATGAAGTGGATTGCAGGATTGTGTGGCGTTTTGAGAACAGGGAAAGACGTGCGCAAATGAATTCGTACTTGATTCGTACCACGTTAAACTTCTTGGGACACCTGTACATGTTTGGATTAGCAATACCACAATTGTTACGAGTACTGAATCAATTCCATCGGGTTCTGCGTTGATTGTAGGCTACGATGAGCGCGTGAACTTGTTTTGGTAGATTTTACCCAAGATTGAATTGATAAAATACTTACCCTGGATAGCGGTGCCACCTCACAAACCAAATCTCGTACCATATCATCAAGGCTTGGCCTTTGAAAAGAGGATTCGGGAGGCCACAATAAGCTGCCCAACTCCCATTTCCCAGGGCTTGCATAGAACCAGACACGCAGCCAATGCTGATAGCGAGAGTCGAAGACTAAACTAGACTTGATCATCGTTCAGTGAATGATCAGTTTTTCGCTCATCGCTCGCCCAGGAAGTCAGGCTATATCCAGTGTGTACCGCCACAGTGTAGCCAACATTCAATGATTCGGAGTTCCCCAATCCAGCTTCACATTTGCCACCTCAACGCACTCCCCACTAAAAAACCTTGGCTCAGCGTCAGCGTGTAACAAGAGTCAAAATATATATCTCACAACTCCCAGCCCGCCCACAATCCTTTTACCAACTATACTCCCCGGTGCAGTGGAATGGGTCATTCTCAATGCATAGATGCTGTTAGCAGCGAACGTGCCGCTTCCTATGATGCGATAAGTTATGCATTTTGTGAAGGTACATACCTTGCAGATGAGAGCGGACGAGGGTTTCTGGTCATTGAAGAGATATATCTGGCAACCTCCTTGCATAACGCTCTTCCGCCATCATCGCGAACAAAGGTGTCAATATTTCGAAACGATTGTTCAGACTTACATAAAGCTAATAAAGCTAAGAGCTTCATGACTCTATAGTTTCGACACGCGGTGGCTGGTGGGTGATAGCAGAGTGAATTGAATAATAACTGAGGTACAGAGATCTTATAGTGACTAGACGATGAGAAGATATTTGGGTAAAAGCCCGCAGGGCGTTTCCGACTGGCGCATGCGCACGAACCTAGGGTTGAAAGGTGTGCTGTGATGGGCGGGTGGGCACCGAGCAGGTTGCCTTGCGTGAAGATTGAAACCTTAGGGAGCAAAGTACAGTTGATGAGGCAGGGAGTTAAGTATTTTGTTCGTACCCTGTCGGTGAGAGAGGGGGTGGCGGGTGGGTGCAAAGACAGGAAGAGATAAAGTAGACAATGAGAGAATTCTATTGATGAACGACTGAAACTCGACTACCGACGTGGGTCGGCGCAATTATAAGCTAACCCAGTCCTTGCTCTCGGCTGAGTCACCGCGTTCAAATGGACACGCACCTATGGACCCACGACACACATCCGCATATCCAGCCAATCCCTTGATACCCCCAAAGCGGTCTTTGACCTCCTAGATAAGCACGGGTCAGCCTATAGCGATAAACCGCAGCGAGAATATGATGAAGGAAGCTTTGCAGGAGGTCAGCTACAAGTATGGTTTTGAAAGTCCGCTTGTTCTGAAGACTGATGCATCGTGCATGGATTGATACACGCGGCTAGCCACTACACCCATAAAAAGAGAGCAGCCTGAGATGACGTGCCCTCAACTCCACGATGATCCCCTTACTTTACGCTATCCTCTTCTGCGTTCCGTTTGTTCGCGCTGAACTCCAAAGTCTCAACGATACCTGTATCCAAACACTCAATTCCAGCAGCTGTTCACCCTCCAATACCAGAACCTTGTGGGATATTCTCTCGAGCTGTGGCTTAACTTTGTTTGCCTGCACATGGACTGCCATACATCCGAATATTCCAAGTGTTAACGATGGGGTGGTTCTCATTACCTTTTATCGTCTATGCCTCATGTTTGTAGCAGTTTTCATCCCTGAATTCATGACCATCTGGGCCATAGCGCAGTTTTTCTGTGCTCAGAAAGCTGCAAAGCAACTCAATTATGCCTTTGGTGCTCAACGCGCCCAGCCCCATAGCGATCATCAAGCCACATGCCAGAGCGAGCCAGCAGTCACGGGCACGGCACTTGGTGGCATCCTAAATTCAAGAAGAAGTTCACGCACCGGTCAGCCACATACTGAGACTCTTCAGTTGTCTTGAAGAAATTAACATGAAACTGGTGCCTTCACAGGATGGACACTGACGCACGGGTTCTTCGCATGGATGGGTGGATTCGTGCTCTACGTTCATGGTGAGCCGCGGGCCACTCTCACACCCAATGAACTCGAGCGCTTTGTCCGCAAGGGATATGTGGAGATGCCTGTCATTACGGAGGCAGACATCGAAGACCGAAGTAAGGGCGATGGCCTATACAAATGTATCGCTATCCTTCAGCTGGCGTGGTTCGTCGTCCAGCTCATCGCCCGTACCGCCCAGGGCCTCCCGGTAACACTGCTCGAAATTGACACCCTGGGTGTAGTCGCTATGGCATGCATTGCCTACGGCTTCTGGTGGAGGAAGCCGAAGGACATACGACGTCCTTATATTGTTCATTGGAACTCGGAGGCGACTGATCCTTCGCTATGTGCCAGCAACTTAGAAAACAATTACTACTAGTATGTCATCAATATTCCCGGCAGCACTTGTTCTGATTTACCTGCGTACAAGTTCACATACGCGCCGATCACTAGTGCGTCCGCTTCTATTTGGCTTCGATGACCAGAAATCCGGCCCAAGTTTGATCTCATTCGTCGCCGGATGTTTCAGTGGGGTGGTGTTTGGAGCGGTACATTGTCTGGGCTGGAATGTCTTTCTGAGACGCACAGAGCAGATACTATGGCGTGTGGCTTCCATTGGGGCGACATGTTCACCGCTAATGACGTTTTTCGCATTTGCTTTGCCTGCTTTCACGGGCATACTAATGATGACGCAGGATCGCTACACGTGCGTATTAGACCCATTCATCAGTGCTTTCGCGAAAGTTTTTACCAAACTCGGCAAGCTTTTGTACATTTGTTCACGTCTTACAATGCTTGTACTTGTATTCATGAGCCTACGATCTCTGCCTCCCGGCGCATACGATACGGTAGCTTGGATCAAGCATATCCCACATATAAATCTGTAGTTTTATTACAATCGCTGTATTAGCAGAGTTGCCTGAGTATCGATCGCTGTTGAAATCGGAAGGTCAAGTTCGATCAAACAATTAACAAGCCGCGCGCCGTTTTCACAACTTTCGTAGGCCAGTGAGCTTTGAGGTGTTTTGAGGGTGTTTAGCGGGTAGAGAAATGGAAATGGTGTTGGGCAAGGGAAGCAGCAGCGAGTGTGATAGCGATGACAGCAGCTGCCCGTTTTTTCTTGGCTTTGGAGCCTGCAACATCAGGACAACCACCGGTTGCTTTTCTAACTTTTCAACATCCATCCAGCCCAATACTATACCATCGTGGTACTATCAGGAACTGTTTGCATTAATGCTACCACTTCGTCACGTAGGTGTTGATTGATTCAGACCCTTCTAGCTTCGTATTCCAACCAGGACTATCTTCCTCCTGGCCCGAGAAGGCTCTGAACGTTGCGCACCGGGCAGGCTCGTGGCTCATGAGCAGTTGCTCGCACCTGAGCTGCCTGTGATTGGTTTTGTCGAGCGTTGTTCGGGTAGTCAAATGGCGTCATGGTCCATGTTGGTGGGCACAATTTTGAGGGGCCATCTGTTTAGATCAGGAAGCAATGGTGTCTGACGAGGAATCCTGCAGGAAATAAACTGGGAAGCAAATCTGGATAGTATAGTGATGACGGGAGGAGAGTATGTAAACGTAGTGAATGAAAATTTTGTGCATCCCTAAACTGTTTGTGAGAGCGAGTCCATTAAGTAGCAGAATGGAAGGAATGAGGTGTACAAGAAGGCAAACATGTATTGTGTGAAATTTGTAGGAAGCGCATAGATCTTCGGTCGATTAATATAAGTTCATGCTCAAAGTGTGACTGACACATACAAAGGCAACCTACTACTGTTCCCGACACTTGTGCCATGATGTGCCGTGAGCTACACGACTCAAGTCCAGCTGCAGGGCATTATTGGGTATCACCAGCCTGGTGCCTGGGGAATGCATCGTACCGGAGTATAAAGCAAGCGGGATCCAGAGGAGAAGCCGTCCTGCAGGACCCACAATCCATCCATCCTCGTTCGGGCCTAATGGGCCTGGGGTTTCAGAGTCATGGAGAAAGGAGGAGGCAGAATGAAGGGCATGAGTCAGGGTGGATGAAAAACATATTGCAGGGACTTCAAATGGTTGGTGCCAGTTCAGAAATTCTAGATCCCACACCCGAATGGTCTTGTCAGACGACCCAGACACAATGCGTTTGCCATCAGGCGAGATTGCAACAGACAGAACAGGTCCGGTATGCCCTCGGAAAGGGGCACACACTGCCTCGCCAGTCTTCATATCCCACACTCGAACGGTCTGGTCAGAAGAGCCAGAGATGATGCGGTTACTATCTGAGATCACAACAGTGGTAACGGAAGCAGTGTGACCTTGGAGAGGGGTACCCAATAGCTCGCCAGTCCCCATATCCCACACACGGATAGTCGTGTCTCGTGAGCCAGATACAATGCGACATGCATCCGGCGAGATTGCAACAGAGAGGACATAACTAGTGTGACCTCGGAGAGGGGCACTCGACGCCTTGCCACTCTTCATATCCCACACCTGAATTGTCTTGTCATGCGAACCAGACACTATGTGATTTCCGTCCGATGAAATTGCGACAGACCGAACCCAGTCAGAGTGCCTACTGAGAGGATGTACCTCGCCAGTGTCAATATCCCACATCCGGATTGTCTTGTCGGCTGAACCAAACACGATACAGTTTCTGTCTGGCAAGATTGCGACAGACCGGACATAGTAAGTGTGACCTTGGAGACTAACACCTGATGCCTCCCCAGTTTCCATATTCCATATGCGGATACTCTTGTCGACTGAACCAGATACAATGCCCTTCCCATCTGGCGAGATTGCGACTGACATAACAGGTTGAGTGTGCCCTTGGAGAGGGGCAACTAATGCCTTGCCAGTCTCTATATCCCACACCTGAACTGTGGTGTCATCCGAGCCGGACACAATGGAACATCCATCCGGCGAGATTGCAACAGAGTTAACAGAGGCACTGTGGCTTTGGAGAGCGGCAACCGATGCCTCGCCCATAATGGTGTCTGCATCCCACACCCGAATCGTCTTGTCCTCTGAACAAGAGACTATGCGGCTTCCATCCGGCGAGATTGCGATAGACCAAACATCATTAGTGTGGCCTTGGAGAGGGGATCCTACTGCCTTGCCACTCTTCACATCCCACACTCGGATCGTCCAGTCAGATGAACCAGACACGATACGATTTTCATCCGAGATTGCAACTGACATAACAGAGGCAGTGTGGCCTTTGAGGGGGGCGCCAAATGCCTTGCCAGTCTTCATATCCCATACCCGAATCGTCTTGTCGGATGACCCAGACACGATGTGTTTGTCATCAGGCGAGATTGCAACAGAGAAAACATTGCCAACGTGGCCTTGAAGAGGGGTGCCCAATGTCTCTCCGGTCTTCATATCCCACACTCGGATCGTCCTGTCTGCTGAACCAGATACGATGCGCTTCCCATCCCGTGAGATTGTGACAGACCAAACCGCGCCCGTGTGGCCTTGGAGTGGGGTACCAAATACCTCGCCAGTCTCTATGTCCCACACGCGAATCGTCTTGTCTTCTGAACCAGACACGATGCGTTTCCCATCCGGTGATATTGCGACAGACCAAACATAGCCAGTGTGTCCTTGGAGGGGGGATCCTAATGCCTCGCCAGTCTTCGCATCCCACACCCGGACCATGCTGTCATGTGAACCTGAAACGATGCGGTGTCCATCCAGCGAGAATGTGATAGACATAACACATCTGGAGTGGCCTTGAAGAGAAGTATACAATGCCTCGCTAGTATCCGTATCCCACACTTGAATATTTCCGTCAAATAAACCACATGCAGTGCGCTTTCCATCTGGCGACATTGCAACTGAGTAAACTACATCATCCGTGTGGATCATCTTCTCCATCTGCGGCCAATTGACGACATGGCCAGCAACAATGCGGGGGGTACGAGGAAACTTTGCGGCGAACTTGCGAAATATTCTCGACTGCGTTGGAGCGAATGGCAGGGCGGACAGATATAAATGGGGAGTGCTGCATAAAATGGTGGTTGCGAAAGTTCGGACGAAACGCAGGGTATCCCTGGTAGCGTCCCTAACATGCGTGAACTCTGTATGACCCTATGACCACACCGCTACTCGTAAGAATTCGTTGGGAAAAGACTGAGCTTGAGCTACGTACCAGAAACCAATTTGCAATAGATGAGAGGGTCGCTACCGAGCCCCCGAGGCTTTTCATCAGAGCGAGTGCTTCTAACCACCAAAGAAGGTGCTCTCCATCGAAGAAAGCTTCAACTTCCTTAGCGAGCGATGATTTGAAGGGCATGGCTGCCACATGCGTGCCCCAGAATCGACACGAGTAAGATAGTTCAATCGAAATAGAGTCCTCCACTCGTTTCTCTAATTCAGGGACGGAAGAGTTGGGCAAGTAAGAACTCTCCAAACAGCAGATGTTGAAGCGAAGCCCGTCCTCCATGACCCGAAGTGAGGCAAAGGCGAGATCATTCTGTACTGATGAAGCGTCAACGAAGAAGTCATGACTGCGAGACTCATTTGTGAGAAAGTCGTAGAAGGATGCGTGGAGGGGACGTATGGGAGTATGAGAATCCGAGGTGCCGGTCAAAAGCGACCCCAGCGGCCCAATGACCCGGTCCATTCTGTAATCACAGGTCCCTTCAGGAAAATGCAGTCGCATGGCGGTCAATGCAAGCATGGGAAGCGGTTCTAACGACACAAGAATTTGCCCCATCACAGAGCGAAATATAGGAATCCCTTCCTCGCGCTCGTCCTCTGGCATGATGTCTGCCAAAACGCGTTTATACATATCATCCAACAGACGCGTTCCTTTTGCAGATGTTCCAGCAACCACAGCGTTGAACCGACCCTTCGGTTCCATGCCGACTCTGTTAGTGCCCTTGATATACTCGCAGGTAAGACGAGCCCATTCAAAAAGGCCGTCAGATTTCAGAGCAAGCGCCTTGAAGTGCGCATCGTTGAAGACGTGACGCAGGTCTTCCAGCTTATGGGAGATATAAAGTTGAATGTCAAGTTCTGTGGACACAGGCGAAACGTCATCCAGGGAAACATGACGAATATGCGGCGCGGCATGCAATGTGTTATGAATGTCCTCAAGTGGACGGGAAGTGACGATGATACGGAAGTTTGACGGAAGTGGGGATAGTGGGGGGGAAGAAGTGTTCGGGTTGCC
Organism: Suillus weaverae; assembly: GCA_016767475.1. Lineage (NCBI taxonomy): Eukaryota > Fungi > Basidiomycota > Agaricomycetes > Boletales > Suillaceae > Suillus > Suillus weaverae. Next base: position 97,756 of record MU179339.1, on the reverse strand, counting down.
AGAAAGCAGACGGAGAATCTGTTCCCGGGATTTGGTGTCACCGCTCTCGTCCAACGCATCGATGACTATCAGCACGGGTGCAGTGATTGCTTTGGAGGCCTCGCCGATTGGTCCTACGACTAACTCCTGCCATTGTCTTGAGATATCTACAGTGTGTTTGACCTCATTGTCGTCATGAACCGCACGCGCCAGTGCTCCCCGCATAATGATATCGCAATCAGCCAAGTCGCGTGCGATTGTAGTGAATATCTTTTCGTGGCGGCGTTCGGCTTCTCTTGTACGGTCGAAGCAGAAACAAGCTCGCATCCCCCCGCGCTCATAAGACCAGTTAGCTATGGTATGGGCGATGGCAGATTTTCCTTTCCCTGCCGTGCCAGACAACCACAAGACGCGTGGCACGTCTTCACCCATGCTACGGATCCAGCACTTGATCTCAGATAGAATGTCTTCACGAGTGCCTAAGAGACAATTCTTGGAGGTATTCCGTCCAGCACCAGGCACGTATTCCATGCCGCTAACGTCCAGGTCCTCAGCTAAACCATCCGTATCGAATTTCAGAGAAGGCTCAAAGAAAACTTGAAGTTGATCGTACCGATACGGTGGACAGTTTCGATGGTAGTAAGAGCCATTTGATCTCGGAACTGTTGCATGAGGTTGTCGAGAACCTCGTTGTGACGTTGGATCGCAGCCTCTGTTTCATTGAAGACGTGCTTGCCGAGTCTTCGCCCTGTAAAGATATACTGAGTCTTGGGCGACATTGTGGTGAAAAAGGCTCACAAAAACTCTTCATATCCGAGTAATGGACAACAAAGTCAGCACACTCCAGCGTTTGTCGCGCAATCTTTTCATATATCTCTAGCATAGATGCAATCCTAGCCAATCCATCACGTTCCGTTAATAAAGCATAGACATCCGAGATCTTCGAGAGCAGAGAGGACACAGCAGCATCCCGGTTCACCTGATCGAGAATCATCTATCACCCATACAATCTTATTGGCATATGAAGTGTAAGAATATAGAATCGAGCACACCTTGGACGCACAGGTAAAGATACTCAATGCTACCTTTGCATACGGATGAACCTACGCACGAAGATGAGTCACGTACAAAATTGAGATAGACGCTCGTACATCTGCAAGTCCTGTAGCGACGGAGTTGAATGTTTTCAATGGTCCGAGAATTTTGGAGGACGTATCGATCATATTGGGGACGGCTTGTAGGTTGTTGGAGGATGATGCAGTATTTTCGACTATTCCTGAGACCTGTCTGATGCCCTCGAAATCTGCCTTGGCAATCGCGAGCGTTGCTGTTACAACCTTCGGGTCAGGGTTTTCAGACTGGTGACGGAGCTCAGTACACGATCAAAAGAGAGATGAGAACATTGCGAACTGCAATAGTCAAACTTACCTTTGCGATGCGTAAATCGGAAGACTGGTCAGGATTTGGTTCGGGAGTGATAGTGGCGAGTGGTGGAAGATCCTGCGGCCATAAGATCACACGGAACATACTAATAATTGTACATACTTGGCTTGTATGAGGGTGTGGGAGATCTTGTGCGCTGGAACTTGCAGCTGTGGGTTCAGGGTTGGGAGACTGTCGAGGGCTTCGAGCTAAGCGCTCGGTCACCTTGCCCAAGAACTTGGAAAATCCTCTGCGAGATCCATTCCTCGAAGGCGGGAGAGAAGACGGCTATAATTATTGATTAGAAACAACTGCGTAGTTGTAATGACGAAAGTACATACATCACTGGCTGCCCTGCGGCCTCTTTCCTCTGCCAAATGAGGATTTGAACGACTTCGCTTCAGCAATCCAAAACGCTTCTTCCGAGGAGGATTGTCTTCGCTCATCGAGTAAGTTGGAAGGACGGGTAAGTGAGAGTGTTATGAAGTTTCTTGATGCAAAAAGAATGAGAGAGGTGGTGGACAGCACGCAGGTTGAACAGGCAGCTGCCAAATATGTGTTTTGAAGCGCCCATTATCGATTGGCTGGACTAGTATATCAATGCACATGTTGAAACCTTATCGCTGGTGGGTTAATCGAGTAAAAGGCCATCACGAAACCTCGCCGTTGTCGGGTGCAAGTACGTGATGCTCATGAGTTACAGTATTAGAAGGACAAAGTTCATTCATCATTACAGACTCTATAGTTAGTAAGAGCACAACGTTGGTCGCGGTGAGCAGCTAGGTGAGCTTCCACGCCTTTGTTTGTGCATGTTTGGTTCATGTTAGACTCTGCTGCATCAACGTCAACGTTCACCTCGATCTCGAACCGTCCTTCCTCGACATTTGTGGGCCATCCAACAACGTCACATACTTTATCCACTACGTGAGTCTCACTAAGGCTGCCGCGAAGTTCTCAGGACCTATTCGGATATCAATGTATCCAGATCAAGTGACAAGTGAGTCTAAATCTCATTTTATGAGACTGGGAAGAATGCGGAGGCCGTGCATTTCGTTGTGAGCCTTCCAGAGCTCGTTCGCGTACGAAAATTTTCTGAGATCGGGGTGATCCTGCCTGGGATGTAGAACGGTATGCAGCAGATTGGTATTCATAAATTTATACATCTCACAAATCATGAATTTCATTAAGGTTTCAATAAAACGCGTTCATAGATCGAATCCCAGTCTTCCAGCGCCAGTTCTATCAGCAGTGGTTTTGGACGGGACTTGTTGCAACCAGTCACCACACAGCAGCCCGTGAGTCTAATAATAGACTCACTCTCTCCAGTCACTGTAACTGATCTGTACTTGTTCAAGCTAGTAAGTGTCTTGTTTGCATGAGTCGTCAGTTCTCTACTGTTTCGGAGAGAAGTCCTTCTAGACGCCTTGTCGGACATCCCCCGCCCGACACAGACTAGTTTCTCTAGCCTGGCGTGCATCAGGAACGATTCGTCATCTTGACGTTTGCGTTTTCATGCATTTTCCTCAATCACTTGACATCTACGCCCAGTCTGAGCGGGGACTACTAAATACTTCATTTTCGCCGCTTCGGAATCTCTAACCGCAGATATCTCCACGCGCGTAGTAAAGAAATCAAATACTCAATTTTGGCCCCGTGGATCGGAAGGAATGCACATTTTATCCCAGATCGAACCGTAAGAGAAGAGACAGGCGGATAAGCGCTCAAACAAGTGAGCTTTATGTAAATTATATAATTTGTGTACGATGCACCTCTCATTTGAAGCTTTCTGTTGTCACGGTGTTCGCTCGTACGCCTCTGCGGCGGTCAATCCCTTCCATTCTATCCTTTCAAGTGCCCATTATGTACATGCCACCTCAGGAAACTGCGTCCCCTTAAAATTGAACATTCGTTTTCTTCGACTATTCGATGCCGGATTTGATTGCCAGCAGTGGTTTGTTCTTTTGTATAACTCGAGTACAGTCAGCTCGGTTCGTCTTGATCCGAGCTTACTTTCCATCTTCAAAATCAGCCAATGGCTAAATGCATCCTAGTGACCTAGCAGTGTCCATTTGGGCACTGTCATCCCACTCAGGCTGGCCAAGTTATCAATGCTGGTGGGAAAACACTTGGCAAGTGAAGTGGGCACTCTATTAGCGAAACGACTGATAGCTTATTGAGTATTCATGTCGTGGCGTCACGGTAGTGTCGTGAGGTGTAAGTTGGAGAATTCTCTTCTTCGTTCAGTGTTTCAAGGACGTCCAGTTTATACACCCGCGTAGGCTATACTCAACGTCCACTATCTACCAGTGCACGGACATGGCTTCGGAGGACCTTCACGCAATCTCCGCTGATTGGCTCAAAAGCCTAGAGGTCGCTTCGTCCACTGGAGACGCTATGTCATTTGTGAGCCATTTCCTTTCGGACGGGTGGTTCAGAGGTCAGTGCTTGTCCAATCAAGTAAGGCGCACTAATAAGTACTCTCAGATCTTCTATGTTTTTCTTGGAATCACAGAACACTATCAGGTCGGGAAAAGATACGCGGATTTCTCATGGAAGTTGTTGATGGAAAGTCGCGACTCGAGTATTCTAGTCTTCGTGACTTCAAGATAGACGATCACACTATCAATGCGCCTTCACCATTCAAATTACAAGGCATTGAAGGAGTACAAGGCGCTTTCACCTTTAGCATTGCAAACCCGGCTGCACTCGGACGAGGTTTCTTCTGTCTGACGCAAGATGCCGATGGGAAGTGGAAGGCTTTAACTCTTTACACAAACATGCAGGACCTCGTCGGGTACGAGGAGTCTTTCGTAGACCAACACGGCTTATACGAGGATCGAAAAATAACTTGGGAGGAGGATGTCGACGCAAAATTCCGTGCTATTGAGGCGGACCCCACTGTTCTGATCGGTGTGCCGTTTCTTTTATGAATCGTGACGTCTTGACGAGTCATAAAAAGTTGGTGGTGGACAATCTGGCCTTATGTGTGCAGCGCGACTGCGTATGTTGGGGATCCGTGCACTCATAATCGAGAAAAATGCGCGTGTCGGAGACTGCTGGCGACAGCGGTATGCGTAAACGATAGTATATTTTGATCATTATTAAATATTGCGAAATACAGGTACCCAAACCTTACGCTGCATACTCCTGCATATCAAAGCTCCAGTATGTCTTATTATCTTTTCACAGCCTTTGTGCTTATGAATACACAGTACTTTACAGTCCCTATCCGTATGTGCCTTCCACAGTCAAGGTATTGCATATCTTGATAATGCTAGGACAAACTTCCCGAAGTACATTCCTAAGGGGAAACTTGCCGATTTCCTAGAATCATACGCTATTAACCAGGAACTGTGTACTTGGCTCTCGAGTACCATAATCTCAACTCCAATATACGACTCATCATCCGCAAGATGGACTATAGAAGTACAGCATGGAGATCAGAAAGTAATCCTCAATCCAAAGCATCTAGTCCTTGCCACAGGAAGCGGGAGTCCTCATATTCCTACTTGGAATGGAATGGATGAATTCCAAGGAGCCTTGTATCATTCCGACTTCCATAAAGATGCAGAGCAGTTCCGAGGCAAACGTGTCGTCGTTGTGGGTGCGGTAAGTCATACACTTTATACTTACGCACGTACTTACGAGACCGTTAGGGCAATGCTAGTGGGGATATCTGTCAAGATTTTATAGCACATGGTGCCGCTGAGGTGCGTGTATGGATTGAGATGCACTCAAGTCATAGTTTCATAGGAAGAAAAAAGGTAACACTGGTCCAAAGAAGCGCTACATACGTTGTATCCTCTGCTGCCATGGAGAAAACCCGCTTTAAGCCGCTTTACCCCAACAACACCCCTATCGAGGAACTGGATTTCCGCAGCAACTCAATGCCTCTAGCCTTCCTCCTGCAACTCACAAAATCAGGTGGGATCCAACACATGAAGATGCTGGACAAGGAACTCCACGATGGTTTGCGCAAGGCTGGATTCAACTTAACTTGGGAACTTTCGCCCGGTAGTGGCGAGGTTGGGCTGGAAGCATTTCTGTTCAGCCGCTTTGGATCAGGAACTAGTACGTTCGGATTGGTTTCTGAGACGGGTGACATTGCAAACACCATACAGTGCTTGACATTGGCTGCGGTCAGCTAATCGTCGAAGGGCGAGTCAAGGTATGACTTGCATCTATTTTCTGAGGGCTGTAGCTAACGGTTGCGACATGTGCATAGGTAAAGCAAGGCCAAGACATCAGCCACTTCGACAAAGGTGGGATCGCGTTTAAAGACGGCTCTAAGCTCTCAGCAGATGCCATCGTGCTAGCGTATGGTCTGACTGGTAGTTTCTCTTCGATTTTTCTCACGTGTGTTGCAGTACAGGAAATGAACCCATCATGAAGACTACGAGAGCTCTTCTTGGCAACGAGATTACCGACAGACTTCTTCCGCCTGAGGTGTGGGGCCTTGATTCGGAGGGAGAACTTAATCAGACATACCGACCCTCTGGGCATCCAGGACTTTGGTTCGCTGTGGGTCCATTTGGAACCGCACGTTTCTTGAGTAAACACCTGGTGAGCTACCTTTCTCCGCTGGTCTATATATCTTTTGACCAATGCTATGATGCAGGGTCTCCAGATCTTGGCACGAGAGCTCGGTATAGCATGACAAAGGAAGGATTGCCGTTATACATGATATATTGCAAGGTTAGAATAACAGATACTCAAATTCTTACTACCATGGAACAATGAGAGAAGACCAGTCATGCAAAACAAGAGCGCTCTCTGTGCCAATCTGTCGCGTGATTTCATTCTGGCGACTGATACCCAAGACTTGAAATTCGCTAAGGAGTTGGCCATCAAGGACACTCTTCGATAAAGGCTTGGATACGGCGTCATTTCGCACAATTCTAACAGGTTTGTCAATGAGGAGCCCAGTACAAACACAAACAACTCACCGATGGGCTTTTGGATTCAATCCAGCAGTGTGCTGCATATTTCGTGTCAACTGCCCTTGCAAAAGTTGTAGTCGTTTGAAAACAGCTTCATCTACGGGCGTGAGAGTTGACAGGGATCCATCCGTAAATCCTGTTGATCACATAAGATACAGCATCGATGCAGACAGATTATAAGCCTCACCAGACACCAGTTTTGCTTGAGGAACGAGTTGTTCGTCTTTCGTGCGCCGAGCAATCATGATGGTCGAGCGGCACTCTTTATGACCGTGAAACTCTGTGTGGCACAATAAATGCTGACCTCCTCGAGATTCAGGATCTTTCAATCAAAAACCAGAATTCTCAAATTACAGTTTCATCGTGCCATGACCGTAACTCACCGGAAGGGTCATACGCAAATAACCTTAGGACTCCCTCATCGTCTTCGCTAGCAATGGCCAAATCTCCCCCAGCAAAGAAGAAATCTACAGTTGTGGCATGCCTCTTTCGCACGTCCTTGGCGAGTGTAACGAGTTTGTACGGATCCTCCTACAAAACGCTTGTTCATAAGATAAACATAGAATAGACGCAAATGTCGCACTTGGAAAGCCACCAGCCAGACACTCTTCGCGGCATCTCCAATCAAGAGAAGATTCTTCATTGAGCGCAGTGATGTAACGTAGATGCCAACATCTAGGAAGGCAATTCCAACCAGGCGTTCATCCAGATCAAGAGCGCGAACAAAAATCTGTAGGGATTGTCAGCGCAACGTTGCATACAGAGTAGTCCGTTTACCTTCTGGCCCATAGATGACACAAGATAACCGTTTATACCACACACAGCTGTTACGGGGCCTTTCGCGTCGTCCTTCACTCGCAGCTTCAGTTTATACCACCTCTTTGGTGTCCAATTAGGATCGGAAACAACTTCAACAACCTCGAAAATGTATGTCTGGTTTCATCAATAAATTGGTCGAAGAGCATGGTGGCGGCAAAACATACCGCTCCCTTTACAGCCAAATCTTCTCCTCGGTTGATTGTTGTTCCCACGGCAATGAAATTCTTGCTCCCACTTTCTGTGCTTGTTGTTTCAAGGGGAACACAAGCCAGGGCATTGACAGATTCGTTGGACGCAAATTCGTAACTAGCAAAACATCTCAATACTGCTGCCGGTTGCGATCAATAGCAAACGCACCCATCCATTGTAACCCAATGTTCCGGCGAAATCAGCTCGAGCGTCGAGCAGTCGGCATAAGGGAAGGAAACACCATTCCCTTGATGATTGTCAGATAAAGATACCTCAGGCATGAGACCGGGACACAAACCATCAGGCTCCCAAATAATGTTACCGTCTTCGTCATAGGTAGCAAAACGTGCTTGTAATGAGGAAGCGGCCACGATCAACGAAGCTGATTGTTCGAATACAACGTTGGAGTATCCGCGAGATCGAGGAACGTTGCGGTACGGTAGACAGCTGTCAAGTTGAACTTCTGGAGCCCATTCAAGGAGGGTGGGACCCTAAGTGCGTGAACGAGTGAGTGTCTTGACTTTTCAGCGTACAGCAAACAAACCTCGTCAGAATACAGGAGAAAATCTCCCTTGGACTCCCAAAGAGAACACGTAGTGAATGCGTGAACGACAGTATGCCCCGAGGGTACAACCCTTAATCCACCCTTATCAGTGGCTATGATCCAGCATGGCCTATCACCCGTGAAGAAAACGCCGGCAAGGGTACACTCTATGTTTGGGGAAGTCACAAATGGAACAAATGTCCGCGAGATTTTCTTATGCTCTGCAAGCACAGTTTTCTCCGTTTCCTCAGCTCTCTGAATTTCAAAGGTTTTGGACACGACTTTGTGGAACTTGACCTTCAAAAATGCAGTCCGGGGGTTAAGTAGAGGAGGATCTGCCTGTTCGGTGGGAGCAGGCGCCGGCAAGGCTTCATAGATGGCCATGTTTCCCGAACGCGAGAAAACCTGTCGCGAATCTTAATGGACAAAACACGGGATTTTTAAATTACTTACAAACAGATGAGGAACCAAAGACGTCTCGCCTAAGGGTGCAACGAGAATTTGATCGATGTCAAGATCCTGAGGCTTTCTGGGGGGGTCTTGTGGTAAAGACAAAGCAGCAGGAGCGCAGGAGTCCACAAGTATATTCTCCAACGTAGAGATAGCAGTTGTTGAGAACACAAGAGTCAACTTCGGTAGTGACCAGATCTATAGAACTCGATATTAGCGAGCTTCGTTCCAAACGGTCAATGTGAGGCCAACCTCCATGACGCCCTGTGGTCGCACGAGTACGAGCCACTGACTTCTGTTGCCAGCTGCTACAGCCGCCTGCAGTGTAGACGTATTCTTATCCGTGTGTGCTGCTGCGGGGGTAGTTTCGGTCACCTCTATGTCGAAGAGACCAATCGTATCCGTGAAGAAACAGCCCGCGATATAACGAGATGTCTACATTGAAGCGATAAATAGTTCGGAATAGGGTAAACTAAATCAGAAATACCTTGTCACCCATTGGAGACATATCTTTGCGTCGAATCTTTCCTCGCTCCGTTTCACCGATGAAAAGACCGATAGACTCGTCTTCTCGCAGGATAAGCACAAAAGGATCACAGATACTGCATGATTTAATTTTTGCCCGAGGCAAACTACCGTCCATATCTTTGATAACTTGTCTTTCATTACCGTCTTGATTCCACCTCATCAGTCACTAACGCAAAAAGTCTATAGGAATATCGTACCGGACTCCAGCACACGAATAGCATTCGTCATGACATGCAATATGGTGGTGCGCTGGAAGAATGGAGCTGCGCTTATAGTTGTCCCGGGTATGCGAGTCGGAATAGCGATATCGGTCTTCGCGGTTCGGGTTGCTATCTGCGAGGACTTAGCAAATAAAATGTACCAAAAAAAGATTATCTACCCGCGAAACACCTGGCGTAGGATTAGCGTCTGTGCTAATTATTATCGTGTCAATTTCAGCTGAAAATGGGCCCATAGCCTTCTCATAAGAGAGACCATTGACACGTTGGGACTGTCGAATGGGAAGAGACCAGATTCCTCGTGCCCCACCAAGTACATGCAATTTCCGCTTCGTGCGCGTCGGAAGGTCGCGCTGTGCTCGAATATTAGTTGAAGTGACAGTCTGTATGATCACATCAACTCACCTGAAAAAGGGTGAATCCACCTAGATGACCTGCTCCTGTAGCAGCAACAAGTTCTGGAACAAAGCGTTCCTGGAAGAATTGAGCACAGTTTGATATATTAAATGTCATATACTTACTCCGTTCTTAGCAAGAGAAAATGTCATATCAGCGATCGGGCCATATGCAGGTAACGAGTCGCACAATGAAAGGTGAATGACGGAACGAGTCTTTGTCGTAGCACTGGTTCCCGATGTTGCTCCAACAGTCGCCTGTGTGGCTGTCTGTGAATCGCCATATAGATCTGTGACCCATTAGTAGAGCTTCAAAGCTGTGTGTCCATGCAACCAACCGTCGTCATCGTCTAAATCCATACTATCAGAAAAATTGATAGTGGTGGCAGCACCAGTTTGCTGCGCAGGAAGTTCGAGAGGTACCTCTTCTCTAGCGGTCCTCATTAATACCGATGGTCCAACCATGCTGCCTACGAAAACCAGGTCGCCATCCAGTAGTCTGGCGACAGCTGGTATGGTCGTCTGAGCAATAACGGGTAATAGCACTAGTTTGGATACAGTCCTCCCGTCAAGGATAATCTCAATGGGGTGTATCATGCCATCCTTTCGAATGACAAAGAAAGTCTTTTCATCGACAAACACGAGCCGACTACCTTCGAGACACAGGCCAAGATCTTTGTGTGCTGGAGGCATTGACATATCGCTGACACGTGCAGCCCAGCCATTCACAGGAAGGGCTACACGACGGGCAGCTTGATCGACATAAATGACGGAATTACTTGTGAGGACAATGACACCTCCAAGTGAAGTTGCGCAGGGGAGGAGAGACACGCTATCGTAAGGGAGACCGTCGATAGCCGTGATGATGGGGTAATTGCGACTCATGAGATCCAAGGTAAAGATGTAGAGGCGAGCCGTGTCACGGTACTCCTTGAGACGACTATATGGAACGTTTCATTGTGTGAAAACTGAAGCGAATCATACCACGTACCCAGCCCACGTCTGTTCAGATTGGCAAAGCACTGCAACTGTCGGGTTGTTGTATCCAGGGAGGAAAACAAAGTCTATAACGTTCCGAATGCGTTCATCGACATCGTTGACGAGGTCTAGCACGAAACTTGGAGAGTACGGTACGTCCCTGTTGATTGTTCGAATTTGTATCAAGCCGGACATGGAGGAATCCAGAAGAATGCACACCTTGTATGGTTTTGTTCCTGTTCCATTACATCGAGTTCCGCTTGGGTCTGAAAGAACGGAAGGATGGCGAATGCATCCTTTGGAAGAGACAGTGCTGCACATCGTGACAAGGGGTCTGCACGCAATTCCGTTTTGAAAAGGGGACTGTCCAATGAAACCTGCAAACTAGTTACATCTACGCGCAGCGATGAAGACAAACACCGACCATCTGAGGCGCTCGCTCGTACGTATGTATCGAAACGGTGACAAGATCGTGTGCAGCGTCCGACCACTCAAGAAGAGCTATCTGTAGTCACGATCAAGGACTACCACGAGACGCAGAATACATGCCATCATACCTTGGCGTCCTTGAAGGACACTAATAGGCGATCTAGTTGGTCGTCATAAGTTGACATAATGCGCACGCTCTCCATGCCAGTGACAGTGCCATGCAGAGCGTGCTCTCGCACAAAGTGAAAACGTGACACCATTGAAGGATCTTTCTTTGCAGTAGCCTGTAACGCAACTAAGCTACCCTCCCCAAACTCAGGCTAGGAATTCACCTTTACAGACCCCATATTAACCCAACCTTCTCCACCCTCGTCCATCTCTACTTCGCCCTCTACAGCCTCAGTGCCTTTTCGTACATGAGCCCTTCGCTCTCGCTCATCTTCAATATAAGTTGAGATTTGCGGAGGTTGCTCCCACACTTCGAAAATGCGCAAAAGGTTAGATCTTGAGACAACGACGTTGGTAAGAACGCGAGGCAACGTTTCTTGGCTGGATGATCCAGTGATAGTTGAGGGTGTGAGTTTGAGTGTCGTTGCGAACTCAACACCACTAGGGGGAAGTATGTCGTGTCTCAAGGCATGCATTTCTCCCTCAGCGACAAGTGCACCGCGCTGAAATTCTCGGTTTGAGACCACGTGCATTTGTTTGTTTCTAAAGGTCTTGCCAAATAATGTTGGTTATGTAATAAGATCCACATGCATGTCTCAAGTCTTTGCATTCAGAAGCGAGAACTACATTTTGATCAAGCTTACGTATTTGTCTTCATCGACGTCGCATGGTGAATCCTAAATTGTATAACACTCTAGGCCACATAACAATAAGTGTTGTGCGAAATCCCCAGTGCGCACATGCCACCAAGTTGGATGGTCTTATCCTGACCAGGGGTGTGGTCAACGCATTGACATCAACTGATCAATGGTGAACTCATGGATCTCGCAAAAACCAGTGCACACACTTGGCTTATTTCCGTTCCCTGATCCCACTCTTCCCCCTCCGTTCACCTTGCATTGCTTTCTCCCTTTCCCTCGCTTCCCTGATCGCCTCCCCTTCCTGTCTCCACTCTTTGCGCTCAAATGCATCCCATTGTTCGCGAGCATCGATCCAACGTTCTTGCACATCCCCCACGCTACCTGCCATCGAGCCCGCAGCAGATGAAAACAATGAAAAGGTGTTCGGTCTTGTCGATGCAGAAATGGACGAAGCTTCAAGTGTCCCTTCTGGTGCCGGGGCATCGTGTGGTGGTACGAAAATGTATCCTGTAGCCCGATCAATAGCACGTGTTAGGTGGAGCATCGAGGCTTTATCCTGCGCAAACGAGTAGCTCAATATTCGGACCACATTAGAAAACCCATCGCTATACCTCAACTGCTAACGTTTCGAATCCCACAAGACTGTAGTCCTCAATTACAGAACATAATGCCATGTTGAGAGCAGTGTACCGCGGTGATGAAGCATTCAGTGCCTTCTCCAAATAGGAAAGATCCTGGACCTCCGTGTAAAAATCGAGATTGAAGTCTACGAGAAAGGTGAGTGACACCGATGTGTTGCATAGTCACCAACACGCACCCAGGTCTCCGTATTGAACTATCAGATCAACCTTTGACAAAACATTGACGTGCGGTAATTCCAACTGTAGCATAGTTCGGAGGGACAGGAGAAGTACGGAAACATATTTCGCGGCATCGGTCACATAGTGCGCATCGCAGAGATGAACGGCAGCTAACTAGCGTTGTTCAGCGAATCCCAACGACAGAACCAACATCATAGAACGTACCCTGAACCCAATCTTCGTCAATCGTTGCACTATGTGTTTTAATGCCTCGTGATTTGTGCTAAGCTCGACCTGACCAGGTACGTCGAACAACACATATGCGTCGGATCCCAGCTCTTTCAGCCGTGCTTCAAGCCAATCAAAGTTGGCATCTAGATACTCCATACAGTAAAGCATGCCTCCATTGGGGCCAAGGCCGTGTTCGTCCATGACATCCTGGAGGGTGATTAAAGAAGCAATGTCAATCGCACATGGATAAGGGATGTTGTCATTAGCTGGGTCGAGGTTTACAATAGAAATCGGGCGATTCAAAGCGGTAAATAGCTGGTGCTTGCCATAGCAGTACGTCGATTTACCGCTTCCTGGCGCACCGCACACCACTTCACCAAATGGCATAGCAGGAAAGACGAAAGCGAAATGATCGATGAAGCTTAAGTTTGGGATGGGTCCACGTGATGCGATCAGAAACTAGCCTTTTACAGCAGTTTTGTTACTAATAACTATAAGGGTATTGTAATTGAAATAATTTAAAGTCTCGAAAAGTCATGTGATCTACATGTATTTGCGTAAGGTCTGGCTATGCCCTTTCCTGGAAATGAGTCTCACGGTGCGTCTTGCCTCAACGTAGCGGCCGAGAAACGCATGGCAATCGATGAGTCACTGCCAGCTCGTCATATGATCAACGCGAGCCAGACGAGATCTCAGAGAACACAACTGCTTCCAACGCGGCATCAAGTCAATGCATAGATATCGACTAGGCTGGAGCGCTTGTTATTATCTCAGCTCTATTCAAACTTAGGAGTCTCACTCTCAATTCTCACCGACACCTTGAATTTTCAAGCTTCAAGGGCTACCACTCAACATTGCCGCAGGGAGGTGATACCAATGTCAGGGATATTTGTTCCAGGCTTTGTGCCACGTCCTTGAAACAATACGAGCTCAATGAGTGAATGCCACGAATCGTTGCCACATGAGGCTTGAAGCTTTATCGGGCGCAGCCTGCACAGGTGATTTTTTTTACCATACTCTCACAGATCAGTCAGCGCTGATAAATCAACCATGATCGCGTCAGATTTATCATATATTCCGCATGTATGGATATCCCGGCCAGTCCGTCTCAGACCATTTAGTCATGCGCTAGCTTGACCCAAGTATAAGTATCTCAGCTTCAAACTAAGTATATCCAACTTATCCAATCTCCCACCTGGACAACTAGCGTACAACATTCATCACATGGCTCAAGAACAGATCACCCTTTACACTGCGAAGGTACTGTATAATTGCAGCATGCTATGAGCCGTTCTATTGACATTGACCCATGCGCATAGGTATGCCCCTACGCTCAAAGGGTATGTCCTTATTAGCCTTGACAATTGTGTTCGTGGTGATCAGTCATAACTCAACCAATCCAGACTGAAATTGCCCTCGCCGAGGTTGGTGCTCCGTTCAAAAGATACGAGATCGATCTGGGGAATAAGCCAGAGTGGTATGCCCCAAAGGTGAACCGTGCCAGCAAGGTATGCGCCGCACTCTTGCTCGCGAACTGATCACGTCTTGAAGTGGATTTGTGGTAGGTGCCTGCTATCACTTATGGTGGTCCCGACGTAGCCCCGGAAAATCCATCTCCCGAGTCTATCAAATTGGCTGAGTCTTTGATCCTCGTCGAGTTCATCGGTGATTTGTACCCCTCTTCCAATATCGTACCTGCGGACCCTGTGCTGCGCGCCAAGGCCCGCTTCTTCATTGAGGTTGTGTCCACTAAATTCAGTCCCAATTTCATGAAATTTGCGACCGGCAACCCAGAAGCTACACATACCGCTCTCCTGACCGGCGTGGATGCTATTCAGGATATTCTGCCTGATGGGGCGAAATACGCTGTTGGTGACCAGTACACCATTGCAGACATTGCATTCACGCCGTTCTGGGCAAGATTGAACGTGTTGGTGCAGAAGGGAATTGGTGCCTACAAAGATGAGGAGAGGAAGAGCTTCTTGAAGGGTCTGGAAGACCCAAAATATGCGAAGTTTAACAGCTATGTACAAAGACTGTTAACAAGGCAGAGCTTCAAATCCACATTCCACGAGGTGCGCTTACCAGTCTATTAATAATCGTTCCTATCATAACTACTGGTCAATAGGACATCGTCGAAGAGGTTTTCACGAGGAGGTTCGGCTTGGCTAAATAAGCACATAGTAAGAGGTTATTGTCATGTATTGTGTTCTAAGCGGTCCATAACTCAAACTGCACAAATCACTATAAGCATGTAGGTCTCAGTAGGCTCAGCAGAGAATCTTTCTGTAGATGAGATATCTGGTTACCACCAATGACTGGCAATGCAGTGGTGCAAAGGAAACATTCAGTTTTATTGTCAGTTGTGCGGTACATCATTTCTAAAAAGTCTCGAGGTGGGGAGAGTGAGTGTAGTATTCATTCAATCACGTTGCACGCGGTACATATAAGGGCCCACGTACTGTAGCGTGGACACGTCGTCTTTTGTGAACCGGACATCTAACTTATACTCCTCAGGTATCAGCATACCTTTGCGGGGACTTGCATCCTCCCAGTCAAACCTGGTATTTTCCGTCCACCCTTCCTTGACCATTATCTGGCTGAATAACTGTCTCAGTAGTGTGTAGTTCGGCTTTTCGTCGAATTTCAGACCACGACAGTGATCGAAAAAGGTAGTAAACTCCACAGGCGAGCGCGCAAGCAAGTCACGGAATGGTGAACCAGCTTTCATCTTCCCTATTCGAAGGAGTTTAGCCTCGATGCTTGGTGCGTAGATGCCTTGCCAAGGCAGGCGTCCATGCAAGAGATATAACAAGACGTTGCCTACTGCTTCAAGATCGTCTCGCCGTCCCTGTTCTGCTCCTCGGTCGTTAGCCCCAAGTAGAAAATGATAGTGGTCTCCACGAACCTCGTCCGAAATGTACATTATAGCTTGCATATCGTGGGGTTCCAAGTCCAACGCGGCCTTCACGGAACGGTATGTGTGTTCCTGTGGATGGGTCGATGTAAAGCTTCGCCAAACCAAAGTCGAACAGATAGACCGTATCAGACTTCTCTCCAACGCCCATCGCGAAGTTCTCGGGCTTGATGTCCCGCAGGACAAGTCCTCGTGAATGCACGAATTCAATTCTATCCAACTAGTAAAATGCACACAAATCAGTACCGACTCACGGCGCAAGTGATCAGCACACCTACCATTTCGACAGCGAGCATAACTACTGTCTTCAAAGAGAGTTCGCCCCTGCATACTCTTCGGAGCTGTTCGAGATTCGCACCTACTCGTTCGAGAACCAAGAAATGTGCTCCTCCTTTCATACCACTCCATTTGCATGATGGCACGCCTGGGTATCCGTGCAGCAGGTTGTACACCAGAGCTTCGTAAGGCAGTACAACGGGTGCGGTCGGTGCGTCGCCTGGAATCTCCATTTTGACTGCAACCTCCGAGCCGGTGAGAACATGAAAAGCGCTCGACACATTTCCTGTTACGACAAAGCGCATCAGCCAGTTTGATATAGAAAAGGGGATGCATGTAAACTTACCAAAGCTTCCCATTCCAATCGAGTTTGTTATCTGATACATACCGCAAACGCGGAATTCCTTGACGCGACTCGGAGTACGCTCCACTGGTGAGGGATGAAGACCAGACGATGTCTGTAGTTGCATTTGTAAAGTTTGTAGTCCACCGACCGCTAGGGTTGGGTCGCTTGTGCCGAGCTTCACTTTCGATTCTAGACATCCAGGACGTTGAACCAAAATGGTTGGGAAACCCGCCACACTTGCCGGTTCCATCACTCGATAACGACTGGATGTCACTACAAGAACCTGGGTCCTTTCGACAGAACCGCATGCCAAGCGACAGTGTTCCAAAAGGTCCGAAAACATAGAAGGATTTTGAGTAAAGAGATCCGAAAGGGGCGCAGGTTGATCGTCTACAGTAAGCCCAGTTGGAAGTTGAGGAAGTGAAAATGAGTGAGCATCCGGGATTGGAAGGCCGACCACTGTATAACCCTGATCCACGAGCGTCCTAACAGCTGATTCTGCGTCGGCATATAAACTAGGTTTCAGGATCGTCTGGACAGCTTGCTGGAGTAACACTCCACTTAGCTGCGCTCCTAGAAATGTGCAGACATCCCCAAAGGCATGCCGCACGATGTCGGTGTAGAGTGCGTCAGGGTTGTCTCTGTGTCTCATAAGTTCGCATTCGAGATACACTTCAGACAGCTGGCGTCTGTCGGGATGCGTTGGGGATAACAAGCGCATAGCTTCGTTCACAGCACCATCACGGTCCTAGTTGCGGGTGAGCCACTCAAGTGTTGTGATGGATGAATATGAAACTTACAATGATGGTACCAAAAAGATCAAAGGCAATAACGCTAGCGGATGGGGCGGAGATAGGAGGCACGTAGTCCGGAACGAGGTCGAGGTCGACACAAGGCTCATCATCCCAATCGAATGCTTCTTCCATTTGTGAAGTATGGTCAACAACAGGGGGGTCTCCGTCAAAGGGGATCCTCGTTGACCAGAGGGTTAGAGCATGTGCCTTGAGATTTTCGTTGAATGTCGGTAAATTTCCAACAAACGAAGAACCTGGCACGAGATGGCCGTTTCGTTGGGCCCCATGCGCACGAAAAGACTATGAAATCCAACTTTCCGTCAGAAGTCATGGGCATTACATTATACTTCTGTGACCTACGGCTCTCGACTGTATAGCCCACTTCACGGCAGCGGTGACACCTGCCCATGAGTAGTCTGCGGCAAGCCTGAAATCTGTGAGAGCAACGAAACCAACAAGCAGGGGCAACTTACTGGTTATACAACAGCAAATCTTGATGTATGGATGTTGGTTCGACTGTGGCGACAGACTGATTGAAACTTTGTGGTTCCGAATATTCAAATACATAACCAGGTCGTCTATTCAGATACTCCCTCTGTGACTCGCCACTCCACGAATCCCACCCGTCCTTTACAGTATCGCTTCCACCAGAAGACTGTGCGTCCTTTGCGCATTTTTCTCGAACGAATGTCTCGTAAACTTCCATGACCGAACGACAAAAGGTGCGGTAGCTAGATTCGTCAAATTGATGCGAGATATGAGGCACAGTTTCTGGCGAGAGCTTGAATTCTGTGTCCTCAAGAAGCCTCGGAAATGTATGGACGTAGAGAGTACAGCCCCCTGGACGCAAAGGAGGTTCAATGCGTAATATTTTCTTCTCTTTGTCCAACGATGATCCCAGGGCGAAGTAGCACCCATCATTCACTCCCGTTGGCTTCTTGGGGGAAATAGCAAACAGAAATCGTCCTTGACGGTCAAAGTCTTGCATCCCAATGTCGGTTCGTGAAACACGCAGCGCTAGGAAAGGGTGAGATTTTAAGGACGCGGCTTTTTCGAGGCCATAGTACGATGTCCAAGTAGCCGAACGCTGGGGAAGAAACTTTGCGATGACGAAAGAGTGAGGCATTTGGCGAAAACAACTGCATAACTTCCTCTCGCATGAGGATTCATGGGGCACTTGGCTATCACGCACCTCTCGGAGTTGAAACAGACACTTGTCCCAGCCCAGCTTAACTTTCACAAGCTTTTTCACAGCGTACCTTAGGTCCTTAATTAATATTACCATTATAGATTAAAACTTGCGTCCAAAATCTAGTTCTAGCCTCTATGGTCCTGTCTGTACAGTAATCCAGGGGAAAAGCTTCATTCTTGGCGTCTCATTTTTAAGATATAAGGCTCGAAGCTGGCCTTCGTCTCCTGTCACTTTCTTTCGACCTCTAGGCGAGATGGCTACATCTTTAATACGTGTCGGGCAGGTTGTCCTGCACATACCCAAGCGCTCCATCTTGGCGTCTTCCTCAGGCTCCTGGATGGAGAAACCAGCAGACAAGTTTCGTCCATGCGTCATAGTCAGCCACAACGCGGAGAATGATACATTCGCATTAGCCCCACTCTGTGGGGCGGAGCATACAACTGCTGGTTGGAAAAGACGTGACAAGGTGCTTCGGAGACAGATGCTAGAGTCGAAATATGATTAACCTTTGTTTGCAGATGGTCCCGGAGTGGTGGCACCCTGTGGAATTTGCAAACGGGAACATCGAGATACCCCCAGACAGTTTTCAGCGTAAACCAATCATCCTCACTCACCATGACCCCCTTGTCACGGGACTGCCCACTAAGTCTAACTTGAAGCCATGTTACATATGGGCTGGAGATGCTGGGGAGTACTTATCCATAGATGCCGTAAAGGGTTTACGTCAGGTGGATCATCTGAGCATTGATCAGGAGCAACTCAAACGCCTAGTAGAGGAGTGGGATCATTGTGTGTTGTTTCACCTTTTTTGATATTGCGGCTAGCTGATTGTTTTTAGGGAATGCCAACCACCGTCCTACGCTTCCATAACGGCCTTCATATATATGATCAATATTTGCTGGAAAGAGCACTGGGTTTTAGGGGCGGTGTAACACTGGGCGGGTGTCCTCACCGGCAGTCTCTCGATGTTCTATGTGATACTCATTTCATCCATGTATTAATGAGTTGCATAGTTTGCACTTGCGCATTTTATCTGGTGGATACAGCTTCTTCCCCTGGCCGGTGAAAAGTTCAGGCTCGGCTCCGCCTTCATAAAAGTGCTGATTGACACACCGTTTTTGCCAAGGGTACACTCAGAGTGAGTAACTGCAATCCGAAAGGATCATTTTTTTTCCACGGGAGAGCATTTCCCAGCCACTGAAGAGCGCGCGGGTCGTTACAGAACAAAGGTCCCACCTTCTCTAAGGTCTCCGCATGATACGAGTCGAGCCACTCCTTTTCCTGCGCGGTTAGAACTGAGAAATCGTTTGAATAGGACACTACATAAATGTTAGCTAATCGAGATGCGGTCCCTCTCACCCGAAGGCGCTCACCATCGTTACATATTCAAAACAAATCCATTCCCAAAGTGATTCGGTGCCTTTGTCTCTCGAACGACAACGACGCTGTCAGTGCGGATCCTGTAGCGTCTGTCGGCATGATACTTATCCCGGCTCTAGTGATGTAGAGGGCCAGGGCTCAGGGCTCAGGCCTGCAGGCCCACCAGGCCCAGCCCTACAGAAGCCTAGCCCAGCACTATGAGTGACCTGATGAGGGCCGAGGCCGAAGGCTGGGCCTGCAACCTCTGCAGGCCCATACCCAGGGCTCAGGCCCGGGCTGAGATTTTCTGAAGGTAGGTATATCTGTAAGTCTTTCGGTCCATTCCGGCGGCATTAACTGTACAGTTCATTTATGCCTGATCTTCTGCCCACAATTGGGATTCATTACTCACAACGTTGGCACTATAATGCCGGCATCACTCGGAGTATTCGCCTCGAGGCCATTGCCCTCAAGCGAGCCGAAGATGCATAACATTTGGCGGACGATGCCAGGCCTGCCATCACAAGGTTTGACAGCAGCTAGTACCACGGCACCAGGAACTTGAAGTTCCCACTCTGTCACCCCCACCAAGAGATCTCAAACTACTGACTCTTCTGGTAGTGGGGATGATACGGATTGTGCAGCTGTTCCAATTCGCTCCCTGCTCATTTCCTCTGAGCTAGACATCAATGCATCATGATCGAGTCATGCAAAGTGCTCACCATCACTCACACTGTTGTTTTTGGACCTTAGCGTGGAATAGCGGGATATTCGAGAACGCTTCTATCTGTTGTTGTACACCCTCTCCTTGTGCTCAATATCATATCGATAACTTGAAGTAGTGGGCGTGATGAAACATACTTGCGGGGATGGGCATTGGGC
This sequence comes from Suillus weaverae, assembly GCA_016767475.1. Lineage (NCBI taxonomy): Eukaryota > Fungi > Basidiomycota > Agaricomycetes > Boletales > Suillaceae > Suillus > Suillus weaverae. The sequence goes on along the minus strand of MU179339.1, from coordinate 77,259 downwards.
AAGTCCTGCAGGAGCCAATCCCAAAACTAAGTACTTAATGATAGGCTCATCTTGCAGCAGAGCTCGTGCAAACAGGACTAGTTTTTAAGAGAGAAACGGGGCGTCTTGACAAGACGCGCGAACTTCGTCGACACAGCCACTTGGTCACGTAATCAACTGCTTACTCAACATGAACTGGAAATTTAGGTCTGCTCGTCTTTAGCGTCAACGGCGACGATAGTCGATTGTTGTTCGTGATTTTCTCAACCTTTTCCATCCCTTACCAAATTCATTTAATGTCTGGGAGACCAGGAGGCAAACCAGATCTTTCTGGCTACAACTATGGTGCTATTTCATCCCTTGTCTTGACCGCTGACAGGTCTGCTCTGCCAAGGAGAGACAGAGAGCCCGATGGCGCCCCTACTTCCCTCGCAGGGCGGATTGACCCTCGTGAGATGGGCTCACGCGTTCAGCGTCAAGCACCCAAAGATGTCGAGAAGAAGAAGAAAAAAGCAGGAGACGCGGGCAAGCAGGAAGCCCCAGAAAAGGTCGTGAAGCGACGAGCAGAAGCTGGTTTCGGGTACACAGATATTATCGATGCGACACAAGATGTTGAAGGACTTTCATACCGCCCCCGTACTGCCGAAACCCGTGAGGTTTATGAAGTCATGCTATCCACGGTGCACCACGTGCTGGGCGATCAAGCACAGGACATCGTTCGCAGCGCAACCGACGCTGTTCTTGAAACACTCAAGAATGAGTCCATGAAGGACTTTGACAAGAAAAAAGATATTCAGGAGGTGCTGGGTCCCATCTCCAACGACGTGTTTTCTCAGCTCGTGGCCCGAGCGCAAAAAATCACCGACTATGGCGCCGAGGATGAGACGATGGTAGACCCAGATATGGAGCGCAAGGACGCTGAAATTGACGACGAAGTCGGAGTTGCAGTCGTATTCGACGACGAGGAACAGGAGGACGAAGACGAAGAAGGCTACGAAATCCGGGACGGTTCAGATGAGGAAGGTGACGAAGAGGAGGATGAAGTGGATGAAACCGCACCAGGGGCTGATGAAGCAGGTGACGAGGAACTTGTCATCGGTGGCTCGTCAACCCGTGGAACTGGAAAGGTCAAAGCAGATAAAGACATCGTATCGCCACATGTTATCGATGGCTTCTGGGTGCAACGTCAGATATCGGAAGTTTACCCAGATCCAGTTACTGCAGCAGACAAGGCAGCGTCTGTTCTCTCTATCCTCGGCTCCGAATCAGGCCTGCGCGATTGCGAGAACCAGTTGATGGAGCTGTTCGAGTTCCAGAGCTTCCACGTGATCACCAAGTTCCTCAAAAACCGGGATGTGGTGGTATGGTGCACGAAGCTCATGCGGAGCGATGCAGACGAGCGGATCAATGTCGAGGTTGCTATGCGAGAGAAGGGTGTTGGTTGGATCTTGCGAGAGCTTGCTGGAGACCGCCAGGCCAAGAAGGCGCAGGATGACGCCATGGATGTAGATGAGAAAAAGTTAGCGGTACCAAAGACAGCAACCCTTGCACCAGGCTCTACGGTGCAACCAAAGCGTACGGTCGACCTAGAGAGCATGGCATTCAGTCAAGGGGGACATCTGATGTCCAATAAGAAGTGCAAGCTTCCTGAGGGCTCATTCAAGCGGGCACGCAAGGGATATGAGGAGATTCATGTCCCTGCACCCCAGAAAAAGCAAGGCGGCGAGGAAGAGCTTGTACCTGTCACTGCACTGCCGGAGTGGGCAAGAAAGGCATTTACCGTGCCCAAGCTCAATCGAGTTCAGAGCAAGCTTTACCCAATTGCCTTCGGGACGGACGAGCCCCTCTTACTCTGTGCGCCTACCGGCGCTGGTAAGGTGAGCGGTGTTCCGTTATGTTTTCATGTTTCAGACACTAAGTTGACCTTGTAGACCAACGTCGCCATGCTTACCATCCTTAATGAGTTGTCAAAATATCGCGACGAGGCTACAGGCGAATTTGCCCTCGACGATTTCAAAATTGTCTATATCGCTCCCATGAAAGCCCTTGTCCAAGAAATGGTTGGAAACTTTAACGCTCGGCTGAACGTTTTCGGCATCAAGGTTGGCGAGCTCACGGGAGACTCTCAAATGACGAAACAACAGATCTCGGAGACCCAGATCATTGTCACCACACCTGAGAAGTGGGATGTCATCACGCGCAAGAGTACCGACACGAGCTATACAAACCTCGTTCGGCTCATGATTATTGATGAAATTCACCTGCTGCACGACGAGCGTGGACCCGTGCTTGAGAGTGTTGTGGCACGCACGATACGGAGGATGGAGCAAACAGGAGAGTACGTTCGCCTAGTTGGTCTCTCAGCTACGCTTCCGAACTACCAAGACGTCGCGACATTTCTCCGCGTGGACGAATCGAAAGGCCTATTCTATTTCGATGCATCGTACCGTCCATGTGCGCTTCAGCAACAGTTCATTGGTGTCACAGAGAAGAAGGCTATCAAGCGTTTCCAGGTCATGAATGAGGTTTGCTACGAGAAGGTACTTGACCAAGCGGGCAAGAATCAGACCCTTGTCTTCGTGCACTCTCGCAAGGAGACCGCCAAGACCGCCAAGTTTATCCGCGACATGGCCATGGAGAAGGAGACGATAACGCAGTTCGTTCGTCCTGACTCAGCGACGCGTGAGATCCTCACGGAGGAAGCTGGCAATGTCAAAGATGGCAATCTGCGCGACCTCTTGCCATTTGGGTTCGCTATTCACCACGCTGGTATGACTAGAGAGGACAGGAATCTTGTGGAGGAGCTTTTCGCAGATGGTGCAGTCCAGGTCCTTGTCTGCACAGCAACGCTCGCATGGGGTGTCAATCTCCCGGCACACACCGTCATCATTAAGGGCACGCAGATCTATAACCCCGAGAAAGGCCGCTGGGTTGAACTCTCTTCCCAGGACGTATTGCAGATGCTCGGTCGTGCTGGTCGTCCGCAGTATGATACATATGGCGAGGGTATCATTATCACAAACCACGCCGAGCTGCAGTACTACCTCAGCTTGCTGAATCAGCAGCTACCGATCGAGTCTCAGTTCGTGTCGAAGCTTGCAGACAACTTGAACGCAGAGATTGTTCTTGGGACTGTTCGCAACCGTGACGAGGCTGTTCAGTGGTTGGGGTACACTTATCTGTAAGCTCACTTGTTCTCATAGTAGTGAACGTACTGACATTTCCCACAGCTATGTCCGCATGCTGAAGTCTCCAGGACTGTATGGTGTTGGCGTTGATTACCAGGAGGACGACAATGGTCTTATCCAAAAACGCGCTGACATTGCCCATTCTGCCGCCGTTTTGCTAGAGAAATGCCATCTCATCAAGTATGAACGTGCATCTGGTCGTTTCCAGAGCACTGAGCTTGGTCGCATTGCGTCTCACTACTATGTTACATATAATTCGATGGCTACGTACAACCAGCATCTGAGACCAACTATGTCGACATTGGAATTGTTCCGGGTGTTTGCGCTCTCGAACGAGTTCAAACTTTTGCCGGTATGTTACATTTTCTGTCTGCAGTGCAAGTCTCAACATTCATATCTATTTTTGTAGGTACGTCAAGAGGAGAAGCTTGAGCTTGGTAAATTGTTAGAACGTGTGCCTATCCCAGTGAAGGAAAGCGTCGATGAACCCGCAGCGAAGATCAACGTCCTTCTACAAGCATATATATCGCAGCTTAAACTTGACGGTAGGTGACGATTCAGCCGTCTACCATGCTGTGCTGATTGGGTGATTAGGCTTTGCTCTCGTGGCCGATATGGTCTTTGTTCAGCAATCTGCCGGCCGGTATGTGCTGTTTTGAGTTAGTTTACCCAAGCTCATACATCTTACAGTATTCTTCGTGCTATGTTTGAGATTTGCCTGAAGCGAGGGTGGGCAGTACCAGCGCGTGCATGTCTTGACCTATGTAAGATGGTTGAGCGACGAATGTTGGTGGCTTTTGATAAGGTTATTGATTATCAACTGATTGTTTGGTTTTCAGGTGGGGCTCCATGACACCGCTTCGCCAATTCAAGGGTGTTCCACAGGAGGTCATCCGAAAAGCGGAGGGTAAACAATTCGTAAGTTTACATCAGTTGAAGTAAGGCACGTGCTAAGATAATTTTCATTAGCCATGGTATCGCTACTTTGATCTCGACCCTCCTGAAATTGGCGAGCTTATCGGCATTCCAAACGCCGGAAGGCTCGTGCATCGCTTGGTGCACAGCTTTCCCAAGCTGCAGCTACAAGCGCAAGTGCAGCCCATCACCCGCTCCCTTCTTCGTATCGACTTGTCTATTGTCCCTGACTTCCGATGGGACGAGAAGATCCACGGAACAGCTGAGACATTCCTCATCATGGTTGAAGACGTTGATGGAGAAATTGTTCTTTTTCACGACTCATTTGTCTTGCGCCAGCGCTATGCAGAGGATGAACATAATGTCACCATCACGGTTCCGATGTTTGAGCCCGTCCCCCCGAATTACTACATATCTGTTGTCTCCGACCGTTGGTTGCACGCCGAGACCCGACTACCCATATCCTTCAAACACTTGATTCTCCCTGAAAAGTTCCCACCTCCCACTCCTCTTCTCGAACTCCAGCCACTGCCGCTGTCTGCCCTACACAACAAGGATTTCGAGAGCATCTACTCGTCCACCATTCAAACATTTAACAAGATCCAGACGCAGGTCTTCCAGGCTCTCTACACATCTGATGAGAATGTCTTTATTGGCGCGCCTACTGGAAGCGGCAAGACTATCTGTGCCGAATTTGCTCTGCTCCGCCTTTGGAGCAAACGCGAGCAGCCCAGGGCGGTCTGTATTGAGCCCTACCAGGAGATGGTCGACCAACGTGTTGCAGAGTGGCGTCAGAAGTTCAGCGGCTTGCAGGGAGGCAAAGAGATAGTAAGCCTCACAGGAGACACCAGCGCTGACCTTCGACTTCTTGAGAAGGGGGATGTTATTGTTTGCACCCCATCCCAGGTTAGTTTCTTCAATCATGTCGTAAATCTCTCACTCAACTGATATTTCTAGTGGGATATCCTGTCTCGAAGATGGCGACAGCGCAAGAACGTGCAGAACATCGGTCTATTGATTGCTGATGAAATCCAGCTTGTAGGCGGAGAAGTCGGTCCGACGTACGAAGTGGTGATATCTAGGACCCGCTATGTCTCTGCGCAAACGGAGGTTAAAACTCGCATCGTCGCCTGCGGTGTCTCGCTCGCTAATGCTAGAGATCTCGGTGAATGGATGGGCGCACCATCGCATGCAATTTTCAACTTCTCACCTAGGTACATCTTGCAGTTCGTAATTAACATTCAGCCTACTAAATGATGTTGTATAGCTCGAGGCCGCTGGACATGGATATACATCTCCAAAGCTTTACTATCCCTCATTTCCCTTCGCTGATGATTGCCATGTCTAAACCTGCCTATCTCGCTATCGTCGAGCACTCACCCACCAAACCTGTCATCATATTCGTTCCATCGAGACGCCAGTGCCGGCTAACGGTTGACGACTTGTTGATCCACTGCGGAGCAGATAGCAACCCCGATCGCTTCTTGAATATCGAAGAAGCTGACTTCCAGCCCCACCTCGACCACATCAGCGACAAAGGTCTTGTCGAATGCCTGAAACATGGCATTGGGTATTATCACGAGGCGCTTGATAAGCAAGATAAGCGCATTGTCGAACGCTTATTCCAGTCCGGAGCAATCCAGGTTTTGGTGGCATCTAAGGTGTGTAATCCACGACCCATTTCCTGACCAACAACTGAGCGTCTGAAGGACACTGCATGGAGTCTACCCGTCGCAAGCTATATGGTAATCATAATGGGCGTGCAATACTACGAGGGCAAAGAGCATCGATATGTTGACTACCCAGTCATGGACGTCCTACAAATGATAGGTCGTGCTTGTAGGCCAATGGAAGATGATCGCAGCCGATGTGTCCTCATGTGCCAGCAGACACGCAAGGACTTCTACAAGAAGTTCCTCGCAGAGGGACTGCCCATCGAGTCCCACCTGCCCACCCATCTGTTGCACGACTATTTCCTCGCTGAGATCGCTGTCAAGACGATTGAAAACAAGCAAGATGCGATGGATATCCTGACATGGACATACTTCTACCGCCGAATGACTCAAAACCCCAACTACTACAATCTTCACAATGTCAGCCATCAGCATTTGTCAGATCACCTGTCGGAACTTGTGGAGAACACCTTGCAAGAACTGGTTAACTCAAAGTGCATCTCGATAGAAGATGAAATGGAAGTTTTGGCACTGAACCTCGGGATGATAGCGGCATACTATAATATCTCATACGTCACTGTGGAAGTGTACACCCTGTCGCTGAAGGAGCGGACGAAACTCAAAGGTCTCCTGGAAGTTGTTGCCTCTTCTGCAGAGTTCGAGTCGATTCCTATCAGGCGTCACGAAGACACCATTCTCCGCCGCATCTACGACCGTGTTCCCGTTAAGCTTGATCGTGCAGACTTCGAAGCTCCTCACTTCAAGACCTTCCTTCTGCTCCAGGCTCATTTCTCTCGTATCCAGCTGCCACCAGACTTGGCAGCGGACCAAGTTTTAGTTCTGGAGAAGGTTTTGAACCTGCTATCAGCATGTGTGGATGTCATGTCCTCGAACGCATGGCTGAATGCACTTGGAGCAATGGATTTGTCACAGATGTGTGTACAGGCAATGTGGGAGACCGATTCGCCCCTCAAGCAAATCCCCCACTTTGAGCCAGAGGTATGTTTATTCTTCTCGGTACTCTTTGTTACTGATCAAATTTCAAAACAGGTTATCAAACGTTGCAAGGGTGCTGGCATTGAGTCTGTCTATGACGTCATGGAGATGGAAGATGACAGACGCAGCGAACTTTTGCAAATGGATGGCCGTCAAATGTGAGTTCTATTGTTTGTATCCATTTCAATTGTTCCTAACAGTATGTCTAGGCGCGATGTAGCGACATTTGTCAACTCATACCCGACCCTTGACGTGTCCTTTAAACTTGACAAGGGAGAATATACTGCTGGTGCACCCATCACCATGCAGGTCACTCTTGCCCGTGATGCAGATGAGGAGGATCCTGATGACCAAACTGTTGTCGCACCTTTCTACCCGACGAAAAAGATAGCAAACTGGTGGCTCGTAGTTGGAGAGCCGAGCACAAAACAGCTGCTATCAATTAAGCGCGTCACCGTCACCAAGAATCTCTCGGTGAAATTGGAGTTCACGCTACCGAAAGGCAACCATGCCTTGAAACTCTATGTCATCTGCGATGCGTACGTTGGCGCAGATCATGATCTAAGTTTGGAACCTATTGATGTTGCGGAGGGCGAGGACAGCGACAGCGATGATGAGAGCGGAGATGAGATGGAGGAGTAGTTTGTAAGATTTCGATGTATTTCTACCGTCATTGTCATACAGTTTTTCTTGCCGACTGTTAATTGTCTGATTTATCTATTGTTCACCCGATGTAGTGCAAATTTCAAACAGTGAGTAAGCTTTGTCATGCGAAACTGTCTTTAATCAGGTATATGTTCACTGTGCGCGCACAAAAAACGTCTTGAAGAATGTGACCACAGCCTCCTAAACGCAGTGTGGCAATTAGTCATTTTGACCTACTACCAGAGTAGTGGGAAAATACACACATTATCATAGGATTGCTTCAAGCTTGAACGCTCCAGCATTCGGTCGACGTATTTCGTGAATTGAGTGAACTTAGGTCCCTTTAACTCCTCACCCAGCTTAGACCCCATACCGACAGGGAATTGGCCTAATTCCATTAATCAGTGTCAACTTCTTCGGAAAGGTACGAGTGCGGGTACTCTACCTATGTCAGTTTCAGTGATAATCCTGAGCCTCGCGAGGTGCGGAGAGATGCAGGCATCTGCAATGGTGTAATGATCTCCAACTGCGAAATCTCTGCCCTCCTCGAGAAGTCCTTGAATAAATTCAATGCCCTTCAAGACATTCTCAAGTGACCCGCGCCCTCGCAGAAAGTCGTAAACCGGGGCCTCGATGTGTTTGGTATTCGCATCGACGAAGAAACGGACTTTGGCACGCAAAACAGGATCCTTCGGCAGGAGGCCAGAGTCTGGATAGAGGTCCGCCAAGAACTCAAGGATGACATTCGATTCCGCAATTTTAGCGGACAAGGGCGAGGGATCCTCGGGGTCGACACTGGGTCCCCCATATGCCACAGTAGGCACCTATGTGATATCACAATCGTCCGCAATAGACACAGGACATCATCACGCATACCTTGCCAACGGGGGTCACTTTGCTAGTAAACCACTCTGGTTTATTGAATACATCGATTTGGTGGCCCCTGTAGGGCGCATTAGCTTCGATAAGAGCTAGTTCGACCTGTAAATTCACGTTAGAGACTCGTGACATTGTGTCAGTAGTCATTTCACCTTTTGGCTATAGGGTGAGAGCTAGAGTCATGGGTCAGACAAGTCTGCCTCTTCAATCTCCATCGGTACTCACCTTGTGAAGGTATAGAGTCAGCTGCTCGGACATGATGACGATGATGATGATGATGATGATTGAATAGGACTTTGGGTAACTTTAAGGCGAAAGAATGCTCATCTTTATGTGTGAGATAAGTATAACTCTGTGACATCGGTTATCGCATTGCTTTATAATGATCCATGCGCTACTAGAATTGTTGTAGTCAGGGAGAGATAGATCTGAGCATGCTGCCAGGCAGCTGCACACGCCAGTCACCTTGGCTGTGGGAATGAGTATTACCAGTACTTGCTCGTCTTCAGAATTCTCGTCGACCAGCAACAGCCGCCCGGGCTCGGTGGATGACTCAGTCAGTTCCTGGCTGAAATCTGCCCGCTGGTTTGCGCTATGTTAATGAATATTATGAACTTCCTCGGCAGTCTTGCTTACCATTCATGCGAATAAGTCACTTGCGAAAGTTACCCACGACTCGGAGAAGCTAACTTACGTACGGGCGCCTAGTCGAGAGCCAGGAGGCTTCAACGTTGTCAACATCTCGACTCCTGGCATCTGAAATGGGATTCTGGACTTCGTTCCTCAGTCATAGTGGCATACGACAACTTCTGAGAAGGACTCAACAATGAGTCTTTTCTCTATCTGGCAAGTGGTGACTAATATTACTGTTGGTCCGAGATTGCTGATTTGCTGATTCAGCAAGATGACCACTGGCTATGATATATGACGGTACTACGTACCACAGTCTTCTTGAAGGGAGCAATGGCCCGGGCTAAGTACTCGTAAGCTTACAGGTTCCTCGCTCGTATTCTTTTTCACGTACACACTTTACTCATGCGGCGTTGTCATAGCCCGGCATGTGGTAGTAAGCATGCAGCTTTGTCAACATAAATCCCCGATTAAATGTCAAAGGATTCAGTCAGCGCAGCTGGGATTACAGCGCTTTGAAACGAACGACCTGGCAAAAGACATTAAAACTGATGGCATTCAGGATTGCAATATCCAAAATTCAGTGACAGCACAATACAGCATGTCTGAAGCGCTTTTCAAGTCATTTGCTATTGTCGGCGCAGGTCCTCACATCGGGATTCCTATCGTGAAGGTAAGCATTCATTACAATATTATCTTCGAGTGTCGTCCTTAGCCTATGATCTCTGTCAGGCCTTCCTGGCCATTGGCTCTCCAATTCTCGTCATTGCCCGGCCGACCTCCACAAACACCTCTGCACTCCCTGACGATGATCCCAACCTGAAGGTTGTGCGCGCAGACTATACATCTGCATCTGAGGTCTCGGCAATCCTTCGTGAAAACAAGGTGGACGTCCTCATCTCTACCGTTACATTTATTTTCGGGGGTGTAGTTGTCCAGGACGTTCTCGCGGACGCTACAAAGGAGGCGGGTGTGAAGCTCTTTGTACCCAGCGAGTTCGGCGTATCACCGCCAGCAGCCGGTCTGACTCATGAAAAACATGCCTTTGCAGGTGAATGATTGCAGCCAACATTAACCCTTTATGGTGTTGACTCATCCCTCCGTTCACAGTCTATGCGAAATCGATTGGATTGCCCACTCTCCGTATCTATGTAAGTTTTTATTTGTTGATTTTACTCCAAGTATGACGCACTGAACACGATACGTCCATTAGAATGGATTATTTCATGAATTCGTGCCCTGGCTCGCTGCACTCACCGAGACTGGCAAGTTTCATATCGTGAGCAAAGGAGATATGCCAGGATCCTTCACTGCGATATCCGACGTTGCAGGATACGTGGCTCATATTCTTACTACTCAACCCCCGTCTCGCCTACTTGATGTTGAAGTTCGCATCGAAGGACAACGTGCAACCCTCTCAGAGATTAGTGCCCTATACAAAGCCAGTGTACCCGTGGTACATTGTGACGCCCTTCCTACAGAAGGTGTACCCGCCGCGGACGTCCGTACGAGATATCAGCAGGGCTTTGACGTCGGAAGAGCAAGTTCCGGCTGGAACCCCGATACAAAGACGGATGATGCGGAATTAGCGAGCAAGGACAATTCGCTATGGGAGGGGCACCGTTGGTTGACTGTTGCGGAAGTTCTTGGGTTGTAATGATACGTCGTCTTGCACACAGTAGCTGGTCCGTCATCATGCATAGCATGTTCATTGCTGCTCTCTAGGCTGCGGGTCTATTTAGTCCAATGCATACATATTAACTGGTGTAATGTGCTTGTTGTCTACACAACAGAAATATCTGCATCATGGTATACAGAAACGGAATCTAGTACCAGCCTAACAATGGCGAGATCTAAGCAATCGCAGACTGTACATTGATCCTGGTAGTAAGGACCGAGAGGCAGTGGTCGTCGTCCCGGGCAGGGACTGAGAAAATACCCGAGTCGATAGATTTGTGCAGGTTAAGCATCAGCCGAGAAATGAGAGTAACGGACATGCTGGGGACATGGTCAAAACCCGATTCCTGTTTATCGCACCAACACTCACCAGCTAGTCAATGTAGCCAGACCCAGACTGCCATTGATGACCCCCTGGCAAACCGTCAGGAAATTTTTTGACCTATACGCAAGATGCAGGTTGTGTGCTCACTGATCCGTACTGTTTCAAGTTGTGAGCGTTTTATAACTCCACCAGGATGTCGACTCACATAGTACATCACAATATTCGGTATATTACAGAGTGTCATGGCTCTGAAGGAATATTTGCCAATTAGACCCACTCGAATCACGAGTTTACTGACACCCTCACCCAAAATACATCGCACCTACGTTCAATTAGTAATGCAATGTTTACAACACGAATATAACAAACACTTTACCATCATGAAACATGACATCAACAATATTTCTCCTCGTGACCAGACGTAACCGCAGCAAACCTCTAGTTTTACAAGTCCTATGAACTGTGAGGACAAAGATGAGTAATTCGAAGCCAAGTATGGCAAGCCATGCTAGTCCAAAACCTGCAGATGGATCAAGTCATGACTTTAAGTTATGTGACTTAGAATTCACTGACGGGCAGATCTGCAACGACTTTTGAGCAGACTCGCAGAACGACAAGGATGATGACGTACTCCTCCACTGTATATGTTTCGAAGCAGCCAACTCCTGGCGAGGTCGTCAAATTCCTTGCATACTGTCCAAAGGTTCCCACCTAGAAACGATTAGTAGACTCCAACTGGCAGAGTCCAAGATTCTATCGAACACGTACAGATGCACTTCCCGCAAGAATGATGAAGATGATTGTAATCCAAGTAAGCAGGCGTTTGCTACAATTGTAGAGAGCATAAGTGCGAATGATTAATATGACTGAAAGTTTTCAGTCTATGAATTTCTATTAGTAAAAGAATTCGAACTTGCCACAAACGATGAATTGTTGAAAAAAAATGAACAGCTGTCTGGTTACCATGTATTTTGAGCAGCTGAGTGTTTGTTGAACGAAAGAACAAATATTCAAGGGTCAGGAGTTCAAACCTCTGCGGAAATAAGTTGTGAGCCTGCTATGTACATAACGAAATGATCAAACCTGATCTGGAATGGGCATGAAACCAACAAATAAGCCATAGATATTGCCGAGCAGCGCGAAATAGCGATTGACAAGAAATGACATTGCAGACAGTGCTTTCGGACGACGCCAAATGAAGATGATTTCTTCTGTGAGGGTCGCCAAATGGTCGTACATCAGGATACCTAAAATATTGTGTTATCATTCTGAGGGCAGATAAAAAAAACCCCAGTACTGTTTGCCATAAGGACGACGTACGAGTGCGTCACCCTGGCAAGTTATAAATGTAATGTGTTAGTCGCGATTAGGATGTGTACGTGTATCACTCACAGCTGCTGTCTTTCGGTAGCATCCATCACGATGAGATTATGCAACGAAGAAAGGGCGTAGATGATGTCCGGGACGGTATCCAGAATTATATGCAGAATCCGGAGGGGACAAACACACGCAGTTAGCTCGAAAGATCATAGAAGCATTGATAGATCTTCCTCGGTCAGCCTATCAGTGAGTCACAGGCGCATAGCTGGATGATCCATTGTCTACATAGGCTGTTGCGCTATTTCTTGTTGAAACGCATGGAATCAAGTCCGGCCATCCCAGGATCATTCTCGCTGGCACAGCGCTGGCATGATGACCTGTCGATCAAGGGATGATAAAATAGCCTGCTAGAACAAAATGCCAATTATGGACATTACAATCGTAACGTTTCATGTTGAACTTCGAAGCTTCTAGCTTCAGTACTTCGGTCTTCGACCGAAGCGCACTGCGTCCCTAGTGACCTGGCGCGAAGTCGTGGACAAAGTGGTGAGTACAATATGAACAACCCAAGGTACCCCAAACTTTTTATAGTCGGCTTTAGCCCAATCGCCGCGTCAGCACGACAAATTTCTCCATTTCAGGCAGCAGCTCTAGTTTTTGAATTTGCATCAATGTCATTCAAAAGTTCGTCATAAGGTCTTTCTCATAGCAGGGAGGCTAGATACGGAACACTGAACCGGTTTGCCACTGTGGCCATGAAGAAGCGAACGCTATAACGCAGTAAGTACTGCGTCGCTCCAGCCCAGGCCCAAATTTAGAAACACATACTCGAGGATGATAAGAATAGCGATAGATCTTCTGGTCACTCGTGCTAGCTGATGCGTCCCTTCGGCGATAAGCCTCAGGCTGCTATTGGTGCACGTGTCATAACGATATTGCCATCGTGCCGATGAGTCCATACTAAACACACCCGCTTAGGCTCGAAGTATCAGCACAAGGAGTACGGGGGCACCGGAGGGCCCATAATATGCCATCCCTGTAATCGAAGTGGGCTGACAAAGTATTACATTTCGGGGACAGTATTGTGCAGTAGGTATGGGTCCATGGGTACCCGTCAGGGCTGTAAAATGACGCTAAATATATACCATCCATCGTAGTAAGTGATGATTGGCTGGCACTGGAAATAAAAATGGTGCACACAGTGATGATCGAATGCCTGAAGAGATGGCTTTCACAGATCATGGATCATGCGGTACGGCGATACATTTCATTTCCGATGTATCCAATTCCGATAGCGGTTGATCAATCAAGCTCTTCAGCTGAGCAAAAAATTTGACTTTAGCAGGGAGCTATACAGAATGTCAAGAATCAAGTAAAGTTGTGAAAGTAACGTTGTAATCCTGACCTGATATTGCGTCACAAGGCCCGACGTGCTAGGAACCACGAATAATAATGTCTCGTTTATGTTCGCGGAGGTATCGCTGACAGGACCTGCGATAGCCGAATAGCATAGCTTGAATGGCTGTAATCCAATGTTCTTGGCCGACGCCCGGGATGCTTTTGACGCGCTTGGTGATCCGGAGGCCTTGGATGGTCTAGTCGTCATCTGCAAAAGCGCCTTTTGGAGTATCTCCCAGTTAGATATGCCGACGAGACAGAGAAATCTTGGGCGGTGAAGGGCGAGCTTGCTCAGCAGGATAGGCACAGACGAGACACGCTCTGAAGAGGACAGTTCCGATGCCTGAGATTGGCACGTTAGCACGCAGTTGAAAGACGAGTACTGTGACAACCTCCGTGGACGGTCTGTCAACTAGATCCGTCTACCGATTGGAACACGTCAATTTGGGCAGTAGACATAATAAATATTTTAAGCTGACCAAACCAATGTTGAATGTTTTTGGTAAGGAAGAATCCTCCGAGGGTGGCAGTAACCTAGGTGTAAACCCTAAGAGGTCTATGGTCAAGAGCTTCGCTCTTGACTATCGATGAAAACGACATACCAGATTGGTGAAGGCACTTCCAGAAGTGATTCGATGGGTGGGCAAAGTGGTGTCCTCTCTGGGCGGACATATAACCTGGACTGAGAATGATATTGATTTTACAGTGGCTCTGTCAGAAGTTTGCATGACCCGAAAGATACTCAGCCTACTTAATTCCACAGAAAACGACTACACAGAAAACCCTTAGACAAAATTGAGTATTTGATGAGGCTATTACATACCGTCGAGCCCATAGGCTAGATAATCTGTAAGGGGTGATAGATGGGCATACGCTTCCGGTGGGGCATATCCGCGCTTGAGTTTTTTGGCGGCACTCTTGGACAGCTTTGTGTCGGGTGCCTTGCGCTTACCCTTTCCAGGTGATGTTAAACTCGAGGGATGGACGTTGCAGTCGATTTCTAGCTTTCGAGATGTCACGACTGCAGCGACTCTGGAGGAACGTCGCAAGGTTGGTAACTCGGAACTATGGACCGTAGCGACTGCTGGATCGAGCTGTGGCTGACATGGTGTTGAAAATGTGAATTTGGTGACAGATTCCCTAAATTTCTCTGTGACGGACGGCTGTCCGTCATTGCGGTCTTCCTCGAAAGACATCTAGACTCTAGAGTAATCCCTGAGGGCTCGAGGAGTCTCCGCCGAGGTGCTCGTGAGAAATTTATACGGAAGGACTATAAATCAACTGTAGATTGCATAAATGGTCGTGGTCATGTTACTGTCACCTAATACAGCAAACGTAGACCCACACCCTAACTCAATGTTCAACAGAGGACCTTGTTCTTCTCCACTGTTCAGCATCGTATGCAAGAACGCTTCCATGAACTTATCTAAACGCCCAACGTCGTCGTATATGCGCTGCGGCGCATGGCACCAGATTCAGACTATGCACTCAGCACTGAGTCTGGACCTTGGAGCCAGCCGATTCAGGCTATAATGATCGCATGTCTCAAAAGATGACTTCACCTGTCTCTATGTACGGACTGTCCCCTGCCAGGTCTCAAGTATGGTGCATTGTTATACGCATCTTTGGCAGTAAGTTCCAGAGACAATGCCTCGACGTCGCAACCCTTCGATCATAGGTTCGTGCATCCGCAGGTCTCAGGCTTTGAGAGGTCGCTAGGCCAAGAGCCTAGGCCCGCAAATGACATGCTGCGGCTGGATAGATAACAGCAATGTATCGATATGGCTTTTTTTAAGTGTGGGGAGTCGATGGAGTCCTGATCTTCGGAAGTCACATAGTGCTGCGCTCCTGCGTTGAGCGGCCCGAGCTCCTGATACAGACCAAGAGGCAAATTTTGAAACCATACGATGTCTTAGCAACTTAACATTGAAGAAGTCTATGGAGAGAAGATCGTCGCTTCCAAAAGCAAAAAGCCCCATATGACCTGCTACAAAGAAAGTCTTCGATCCGATTTGATTCAAATCCAGTAGTTGTCCTCCCATGACCCGGTTTATAAATCGGCGATAACATAGAAGTTACTAAGAGAGTTGCATCATGAGGCTGGCACGAGGCAACGCGTTCGCCCCAGGCTCCATGCCGATGTTAATGCATCATATATTTGAAACGGAGCCTTTGTATCAAGCTTTGTATCGAATCATACACCTAAAGTCGAACAAACAAAGGGACTTCCTCCTTCAAGGTTTCACTCTTTATTGTTTAGTTATCAGTTTCTTTCTTTAACTTGTACTTCAACATGCCACCTCGTACAGCACCTGGACAAACTCGTGAAGACGGCGGAGGCGGCGGCGGCAGAGGTGGTCGTGGCGGTGGTCGCGGCGGCCCTCGCGGTGGACCACCTCCTCGCGGCGGCCCAGCTAGAGGAGGAGCAGTTCATGCTCCCACTGGTCCTGCCGCTCTGCCTGGAAGCCATGTTCAGGCCGTGGGGGTAAAGCGACCTGGATATGGAACGGCAGGCAGAGCTGTGACCGTATTCTCCAACTTCTTCAAGATCAGCCTCCCAGAAAGTGTAATACATCACTACGACGGTTTGTAGCGGCTTTTTTCAAATCTCGTCCCTTTGTCTGATTTCATCCATTTTTCTTTCTTGCGATCTAGTGGGTAAGTACTGAAGTTAATGATCCTTTGTGTGACTTGCTGTTGATCATCGCGTCAATTATGTAATCAGTGATCTCGCCCGATGAGAAGGTACTTCCAGCGCGCCTAAACATGGACTTGATCCATCACCTTCAAACCATCGACGCTGTTGATGTCTTTACTCCTCGTGCAGTTTATGATGGGCGAAAGAACCTCTTCGCCCCCAGGGAACTGCCTTTTGGTCCACAGAATAGTCAAGAGGTGTGCTTATCTGATATGCTACTATGCTCATCATTTATATCTATGTAGTTTAACGTTTGCCTCTCCGATGATCCTAATCGCGGAAGCCCAGGGGAGAACACGGGAGGCCGCGGTCCTAAGGTTTACAAAATCAGACTGACTAAAGTCGCACAAATCAACCCCGAGTAGGCTATTTTACTTCTCTTAACGTCACGTTGCTGAAATTCGTCTTTGTTAGAGTCCTGCAACGCTTCATTCTAGGGCAGCAGTCACATGACAACAGTGTTTTGACCGCCCTCACAGTAGGTATTTTTATGAGAGACGCTTCAATCGATGGTTGACGTCGCGTATTCTACAGGCATTGAATGTTGTCGTTCGAATGGAACCGACAATGAAGTACCCCTTCAATGTTCGGTCTTTCTTCACCGACCGGGAGACCAAGGATATCGGTTCCGGCCTTGTCTTATGGCGCGGATACTTTCAGTCAGTGAGGCCCGCAATCGGGCAGCTCCTCGTCAACGTCGATATCTCGACTGGAACGATGTATAAGTCTGGAGCACTGATGGATATATGTCTCGAGTTCCTAGGTAGACCTGGGCAACACGCGTTGCTTAGCCCGCGAAGCGGTTTGCCTGATCGTGAGCGAATCCGTTTGCAACGTTTTATTTCAGGCATCCGGGTCAAAACGACATACGCTGGCGAAAATAAGACCCCTCGTGTCGTCAAGAAGTTGAGCAGCGCAGGGGCTGCGGATTTGAGTTTCACCTTGCGGGATGGAACTAGTAGGACAGTGGCTCAGTATTTCCAGACGATCCTGAACCGTCCGTTGAGGTTCCCAAACAATCTTTGCATTGAGGTAAGTCGTTCGTAGTAGATCTCGAAACATCTCATCAGGTTTTGTAGGTTGGCAGCGGTGCCCTGATCCCTCTGGAACTATGCACGGTTCCACCAGGTCAAATCATGCGGAAGCAGGTCCCTCCTGAGAAAACGAAGGACGTTCTGGAATTCGCTACAAAGCGACCGGAGCACCGTCTCGCTAGTATCACGAACGGTCTTTCGGTATGATTTTTGTCCTTTACAGCGCGCTATGCTCAGCAGTCTCGTTAGGTCCTTCAATACGGCCAGTCGGAATACGTGCGCCAGTTCGGCATGCACGTCGAAGATACCACTGGACCGCTTACCGTATCAGCCCGTGTCTTGCAACCGCCAAAATTGAAGTACGGCCCAGGCAGCGCGCAGCCAACAATCGTCAGTATTATAGTCTGTTTGCTTTGCTATGTACTGATCTTTTCCTGTTCCCTAGACACCAAGTAACGGCGCGTGGAACATGTAAGTATTGTTATACGATATATCTTCGTTGCTCATAGGTTTCAGGATCGACAAACGATTCTTCAGGCCTGCCTCTATTGACAGGTGGATCGTGGTAGTTTACGAGAGGCAGCAGCGGTTCAACCCACAGGCCGCACAAGACATGATCGACGGCATGCTGAGGAGTTTCAAAGACGTCGGTTAGTAGTTTCTACGACAGTATCTTGGGTCAAATTTTGACACATTTCAACAGGTATCCGCATCACCGACGACAAGCCGATGGTAACTTGGCAAAACGGTCAAGGCCGGATTGCAGACGTAAGTGGTATTTTGCGAAGTAGTTTTCGAATCTGACTCTAATGCCTACATCAGCAACTGCGCGCCGCTGGCACTGAGTGTTTCCAAAGGACGAAACAACGCCCACAACTCATCGTTGTAGTTCTTCCCGAGAACGGTAATGACATTTACACTGCAGTTAAACAGTAAGTTCTTTGGCGTTCGTCTTGTATCAGTGACTTATGGCCTTTTGTGTAGCTTTGGGGACATTACAGTAAGACTACTTGATGGACCCGCTATATGACCTCTGAAATTATGACTTTAGGTCGGTGTCGCAACGCAATGCCTGAAGAGCCAGAAGTGCTTCCGCGCAAAACCCCAATATTACGCGAACGTCTGCCTCAAGTACGTAATGATTCATCGAAAATTAAATTTCGTTTTGATGTTTTACTCCTCAGAGTCAATGTCAAGCTGGGTGGTATCAACACTATCCCCGATCCCCAGTCGGTTTCAGTTCTTACCGACCCTCGTAACCCTACCATCGTCATGGGTAAGCCCTATTGTTGCTTTGCTCGATATTGGAGTCAAACAATCCACCAGGTGCCGACGTGATTCATCCTGCGCCTGGTTCTGATGGTCGTCCTTCATTCACGGCGCTCGTCGGCAATGTTGACTCCGATACTGCCAAATACATCGCCACAAGCCGCGTTCAAGCCTCTCGCGTCGAGATCATCGAAGACCTTCAGGACATGGCGAAGGTGAGCAGTTTTTTCCGTATGGATTGCCGGTACTAATTGCGCACTCTTAGCACGTTCTGAGTATGTACATGAAATATCGCCAGTTCGCGGAGAAGAAAACGGGGAATCTTGCCCCTGCGCGTCTCATCTTTTACAGAGGTTCGTTGTTGAAACTATTACATTTTCCATTCGCTGAGCTTGCAACCTAGACGGTGTTTCTGAAGGACAATTCAAGCAAGTTCTTGATTCCGAACTTAAGTCGATCAAAGGTGCGTTTGTGTTACTTGGGGGATAGTCGAAATCTGACAACCTATCCAGAAGCTTGCGCGGAGCTGAAGATCAACCCGAAGATCACCATCATCGTGGTTGCGAAGCGTCACCATGTTCGCTTCTTCCCCAGTGGCTCTGGACCAAGTGAACAGGATAAGAGCGGAAACTGCCTTGCAGGCACCGTAGTCGACCAGGTCGTCGCCCATCCCACGGAGTTCGACTGGTATCTGCAGAGCCATGGCGGCCTGCTCGGTACGAGTCGCCCCGCGCACTACAATGTTCTCTACGATGAGAACGGATTCAGGTGAACTTGCTTCCACGCTCGTATGTAGTGGACTGTATGCTGACAATGGTTATGCATCAAGCGCCGACGGTCTTCAGTCGCTTTCTTTCGCTCTGTGCCATGTGTATGCACGGTCAACTCGTTCGGTCTCAATTCCTGCCCCTGTATACTGTAAGCCTATAGACGCTCGCCGCCAACGATGTAACTGAACTACTCATCAGATGCCGATATCGTCTGTTCCCGGGCTAAGAACCATTACGACCCTCAAGGGAATGTTGATTTCTCTGATTCTGCGACCCAGCTTGACTCAGCCCAGGCTGAGGGCACCTTGGAGGCGTACAAACGTGGGTTCAAGCCTTTACATGCCAACATGGCAAGCTTGATGTACTTCTCTTGAACCGTTACTGTACCCGCTTAATTACCTCAAAGCAAAGACTGTTACGTTGCTCGTACAATCTTTCTCTTCTTTTCTGATGCCGTGTATAACCCAGTAACCCTACTAGTTTCATGACCTCGCACCTCTCCTTGTAAAAAAATACGTAAATTGCACGAATACTATTGGTACCCCCATTGCTTGACGTATTATGTTGGGACTGATGACTGCGAAATGTAATGCTGCGATATTCGTCGTAGACAGAATTGACGAGCTCGACGAAGACTGATCAGATTGATGAAGGTTCAACCTGGGTAATTAAGCTTGAAAGAAGTGTTTTCACAATACAGGGTGGTAGTGAGACGACGTAATATAGCGGCCTAAGGCTCTACCAGCGTCCGTCATGTATATCGTATACACGAGTCACCCCCCGAGTAACCCGGAGTACAGGAAAAGAGGTGATCATGCATGAGGCCATGGACTTATCCTATAGCCAAACCGACGTCAGAGTCCTCCTCAGCTTGCTCTCTGTGCGTATAGTCACGAGGTTAGGTGTCGTAACCTTGCGCCAACCAGCATATGGGTTACGAGGGTCAGGGCGAAGTAACACGCAGAGATGCTCCTGCTCTGGCTGGAGAATGCCATCTCCACTTGCATCGTAGCACCAATAGTCCACGACTCCTGCAGTATAGCTGGAGTACGCATCGGTTTGGACATCCTTAGTGCCAATTTTCTCATAAACGGACGCCTCCTGTTGTGACAAGTCAACAAGGAGCACTTGAATTTGCAACCCGCGCTTCGTCATGACGATGTTCTGATCGCCGCGCCACACTGTTGATGGCAGAAGAGCGTCGTTGCTGTCTACTGGATTGAGGGGACGGTAGCCTCTCGGCGAGTCTGGGAATGCAGCACTGTCGGATGAACTTGTTCCCGCCCAGGCGAAGATCTGCCATTCATCGCACTTGTGGATGATAGCCTCCATCAGCCTGTAAAACGCTCGTTTCCCCTCTCCATATGCTACCATCATGCTCACGTCGAAGATTCCGATGAGGGAGTAAGCGACATCTTCGATGCGTGTAGTTGTCCGGGTGGAAGCCCACATCATTTTCTCGTGGACGTTGTGTGTGCCTGGTTGGAAATGACGTAGGTCGTCGAGAGGTATCCTCGTGGCGCGCGAGAGCGCAGCCATGACCTCCATATTTTCCTTGTCGTTGAGGTCGCTGGTAAGCGGCTGCCAGTTTCTGACGTAAAACTTCATCCTCCATGGTGCAAGCAGCTCTTGCAAAGTCCACCCGCGGGTGAACCATACGTCTTCGTGGATATCGTCGATCGAGGTGGTATCAGAAAGGTATGCGATGCATACATGAGCATCGCGATACCACTTAAACATCGACCGGATGGCTTCCTCGAGCTCGGTGCTGCTGTCCTTGTTGATGCAGCACGTATCGGACCATGCCAATCGGCATCCGAACTCGCTGGCTTTCTCGCAAAACTTCACGAGTTTTTCATACCCGTACGGTTTAAAAGATTTCAAGATGTCATAGAAGGTGGGTTCGCCGCTGTCCAGCCAACGGTGCGAGAGGACAGCGAATTTCAGAGTATCCTTGACGATATCTCTGATTGCGTCTTCCCTCTCTGCTGTAGGGCACGATTCCCTCAAATCGATAAGACGGCTGTGGATAGCCTCCTCCGTGATCAAGGCGACATCTTTGCGGAACATCCGCTTTACTTCATTGCGGCCGACAAGCCTTTTGTCTGGCACGTAAATGAGGTACGTGGGTAGTTCATTTTGCACATATGCATTGAATATGCTTATAACCTCGGGAATCGCAGACACACTAGAAGAGCCCTGTCGCAAACCATGAGGCAGGTATGACAAAGTAGGGAGCAACACTAACCGGGAGATCTGGGCCACTCCTGTCGTTGGGATCTTTGGGTGGAAGCTTGACTCTGAGGCCTTTGATGGCCATCGTCGGCGGCTAGCAGAAGGTCAGATATATAATATCAGCCGATACGACCTCGTACAGTTATCTGTCCGTGGGGGAAAATATCGCGGACATCGTTGATGACCTCTCGCTTCAACTTGTGGAATTTTGCCTTTTAAGCAATAAGAAAATGTAATTTCTACTTCGGCAAGGTTACCCCTTACCTTGAGTGCTCTTTGGTCATCATCTTCCATGGTGATATCCATCACCTGGTGCACAAGGTCTTCTAGGAACCGACCCATTTCAGTTGAACCGAGGCGAACAGTCTGGTGAAGATTCTAAGAAAGAAAGGGAATGTTGGCCACGATGTTGCACTCCTTGTTATATGGTACAGGAGGTCTGCAATCCTGCGTATATAACCCAAACAATGACCCTAAACCCACAATGTGCCATGCTGCAGCATCGCTCGAGCATCGCATTGAGTTTCGAAGGTTTGCTTATTGCGGTGGGCTTCGAATGGGCCTCAGAGCTGCTTGAAACTTTATCCAGAAACCTTAAGCTGCACGTTTTAGGGACGGCGTATTGCGCAGATAGTCCTGAGCAGTACATACATATTAGTTTGGAATCAAGCTGCGTCCTTCAGTGATCGTCACATTGCAACGCACCTTAGAAGTCACTGCCTCACCGCCCTATGCGGTTATGTCCCAGATCTCCTATAGCTTTGGGCAGAACCCCAAAACGTGTCAAGACTGAGCTAGTCGTTCCGAGATCTGCACTGGACACTGTATGGTAGTGATTACGAGACGAAACTGGAGAAGATGGATCAAACTGAGTTCCGGTCCTTAACACATGTCAAGGGTTCTTAGCAGGTGCACCAGTCGGATTCTTGCGCGATCTCCACCAGCACAAACAGCACAAAACCAATCTCTCTGTCACGAACATAAGGTGAATGAAACAATGTTCCCGCATCTTGTTTAGCGAGCTGTCAAGCATCCTATCGGACCAAGATGCAAGCTAAAAATCACTGATATCATAACAACATAAACCCCATCCACGCAACAATATAAGTATCCATATATGATAGATATCGATGTAGATGTGCATACCAAAAAATAAAGCACACTCTTGATTACACTCCCACTCACGACTGAGTAGCCTCCCGGCTAGCAAGGAACACACCCATGTCTCTCGTTTTCCCTCGTGCGCCCGAAAGCCCAACGCTTGGAAATCCCCGTACATCCTCTCCATCTATGGCGTGCTCCATGCGCTCATGGGGGACAGGGAATGCAGCAACAGCTGGAGACGCAGATATGGACGGAGCGGGAGTATAAGGTGCCGTGGACTGCGACGCTGTCGAAGACGAGAGAGGCGAGAAGCGTTTGGATGTGCGATGTTTTGACTTTTTGACTGGGTTGGGCAGTTGTATCTCGGTCTGTGGGTATGAGGGCGGGACAGCTTGTGCTAGCTGGTGATGATTGTAATGTAAATGTGCATCTCCGTTGGAGACTGAAGCGGACGTCCGAGAGCGAGAGTCTGAACCCGAACCACTCCAAACAGATTGGCGTTTCTTGCGGGTGTATAACTCTCCGCCGAGGTCAGCATCGTCAACGTCCTCGGAGTCTTCTCCCTCTCCTCCTATGGCTGATAATTCTTCTTGCCCCCGCATAAAGGGCCCAAATGCATCGGCCGGCAGCGAGGGTATCGTGGATTCCCCACTGCCTTGGAACCCCTCGAAATCACTGCCTTTTACCAGAGAGCCACCGTTTAGTGCGAGCAGAGTAGACATGCGCTCTCGCTCCCTGCGCTCCCTGCGCCGTGCCTTCCTCTCTAACTTCCGCTGTACTTCCTCATCACGTCTGTGCTGCTCAGCTTCTGCGCGGTCTGGAGACGACAGGCGAGCAATAGTTGATGCATCCAGTGGTGCTGCATCCGAGTCTAACGTGGATGATGATGCAGTGCCAAGTGCTCTCCTCCTCCATCCTCGTTCGTCTTCATCGTCCGAAAGGTAAATCGGCGGGCGGCCGAATAACGTGTACCCAAAGAGTGTCAGAGAGAACGCAGGGCGCTTTCGAGTCTTTTTCCGGGCAGCACCGATGTTTGAGTGCAGGGAGAGTGTTTCTATTTCTGTGTCTGTGTCACATAAGAGCCCCTCGAGCTCGTTTGACGGCGACCTGTGGGTTCTGACATCGCTGCGAGGATTGTCATTGGAGTTGACAAGCGCTATGCCGCTAAAGCATGGCATGCACGAGGCTAAAGCAGCTCGTATGCTGTCCTTGTAGGAGAAATTGTCTACAGCCATCAGTGTGAACCAGACAGTTGCGGTGACAGTGTGAGGGTGTAATTTTCCAGTGCAAAGCTAAAAGTGTGTAGGTCAAGAAACAAGTTGCGCCGATAGGTCGTGGTCACAGTTGTAACGAACTCCGGCCCCTCATGTGCTAGAGTAGCAGAGCAGCACAAACACGTGTAACGCGACTCATCACCTGAATTTGACCTCGATTATTGATTCCGAACGGCAAGAAAACACTACTCGTTGCCAGCAGACCTCAAAACAAGTTGAATAGAGAAATACGACTGATCTTGTATAGTAAGTACTTCTCATTGAACTAAACTGCGAGTACATTATACAAAACGAGTGCGAACTTCAAACCATCCACGCGAAGAGAACAGAAGAGAAATATCACTCCATACCAGCGGAATCAGGGTCGAGTAAGCTGTCACTTGGGGTTAACTCTGTTCACGAAATCCACATGAAAAGCTCACCTATACTGTTTCATTAGCGAACACTCACCACCGTTCTCCAGATCGATGTTGTACGAGTAGAAGTAGCCCTCGGACGAGATGACCATGACCTGCGGTAGCGTTCTGAACCAGACATGAGAAAACTAGGGCGGGAGCAAAGAAACGCATTTAATCATACCCACTGAGCGCAACAATGCATCTTGCTCCGCTTGTTGGCAGTCGCAAGAACGCAAAGTCACGAGATGGTTCCCACATCTCGGTCAATGTATTAGGGAGATAACCCCCAACTGAATGCGACAGACTCTTGGTCATTTGCAGCGACTTGCGACGAAGACTCAAGCTAAGATAACATCAGAAAGAAAGTTTAGACTGCGAAAGAATACAATCAACGTACGAAACACCGCTCTTCTTGCGTTCGTCTGCGAAAGCTTCATATCCTCCATCCATCCCTGCGGACCCCTCCCTGCCGTCAATGGACTCGGGCGGGCTAGACAGGCCATCATTCTTCTTACTGGACGAGGACGACGGAGCTTTTTGAGGGCCAAGTTTGAAGATGTGTACTGTGTCATGTGCCGAGCTGACAGCAAGCAAAGATGACACCACATTGAAGTTAATTGAATATATCCGTGCCTCGCGGGTTCCCCGACGAAATTGGTACAATTTCTCTGCTCCAGGGATGCTCCAAACCCGGATGACAGTGCCCTTGTCGGATGCAGTCGCAAGCATAGTACCTGTCGAATTGATAGAAAGGAAAGAGATTGGCGATTTGTGCGCCTGGATTACATTAGCGACTGTCAATGTGCGTGTGGAGAACAGGAGAACGTCGCCAGATTGGTGACTGGAGGATGGAGCCTGTGACGTAGAGGCCTGACTAGGCGATTGAGTAGTGGGAGAAGGGACAGGGGAAGGATATGCAAGGTAGGAATTATCAGCGGATGGTGAGAGGGCACACGTTGCTGGCACAGCTCAGCTGTAGATTGTTGGTGAGCGTTAGGTGGCGCGCTCACCTTCTGGGTTGGGTGTAGTCTCTATGATGTGTAGAAGACGCATATTGGATATGTCGTAGATGTATATTTCGACTTCCAACACAATGACAAGAGTTTTCCTGTTCAGTTTGACAGCAAGGATGGAGGATGGGAACAGCAGTTCGCAGATCATGGATTGTCGCTGTCATTATAAAGAGATGACATTCCGATTTACATAAACAATTTAAGAAATATGCACCTTTGTATTGACAATCTGTAGTTTTCGTGGGCTAGACTGGGGTTGATCAGCAGCACCGACTAGCGCAATGAGTGAAGTGCAGAAGAGCATTTCAACGATGCCACGTGCTCCGTCATCTAAGCATAAGATGTTCCTGTCATTTCAGTGTCCACAACACCTGTACAAAACATGACAATGACGCACTCATCGTGTAGACTCTCCCGAATGGATCACAATTAGTTATGCTGTAACCCTTTCGAGTTCCAACGGATATGCATCTAAAACACGGTTCGAGAAAGCACTTCTTTATAGGTCCAAGACTCACGAGAAATCCTGGTTGAAGTTAGCGAAGAGCATATTGGCGTTCGACTTCTCTGCCATGGTAGCGGAATGAGGTGTAATGCGCTTTGGTGGCAGCGCTACTACGTGACTTGACATTTCAAACAACTACAAACATCATGATGACACTGCCAACAACACAACGTCCCCTCAAGTTAAACCTTTTGCACTCTTTCGATGGAGCCGATACTGTTGATCGACGGAACGGAAGAGGGCGATCTATCCAACCTCACGCCTCAGTCATCCGAATACACATATACCGAACTGCGCGAGCTGGGCTTGCGAATCTACAAACAAGTCTGGAAAGAATTTTACGAATGGGAACAAAGGGAGTGCCGACAAATTATCCACTCTTTGGCTGGTCGACGGGTCCCTGGAGAAAAGGAAAAATACAATAAGACGATAGATCAACTACTTAACTCTGGGGCCCTTCAGGATTCGGAGATGCAAATCGATTCGGAGAACCCAAACCAACCTTTGCTGGTAGTTACCCAGTACGATGCCGAGGGTCGAGGCATATCATACCAATTAGAGATGGAGGAGATCTCTGTCGATTTTACCTTTGAGGCCCACGCTCCTTACGAGTCTTGTCCACCAATCAATCAGAGTATTCGTTTGAAAGTGACAGCTGATTTCATTCCGTATGGCGACGAGGAGAACTTCCCTGTCATGGAATATCTAGACCAATTTCAGTCGTTCGCATGGGAAGAAGACTTTGATCCAGACTGTAAGCCACGATCAGTTGAACATGCTGAAACCGCCACTAGAGATTGCACTCTCAGCGGAAATGATCCAAATCGAGACTGTCCGTCGACTACACAAAACTTGGGATATCTCAATAAAGAACATTGATCGGATGCGCATCCTTCCAAAATCACTCCGTGTATCGTACAATGACGGTCTTCTATGGGAGAGATTTCAGCGGTCAGTTCGCTTGATTCATGTCCTCGCGAGGACGCTCTCATTGTTTTATGCAGAGATTTCCTTCGCTGGCCTGGTGGAACTGAGGATGATATGGAGGAGGCCTGCTTTGAGCCTGCAGCTGATGATCTCCGTGCGAGGTTGTCATCTGTTCTTGGGACATTTTGTTCAAACCTTAATTGTCTGCGAACTCTATGCACGACCCATTCAAGTTGTAAGTTCTACTGTAATTTATGAATCTATTTAACCCATGTGGTCTGCTAGTGCATCCTCAGTCCGGGTCGTTCGGAGGTGGTAGGCCCAAGATGACAAATCAAAGCATGCGACTCAGTGAAGGAGAGCCCTGCGGTGAAGAATGTTTCCGTCTAACAGACGAATCTTACATGGTAGCCATTGTCGTTGAGCACCCCACGATATTCATTCCTGATCCGTGTGGTCCTTAGGACAAAGTCTACTGGGAGAATAAATCCGATCTAGAGACATTGAAAACAATCTTATCAATCTCACCCGATCTATTTCCTTGTCGGCTTGCAGATCTCTGCTTCAAGCCTTGCCGAGAAGTAAACACGTCCACATGTACTCTACGCTGCCAATCTCACTTCTCTCAAGGTCTTTGTTCAACGATCTCACATATTTCCTGATCACATGGTATACGATGATGACCCCGCAGGCGACACGGAAAGTCATACGAAGAACAACAAAACAAGGAGAAAGGGCCGAAAACCTCCTCGTCTCATTTTTGGTACCCCAATAATGTTTCTGTTGGGTGACCATGGGTTCTGACTCGCAATCAATTGCAGAAGACGCTAATCATTTGTCATTTGTCCCGTAAGTTCTCTTGTATGATCAAACAGATGGAGATCATGGGACACTTCATGACGCAGCCTCGCGCCTTGCAATCATAAGGGTCCCTGTGAAAAAGAACGGTGCGAATGCTACCGTCGGAAACGACATTGCCAACTGGCTTGCCGCTGTGGTACAAGATGTCCGTATAGTACTTCATCTCTCAATTCATGTCGGATCTTAAACAAATTCAGGTGATCGTCAGTATCGCGGTTGCGAGTGCAAACGCTGTAATTTAAATTGCCCGTGCTATCTCAATCGCCGAGAATGTTTGCCCGGGATTTGCGAGAAGTGCGATGCAAGGTAGCGTACAGCATTTCAACATTCAGTGAAGTGGACTGAATTCCAGTTTAGAGGTCAGACTACGTTATTAACACATTTAAGCGCGTGACTTAGTGCAAGTGAACTTTGATCAGGTGCAACTGACGACCCGTGCATAAACACGAAGCTTCAGCGAAATGATACCAAGGTAAGGACGCCCGTCGTCCACAAATTATGCTCACAACCGGTCAGGCGGTCGAGATCAGGCGGGCTGATTACGGCCTGGGAGCTTTCGCGGTGCAAGACATGGAGCTTGGTGATTTCATCGGAGGTGATGCCGCTTCTTGGGACATTGGAGTCTAACGGCTCACGTTTCTGCTTAGACTATGTCGGCAACATGCTGACGGGTGGAGATGTCGAGAATCTAGAGTACGCCTTCACATTACTGAACATCGACCGAAACCCTCTCACTCCATGCAGTCCTGTCATCAAACATAATGGTCGCAATTATTTTTTCGAATGCTCACCTGACAGTACGGAGGAGATGCTTGACGCTGCTCCAGTCGGAAATGCTACTCGTTTCCTGAACCACGCGACCGAGGAACTGGCCAATTGTGAAGCACGAGGTGAGTCCCAACATGGATATATTGAAACCCGTCAGCTGAATAATGTGCACTCGAGTTCTTCTTGTCAATGGGGAGCATCACATCGGATTTTACACCAGTAAGATTTCCAGATGGGGTACCGATTTGCTTTACTAATTGTATTATCTGAAGCCAAGGCAGTGGCTCGTGGAAAGGAGCTTTTCTTGTGGTACGGTGACAGGTACTGGCCAGACAAGGGAGATAATTTAGAACCATCGAGCGATTGATGGAGCGGGCTGAGTATTGGTTCTACAGTATATAGAAGGATTATCACGCAAGCATAAGATGTTCAGATCACTTCAGTGCCCTACATCTACTGCTTAATCTTGATATCAAGTATCTTGCACACAAGTACCTATTGACTACGAGATTACGCAACGACATCAACCTTTTTGTCGCTTCCTGGTGTATGTGGTTTGACCTCACATGATCTTTAGCCGGATGGGACGATCGCTGGTTAGCAATACTTAGTTAGTATCTTGTTGAATGAGTGCAAAGGCTTTGTCGGAGCGAGCCTTGATCGAGCACTTAAAAGGCTTGGGGTGGCTGCGAGCGTGTATGTCCAGAGCACCGTGGTCATATTAAGATACGCGACATACCTGATCAACCCCGATGAGGGGTCAACTTCAGGGGTGATCTCAACGCCATTCTCGACAACCTTGGAAACGTCAAGCACCGCAAGTGACATCACGCTGGATATCCAGATGGATGCATCTGCGAGATGCACACCTGTACAGTTCGAGAGCAACCAACGTTAGAAAACTGCCTTATTAGTCAGCGCCCTGCACATACCTGGGCAGATCCTATGGAGCAGAACCTTAGCATTTCACTCAAAATATAAGAGTGAATCAATCCTGACCGTCTACCAAAACCGAAGCAGAATGCGCGAGGATCGGTCTCAGGCTCTTTTCCATCCTTGGCTAAGAAACGCTCAGGATTGAATTCCGAGGGGTTGGCATATGTCTGCGGGTCGTTGAGCATGAACCTATCACAAGTCAAAGCGTTAATATATCGGATACACAACAAGGGAAGTAGCCAACCATATATTAGGGACTATCAAGGAACCTTTTGGAATGTAATACCCATCGTGGATATCGTCCTCAGTGACGCAGTGATCGGCTGACATTGGGTGCTGTTTGTCAACTAAAGATTGCGATAAACGAGACATACATACCACTAGGAATGGCAACATTCCAGCGGAGGACTTCCTTGGCAAGCGCGTCAATGTAGGGGAGGGAGGCGCGGTCGGCAAAGGAGGGAAGACGATCAGGGCCAACAACAGCATCAATTTCAGCCTGAGCCTTCTTCTGCACATCAGGGAAAAGTGTCATAGCCAGGAAAAATGAGTAGAGCGAAGAAATACTCTGAGCGAATAGGCGTTAGCCAAAAAATACGATAATTTCAAACATGCAGGGAGGGGCGAACCGTGTCGGCACCGCCGCTGAACAGGGATACAGCAGACCACTTCACATTGTGGTCCTCTTCCGCAGTCAAAGTACGGCCCTCTAAC
Organism: Suillus weaverae; assembly: GCA_016767475.1. Taxonomy (NCBI): domain Eukaryota; kingdom Fungi; phylum Basidiomycota; class Agaricomycetes; order Boletales; family Suillaceae; genus Suillus; species Suillus weaverae. The sequence continues at coordinate 47,128 of MU179339.1, read as the reverse complement.
AGATCTGAGGTGAAAGACTTGAGGGCAGTGCCAGCAGCCTGTAAAATTCAATCAATAGTGCGTGGCAGCAAAACTACAAATCCTAGGCACCATCTGATCTTTGACAAACCTGTAGGTTACAGCAGCCACCTCTTCGACGGTCGCACGGTACTCACGGGCTAGGCGTTTGAAGCCAGCACCAGGGAACCACTCCGGGACCTTGGCCACTAAAACATAGTCAGGCTATTGAGAGAAAACGTCGAAATGTCATGGTCCTACAGGATGGCAGGAAATCAACCATAAATTCACCAGTAAGACTGTTCCGCGAGAGTTGGTCTAAAGCGCGTTCTGCAATGTCAAGGACAGGATCATTATCCTCCTTGACTTCATAACCATAAGAGATGCGCAGAATGAAAGAGCAAGCGGTGCTATAAAATTTTTAAGATCAAGCCAATAGTACCACAAAACACATACCGTTTAACATGTGCTTGCAGCTGGTCGGGATTCGCGAGTACACGCTTCAGGAATCGGCGGGTCTCAATCTCCTCGATGGGGTAGTAGACAACCACGGAAGCGCGACTGCCAATAATGCGGTGGAAATTCTTGCGGAAGAGGCGAAAGCGTTTACCGTAACGGAGATAAGGCAGAGTTTGCCCATAGCCCATAAGTTCGCCAGTCATAGCAACAAACGGACGGTCAGAGTATATAGAGCTCTTTTTGTCCAGCATTTCCACCGTAGTTTTGACGGAGTTCAGCACGACGATGTGCAGACCCAGAACATTAATATGCGAAATGCCACCTGTACGCAATGGTGTTAAAATGCATGATTTTGGAAAAACAGGAGGCTTTTACCATATTTCTTCCCCCACTCGGCGAAGGTGAGCCAGGGCTTGACACAAGGTACGTCTTGGATGTTCCCAACGACAGGAAGTCCCCGAGGACCAGGGGGATATGGTGCATGATTCTTCTTGGCGAATGCCTGCTTCATCAGATACACTCCGAGGCCAGCAAGACAAAGGTATAGCAAAGTCACATCGGTAAGTACCAACATGGTCGACTAGCAAAAGATGAGCAAGAGCGATTATCAGGCAAAAGATATCCCAAGTAGAGTCCTCGGGTTGAACCTGTAAGTCGGAGGGACATCTTATATCTCTTTCTGATGGGGCTGATTTATGTCAGGCACTCGGCGGGATAGTACACTGCGACTGCCCTTTTAGCAGCATCGATTTTTCATGCGCTATTAACGCAATGGGTCAGACAAGATCCTGCTGGCATGATGTCACTAGTACATACTTTATGTTTCCTGATGTTTCTGGAGTACCGCTCTGACTCATGTCATGCGCGATTAACGCAATAGGCACAACGGTGACGCTGGACAACAAACTATGTCGCTTAAGTTTGGTGTATCAACGGTTGCATCGTAACGTTAATTTGCTCGTGATCAGCTTAAGCTTTAGATTCTCCGACATTAATCTCTAACCCTGGGGCTAGTGTCGGATCGTATGCGGTGGAGCAGGATGGCCCTGTTGCGTGGAATTGTCATTAACGGTCCTGCCCATGCCAGGATATCCCACCCACCCGTGGCATCTGTGCAAGATCACCTCCATTGACGAATACCCACTTTCCTTCGCTGTATGGCACAATCATGCTCAGGTCGAACAGACCGATGAGAACATGAACATTATCATCGACCCTCGTTGTCTTTCAAGTCGATGCCCGCACTATCATTTCACGCATTGGGATCTGGGCGTGAACTTCTGCAGACCATCGGAGGGAACCTTCGTCAGTGAGACATGGTCGGCGAGTTCAACATCGTCCTCGTCATTTCTCGAATTGCTGGTAGGTTCCACTTTTCTCTGATAGGACTTCACCGTGTGTGTGGAGTGAGAAGCTCCTGGAGGGTCCACCCCTATCCATGCTGAAGTCGGATGGCGTCGATGACAGATGGAGATAGGCAATGCAGACACGCGCATTGCGGTACAATCTGAACATTGCGCGGATAGTTTCCTCCAGTTCTGAAGATATACCTCTTGTCAATGCAACAACGTGTCCGGCCATCCAAGCTCTCGCAGAACCTTTCCAATTTCATGAATCCTTCGCATAACATCCTTCGACCCCGTGGTAGCTTCATGATGTCTTTAAATGCGAGTTCGCCCATGAATGATTGTCCCCACGACCCAATGCCAGCGCAAACATCATGACCCTGAGTAGCTCTCCGACATTGCCATGTTAAACAAGTAGTGTGGATACTATTATTGAGAAGGTTATACGCACGTGTCGGCGGAGATGTAAGATATACGCGGACAATGGTAGGTGACCGAACCTCATAAATGACGTGATGCAGTATAAGCAACGGACTTGGCACTTGGAATCTGGTAGTTCCTTCATGACACCAAGGTGCCACCAAAGAGATGCCTGAGCATATAACTGTTTCAAATACAATGAGATAGGTGATTCAGTTCTGGATCTTGTGGTCCGAGTTGTCGGCGACGCGGATGACGGACTCATGCGGACAGTTCTAGACCAGCCTGAGCGAGTGAGGTTGAAATGCAACTGAGCTGCGAATGCAATACGTACCGCAAGACGGAGGTGAACGCTACAGCAAGTACTTGCAAGAGGCGGCAGGGAGTGATATAATCACGCAATTAATCTTGCAATTAATCTTGGAGTGGCAAAGTCAAGTGCTTACAGGCTATCTGACCAGGTAAATGACCATTGACTGGGCGTGTGGTTGGGTGACTGGTAACCAAATTAACAAGACAGCGAAAAAACCCCGATTAGCGCAGAAGCCCGCAGTGCCATCTTCCCACTAGAAGTGGTGCACTGAGCCTGAAATGGTGCAGGGAACTTATATGCAACGCCAAAGCCTCGGACTTCATCGATTCCGTCCAAACTGCGGCACTGGCAGCGCTGGCTCTAGATCTGCTTAGTAAGCGATTAACGATGAACGATTTTCATTGGCTACGCTACTGATTTATAAGCTTAGCGACCAAAAGAGTAAGGTGCGTCGTGACCGCTATCATTCGTACTTGCGTAAGTGAAGCGTGAGTGCTTAATTTGAACGTTTTTGTGTCTCCTGAAGTTCCTCATGCGCTAATGATGCTGCTGTTTCTGGTTAGCACATGCCTCACCAGTGCACTATCCGCAAAATTATCTTGCTCGTGCAGATGTTTGTGCCAGTGGGACCACGCTACTAAGCTTTCGTTCAACTCTGGTGCAGGAAGGGAGTCAAGGATGAACACTTCTCGAACACTCTGATGGAACACAACAATATCGATTGGAGTCTCCTACGCTGATTTTGTGTCCGAAATCGTTTTTAGGGAGAAAGCAAACCAATATCGTGTTGCATCATATTACAACTGGACCCAGCTGCTCCCCACCCCATTTGCACAAGGAAAACATTTCAGCGACACTCTTGATACAGTCTGGTTGAAGCTGAAATTATCCGGATGTCTCGTGACGAACGAAGTCCCTTGCATATCGCATGTTGGCGCTCTGGCTGCATGAAGGGTCCGTATGATCGGCTGCAACTTTCAAATTGGATGGCTCATTGAACACCTACAGTCACACGGTGCGCAGCAGCAGCTGACCAATTTGTCAGAGTCTTCCTTCTACTTATATGTATAGGGGAGATCATCATATCATCTACATCTGGTGCCGTTGATGCGGCCTGCTAAGGTTATCACTTATCGTGCACTCATTATATCGTCCACTAAGCTTCTAAGGGCTAAACTCTTCATGCATTCATGTGCAACACCCAGGTACACCCCGTTATCCGCTACAAACCTATCGTGAATAACCGCTTGCCACGTGGGATCACGAACCAAACTGTCTAGTCATGAGCGGCCCCGTAGATTGCTCGTGCAGGATGTCAGCACCACCGTCACGTGAAGCTTGTGCCCGACCAGTCTAAAATTGTCGCGGGGCCATCCCACAGACTATTCGTTAATCAATCACGTTATATAAAGTCACATTCCAACTTCACATCATATCGCAGTAATGTTTCGTTCTGACACAGATCTGCTAGAATCGCTGACCGCTGAACTCTCTCAGCAGCTGAAGGATTATGAAGATCAAGCCTTGCTGGAGGTGATACGGCCGAATCTTGCATCTCAGTTTGCGCAGGATGCTCCCGAGTTAGCCAAATTCCGCGAGGTCATCGCGCAGAACGATTCGATGGATGATAGGGAATTCCTACGCCTCTTCAGAGAATTCATTCCCACCACAAACTATGAAGCTTACAAGCCGTTCATAGCAAAGTTTTTTGCCACCCCTTGCAAGGAAGCTGACGTCAAGAACATGTTCGCCCCAGGACTGCCCTACTTCTTTGCCATGTCCAGCATGACATCTGGCAAATCAGTAAAGACATTTCCAAGATATCGGCCTCCCCCGCATCTGTTGCAGAACCCTCTATATCTGGCGCTTCCCCGGTCAGAGGGAACCACCTTATCACCAGCTTCCATGAGATATTCGCAAATCTTAACAATAGATTGCGAGGACGGTCAGTCCAAGCAGGTGACGGTCTGCTCGTTGAGCATCGGCTTTCTGCGAATGGCAATGAACTGGGACGCCGAGCATGACAGTGAGAGGCTCGACTTATGGCGTAAGCCCGTCGTGTCACTGTCCCTCGTGCATGCTGATCCCCAGCTAAATTTCAGTGCCGGGGCAAACAGATCCATACGCGATTTCCTTGGTTAAGAGCTATCGCGCGTTCTTTGTTCTGAATGCTCTGTTTGCACTGGCAGACCGTCGGGTGACGATCATCCGCTTCTTCTTTGCCAACGTATTCGTCATTTTTTTGCAGTATATAGAGGATGAGTGGTCTCTACTTGTAGACTGCATCGAGAAGGGTATCATCCCGGATGTTGAAAACCTAGGTCATTTGCGAGCACCTTTGGAGGTCATAATTTTCTTGTTTGTTACATTCCACTTGGCTTACAAGGTCTCTCTCAGAAACTGTTTAAGCCAAATCCTCTTCGTGCTGCTGAACTTCGGGAAATCGGGCCTCCTGGCATCCAAGGATGGGCAGTCCGCGTGTGGCCTCACTTGGAAAGGTTCTTTGGGATTACTGGAGGTCCGGCTGCTACAGCCGTTTCTAAGGCATGTCAAGTGTGGAAGGCTTATAACCCAACTGACAGCTAACCACCACAAGCTTACTCATATCCTCGGACCTTCTATCCCCACGCAGGCAACTGGTTATGGCAGCTCAGAGGGCAGCATGGCCCTACCATACCACCAAGGCGATCCTAACACTGACTACAAAGTAATGTTTTTGGATGTGGTCACCGAGTTTCTGGACGTGCGTTCCAACGAACCTTCGGAGCGTGTATTGTCCATTGCAAGAACCATTCACTACATCTCACCTTTGTCCATACTCATCCCTTTATAGCATGAACTTGTAGCTGGAGGGCATTACGAGCCCGTCTTGACGACTCGCAATGGCTTGTGGAGATATCGTATTGGCGATGTCGTCGCCGTTAAAGGCTTTGCTCCAGATGACGGATTGCCTATCATCAATTACCTTCACAGGCGAGAGTGAGTCGCGGCATCATCGCTTTCAGGAGATACACTAATTTCGCCCGTTTTACAAGAGGCGGACTTGTGATGGCATTCGGAACGACGTGCACTGAGTCGCAATTGACGAACGCGATCGTCTCCGCCGCCAATCGATGGATCGGCCAAATCATAGATTTCACCATTGTAGGCGACGACAGAGACACGCCTATTACTTACGGGTATTTGGTAGAAATTGGAGGGGAAGTAGGTTCGTGCTTACCACGCGACGGGACTGAGCTAGACTGAGCTAATTGATGCTCGCAGGAAAGGAGGCGAGGATGGCGACGCAGCAAACTTTTGAAGACCTCATGGCGGCAAACGACGAGTTTCGCACTGCTTTCTGGCAAGGGCGAGCAAGAAAGCCGACCATTCGTATCGTGGAGAAAGGCACATTTGCAGAATATCGCCAACAGAAGTGCAACAAGACGAACGTCTCGATATCCCAGGTGAAGGTTCCTGTCGTCCTATCCGACCTAACATTTAGGGAATGGCTCCTACAACAAGTCGTAAATGAGCTGTAATGGTCGACATTTGTCCATTCCTTGCAGCACCAATATATCCAACTTTGATCACCAGATCCGATCTTGTAGAGGGAGGAAATGAACGTATGTTGACACTGAAATCGTAGTACTCACTGTAAGGATTGCAGACTTCGGATTTTTTTATGGTCCAGGCCCTTTTTACTTGATGTCTCTTAGCCACCCGAGTAGCACAGTCGCTCACCCTGTTCTGCATCTCAGGAAACCAATGTTCCATAAAACTGCCTACAACACGAGCCCAATGACAACAAGGACGAAAGAAAATACGAGGGACTCTGTCATAATCAGACTCACTAGTAGCTGTTTCAGTCAGCATATGTAACGGTACCGAACAGCTAGTCGAGATCCCACTTATCGATTCCCTAGCTAGAGATACGGTTACTATTTTTTTTAGATTCTGGTTTATTGTCTTGTTGGGGCGTGGCGGTAGACAGTACGTAGTACGTAGTACGTACAGTATGGAAAGCAGGACCACCGCGCTCTATTTGTCAGCGAAAATCGACCTATATAAGGCAGGAGCTTCTCGAGTACCTCGTACACCGCAAGAAGTTTGTTTGATTAGTAATTGCTAGATATACAACAAAGATATTATGCAATAGCATCTGATGTTGTACAGTCCAGACCCAAGAAATACCATGCAAGAATGTTCATACATAGTCCTAAGAGGCAATTGGAGCATCTTCACTACATCCTGCTTCTGTCTCTGAGTCCACAGATCCAGGAAGTTCTGTCTCCTCCGTGCTTTCATCTTCTGTTGTTGTTATGAAGGGCACCAATCCAAACCCTTGCCACTCGCAAAACTCATTGCGCTTGTGCTGTTTCTCGAACATGCTAACTGTGCACTCCATATTCCCATCACCAAAAATATCTATCCCCTCGCCAACTGACCTGATAAAAAAAATCAGTATGATTATGTGAGCACGAAGCACCATATCGACACATGGGTCTGTCAGGATCTGTGGGTCCATCAGCAGCTCTGTGCTTCCTATCAGTATATCTGAGTCAGTGTTATATCAAGCTGCAAGCAGTGAATATAATTACCTTGATAGTCCAAGGTGAAGGCCAGGCCACCAGTCTTCACATACTGAACATGTTGTGTGAAAGAAAAAATAAAGCCATGTGATAGCGATAATCATCTTCATCCAGTAGAGGATTAGAGTCCATATTATGAATAAACTTCAAAAATGTGTCTGGTCCGCCTTCAATGAGCTCTTCTACAAGATATCTGACACATGTCGAGCCAGGTTTTGAGCCCATCCTAGTAGGTTTAGAATCATGTTGAGAGTAAGAAAATGCCAGGCCAGCATCAATGAAGCACATGCGAGGGATGCTAAATGGTGGAGGTTCATCAGAAGAGGCAGTACAGTGATTGATGAAGGCATATGTGAGCTGTAGGAGAGAGTGAGACCAATATAAGACATTTGCTTCTTTGAAAAGCTTGGCTATCTCATTGACCGAGGAAAAACGACCTATTTTGTACATAAAGCTGGAGGCGGATGGAAAGACCTTGTGAAATGGTCGCTTCACTGCAACATTTTGACCAGGGATCGATCCTAGCCCACTTTCAACCAGAGGAGTGAGGGAAAGCCACCCAGGATGCGCAGTCTTGAATCCACCAGCCCCGAGCATGCTGCACAAAGATGAATTGACTGTTAACCATCCAATCATAGACTGTGTTGGATCCAACTGAAAAGAATGATACCCAGTATTCTTGAGAATATCTGCAAGTGGACGAGTGGGGATTGCATAGAACTGAATATTCTCAGTGTATGTACCGAGTACTGGAAGAAAAAACTAGTCAACAGCAACGGCATGGAAAATTACACTAAGCTTACCTTGTGCAACATCGAAGTTTGTCATATTGCCTTCAGTCCGCAGTGCTTCCTTTAGGTCAGTGCGATCAGGTGAGCTAAACACTGCTTCACTGGGTGGTGCAACTGCAATTTTCTTGTGAGGTGGCAATGGAGATGTTGTAGTGGTGCTCAGATTGTGCCTGTGTGACTGTTTAGTGGACTCGGACGTGCTTGGCTGATCTATTGATGGCACAATGACTGGTTGGTGCAATGCAAGATTTTGAACTTGGACTTGATGAGTGGGCTGGGTTGGAGTGGTGACCTGCAGCATAGAAACGAATCATCATCTGAATGGCTGCCAGCTGAAAAACAAACTCACATTTTTCACTGTTTCTACCCGATGTTGAACTTGAACTTGATGAGTGGCAACCTGGACCATTTAAATTGTCATCTAAACTGCTGCAAATCTGAGAGTTCAACTTACCTCCTCCGCTTTTTCTACCCACTCTTCATATTCATTCCACTGAGCCTCTGGAACAACAACCATCAGCACAAATTAAAGGGCCCATGTGAGCGGACCAAAGGAGCTGTTGATGATGGCGTGGTAGCCGGTGGAATAAGATCCACATTGACATCAATTTTACTGATATGGGTGGTTAGATGGTGGAACAGAATAATAGAACAGTAGTCATGTACCCCTTGCTTGTTGTCATCTTGAGCTCACTGACAATTCCATTCTCTCGGTTGAGGAGTGAAACAGATGCTTGCTTCCCATTCGGATCCGTTGTGCCAAGCAAGGTGCCAGCTGTGAAGGTGTGTGATTAGGCAGTGTCAAACTGAGGTGGCAGTTGAGGTGAGTGGTGGAGCTTGGCCACCCCGTCGTCGATCGCTGTTCAGCATGGAATGTCTATTTGGACTTACACCAGATCACCTCTCGGCTTTATGAGCAGTTGCCACCAGTGGTGCTCCCTGATGACAATATGGACGATGGTTTCCTACCGCTCTTGGAAAATTACCAAGACTTGCCATTTTGTGATGGGAATGATGGAGCTTATTGCTAGAGCAAACTGATGGGGCAGAGCTAGCATTCACATCAGAGAAGTGGACAACAGAAGGGGTAGGACTCATACAGAAAATGAATATAGGCTGCTTTTGCAATGAGACATACAGTCAGAAGAGCAGCTCAGGGTGGACCAAGAGGTGGGCGGAACTAAGGATTCTGACACCGACATGTGTTTAGATGGCAGGGGGGATGGGGGGTGTGACTGTGATTGTAACATGGGAAATTACCTTATCTAGCATGAGAAATTTTCTTTGGAACCTGCGCAATCGGGACCCCAAAACCAGTCATACTAGTATGGGAGTAACAGAAAGACTTGCGCCAACAGTATCAACGAAAGCAACGAGAACAGATTCTAAGTCATGTGCATGAGGAGTATAGCAAAGGTAAGAGGCATACTAGTAGCGAAGGCATTGCAAAACATGGATAAACGAATGTGTCACAGTTTACTTTGACATTGATGGATGACCTCGAAGCTTCTTCTTTGGAGCAGCAGCGACTGCGTTTGCAAAGGCTTCTGCAGCAGCATGTTTGCGTTTGTGTGCGGGAGTGTTGCCTGGATGCATGTTCTTGTTCTCGACAAGCTTGAACTCAGGGCAGGGAAGGACACCGAGCTTCTTCTCCTCCAATGGTGTGAGCAGCATAGCATCTGCCAGATCTTTTGGGAGCAGCAACCCATACAGTTTACCAGGGTGGGCATACTCGCTGTGATGACGATCAAGGTGCTCCTCCATATTGTATCTCCAAACAGCCTCTCACCAGTCAGTTTCCCTACCGAGGTGGGTGCAGAGCGTGCAAATGATGGGAATGTTTCGACAAGGACGATTCTCAGAGCCCTTGTCTGCATTGCCATACTTGAAGCTGTCTTGATGTGCACACTTTGTTTCAAGTTGCTTTGTTCGCGCCATTGTCTCTGCCTCATTGCTGGCATGTGCTTTCGCCCGACGACAGGCCTTGCGACCATAATGACCTGCCAGCACTGCAAATTGTCCTTTCAAGCTGAGTGGGATATGAGGGTGGATACCAGTATTGATCCACTTGGGGCAGTCAGGACACTGCAGTAGTTGAAATCCGTGTTCGTCAATGTCTGTTTGCAGTGCATGATGTCAATACAGAGTGAAAAATGCTTCATTATCAGCCATTTCGAGGAGCCGAACTTGTTGAGAGAGAGTAAGATTTGAAGGCTAAATAAATTGCTCAGCACGAACAGTGAGAGAGAAACAATTCATACATACCTGGCTAGTGCTGGAGGCTGTTGTCCTGGTGGTGTTGGAATTACATTCAATTAATGCTGGATCAGACGAGTGATAAGGATCGTGAGATGGCTCAAGAGGAGAAAGTGTAAAATTAAATGAGGGTGTTTTGTCACGATGGTACCAATCAGAAGCCTGCGTCATGGTCGCCTGGCTTTCGGAAATGAATGATGGCCTGGATGCATATGGCAATTCAGGAACTTGAAACCATGTTTCATAGTGATCCATAGTTGAAGATATAATAATGCTTGGTATAATGAGGAGAGTCCAGGTGGTGTTAAAACATGGGATATGGCTACAGAGTGGGAGGAGAGTGAAAGAGTGTTCAGAGTCTGTGTCGATGTGTGACGTGTCCTTATATTAGATGGTCGATGACTTGATTGAAAGTATGCGTCATCACCAAAAATAGAGAATCACTCGAACTTCATTTTCACAACTTTGTAGGCTTGACACACCTGCATAAATGCATTTGTATTAACATAAACTATCTAGGTGTGTAGAGCAACCATACTTTTGGGGGTGCACTTGTACTTCACTAAGGATTCTGTGCATATTTGAGGTAACTGTACCGTTGTTTAGTTGAGGCACTGCAGTTACGCCAAAGTGGCTGAGATTCGGACCCTGGCCACTAGTTGGCTGTGGGGGTTTGGTGGGTGTGAGTGTTCGGAATCTTAAGTCCGCCCACCTCTTGGGGTGGACATACATCATAGGTGATAGAAAATTTTACACTAGGCGTCTTGAAGCACAGGTGCTTGTGCTGTGAAAAAGACCGTGGCTGTGGCGATCTCTTGGTGGGTGAGTAGTGGGGTTATGTGTGGAAGGAAGGTGAAGGTACTCACAGGGCAGCAATAGCAAGAAGTGCTAGATTGGGGCAGGCATTGAGGCTATGTAGTATAAGGGCTGATGGTGGGACGATAGCGGTGTGTGCACTAGAATGGGAAAGAAGTGGGATAGTGGGTCCCCTTGTAGGCACATGTCTGCATATATGGCGGGGGTTGCATTGATGGGTGAGCAGAAGGTACGTGGAGGGCAGCAGCAGGGTGTAGCAGGCGATGTGGAAGAGGGCAAGGGGCATGAGAACGGAGTGCCTTGGGGGGGATAACCTTTCTAGGCTAGGCGCAGGCAGGAGGGGCGCGGGAGGGCTTGATAGACTGTATAGGTGAAGGCTGTAGGTAATTTGGGGCAGCATTTAATGCTGGTGTTGAATTTCAGCGCAAACAAGCCTAACAAAAGTTGCCGAGACACATAATCATCAAGTATAATACATGGCTCATCGTTGATTTTGTAATTCTGATGTCCAAATTCAGACGTGTTGGCCCAATGTTTATATCACATAATATGTATGGTTTTCGGCTTGCATATGGATTATATCTGAGGTTGTTATATCGTACGTACATTGTGGGGGCGTGTATGAAAAACATTGCCGAACAAAGAACAAAATGGGTAAGGGTGGAATCGAACTCAGAACTCCCATAGCCCTTGGCTCAAGGACAGCGATCATACCATGACACTATGAGGTCTTTGATTTCAGGTGCTGGAAATAATATATAAGAGGTAGCCTATATGTATGTACGATATAATGATGGTATATAATTTCCCATGGTACCCGAAAACCATCGCTGATATGTCCAGTACACATTGGGCTTATATCGCAATTCCCACGTCAAAATTACAAAATCAACGATTTGGCGTGTAAGGCTTCTCAATCGGGCAACCCAGGTGGGTGGGTCGCCGAACTAAAAGTGTTAGTGTCTGGAACTTACCGATCGCACGCCTCTTGCACTGGCAGGTGCACAGCACGGTTGAAAAACCTATATTAGTAGATACGTAGCGGGCTCTGGAGGACTTACTCTATTATATTTTAACTCTGTCTCTGCGGTTTCCGGAGTCCTGCGCCAAAAATGCTGATAAATAGAGCGCGGTGGTCCTGCTTTCCATAGTACAGTAGTTTGACCAATCGAGCAAGCGACTGCACCACTGGGTGTACCGTGACGGTAGGATGACTAGATGAGGGCAAGATGGTACTCTCTACTCATTGCAACTCTAGGTGGATGATTGGTAAATATGTACTCGCCATATCTGTCGTCGAGACTCCCGATAGGCTAGGTGCGTGATGCTGCCGATCAGAAGAAAACGAGTACGACGAACTAAGTATATGAGGCCCGGGATCAATATTCAGTTGCTGCTCGTTGATTATCACCGTATTACGGTATTTGGCATCCGTTCTCATATCTAGTCCCCGTTCTCATACCAGGACCGACGGAACACCGAACACCGAACATGGTCGCACTGATTCTCGCCGTCAGTACAGTAGTGTGCGTTGCATATACACTGTAACGTGGCCCGATGACCGGCGGCTACTATAAAGCATTGCTTACCCACTTATCGAAAAAATAATACCTGTAGGCTACAGCCAACACTGAGATACAGAACAGTCATGAGAAGACTGTTCTGTATCTCAGTGTACTTGGTTGCCTCTGCAATAACCGCATTGGTTGTCTTGCGTTTGTTGACCGGCCGGACTGACCCAAACCAGCCCCTAGAAGTCGAACTTTGTGAGTGAGAACACTGCTCTGGTACTGACGTTTTAGTCTCTCCCAGGAGTTCCCTTTCTGTATCTCTAGTGTTTTGTTGAAGTAGTTGCGCGAACGTGTATTGATTACTACGAAGCAAGAGACAAAATTACCAAGACTACAATGTATTCGATCCCGGCGTTCATTTCTGGTTCTGCGAGATCTATAGAATCTAATTATTGCTAGGCCTAAGGGTAAATCGGTTCGATACATGACCGTCGTCATTTGTGCGAGGAATGGACAGATTCTGACCAGACTCTGTTACAGCTCAATTACGACTTGTTGCAGGAGCCATTCCCTGAATGTTGGGTCGGATAGGACGACAGGAACCTTCACCTGGGATATCGAGACGTTCGTCTTGTTGCACTTCTGTTGGCGATATTCTGCAAATGTGCCTTTCTCCACAATACGAATGGTCGGCTTTCTTGCTCGCCCTTGCCAGAAAGCAGTGCGAAACTCGTCGTTTGCTGCCATGAGGTCTTCAAAAGTTTGCTGCGTCGCCATCCTCGCCTCCTTTCCTGCGAACATCAATTAACTCAGTCTAGCTCGGTCCCGTCGCGTGGTAAGCACGAACCTACTTCCCCTCCAATTTCTATCAAATACCCGTAAGTTATAGGCGTGTCTCGGTCGTCGCCTACAATGGTGAAATCTATGATCTGGCCGATCCATCGTTTGGCGGCGGAGACAATCACGTTCGTCAATTGCGACTCAGTGCACGTCGTTCCGAATGCCATCACAAGTCCGCCTCTTGTAAAACGGGCGAAATTAGTGCAGCTGCTGAAACCGATGATACCGCAACTCACTCTCGCCTGTGAAGGTAATTGATAACAGGCAATCCATCATCTGGAGCAAAGCCTTTGACGGTATTGACATCGCCAAGGCGGTATCTCCACAAGCCATTGCGAGTCGTCAAGACGGGCTCGTAATGCCCTCCAGCTACAAGTTCCGACTACGGCATGGATGAGCAGACAAAGCATTGACACAGTGAGTAGTCCTTACAATAGACAGTACACGCTCCGAAGGCTCGTTGGAACCCACGTCAAGAAACTCGGTGACTGCATCCACAAACACCACCTTTAAGTCAGTCTTAGGGTCGCCTTTGTGGTATGCTATGGCGACGCCACCCTCTGTGCTGCCGTAACCAGGAGACTGGGTGAGGACAGAAGGTCCGAGGGTGTGAGTAATCTGGTGTCCATAACTGTCAGTTCGGTGGTAAACTTGACATGCCTTTGGAACAGAGGTAGCAGCAGGACCTCCGGTGATCCCAACGAACTTTGTCAATTCAGGCCACACGCGGACTGCCCAACCCTGGATGCCAGGAGGCCCGATTTCACGAAGTTCGGCAGCACGAAGAGGGTTTGGATTCAAATATTGCTGAGGGAAATCGTAAGCTGAATGGAATGTAACAATCAAGAAAAATATGACCTCCAAAGGTACTCGCAAATGGCCTAGGTTTTCGACATCCGGGATAACACCTTTCTCGATGCAGTCTACAAGTAGAGACCACTCATCCTCTACATACTGCAAAAAAATGACGAGTACATTGGCAAAGAAGAAGCGGATGATCGTCACCCGACGGTCTGCCAGTGCAAACAGAGCATTCAGAACAAAGAACGCGCGATAGCTCTTAACCAAAGAAATCGCATATGGGTCCGTTAGCCCTGGCACTGAAAGTTGGCTGGAGATCAACATGCACAAGGGAAGGTGGCTCAACGGGCTTACGCCATAAGTCGAGCCTCTCGTTGTCATCCTCAGTGTCCCAGTTCATTGCCATTCGCAGAAAGCCGATGCTCAACGAGCAGACCGTCACCTGCTTGGACTGACCGTCCTCGCAATCTATCTGTAAGATTTGGGAATACCGCAGAGAAGCTGGTGATAAGGTAATCCCCTCTGACGGAGGAAGCGCCAGATATAGAGGATGGTGCAACAGGTGAGGGGGAGGCCGATATTTTGGGAATGTCTTTACTGATTTGCCAGATGTCATGCTGGACATGGCAAAGAAGTAGGGCAGTCCTGGGGCGAACATGTTCTTGACGTCAGCTTCCTTGCAAGGAGTCGCAAAAAACTTTGCTATGAATGGCCTGTAAGCTTCATAGTTTGTGGTGGGGACGAATTCTCGGAAGCGGCGCAGGAATTCTAGATCGTCTTTTGCGTCGCCCTGCGCGATGGCCTCACGGAATTTGGCCAACTCGGAAGCGTCCTGCGCAAACTGAGACACAAGATTCGGCCGTATGATCTCGAGTAAGGCTTGATCTTCATAATCCTTCAGTTGCTGAGAGAGTTCAGCGGTCGGCGATTCCAGCAGATTTGTTTTAGGCCGAGACATTGCTACGATATGATATGGGGTTGTGCAACTTTATATAGAGTCGACTTATAGCCTGTGGGATTGCCCGCGACACATTTCAAGCTGGTCAGACACAGGTTTCCTGTGGTGCTGGCATCCGTCACGATCAGTCCGCTTGGCAGCCCGAAACTGCACATTTCGGGTTGTAGCCAGATTGATCTTGGATGGCAAGTGATCATATGTTTGCAGCACATAACGAAATATACCTGGGTATGTGAGCGTGAGGGTTTAGCCCTTGGCTCGCAAGCCCAGCAGATCATAATGAGGGCACCTACATGATAACAGGCGTGCGCGATGATCGCAGCGCACAAATCATGATGCAATCATGTTTTGACGATTATCGAAGCGCTACAACCAGAAATATCGGGGAGTGAACGCTACGCGCGTATCTGATAACTCTGTAAGGCCCACGCCACCAAATGTAGATAATTTGATGATCTACTCCAGGTATATTTGAAGCAGAAAGAGGATAGGTCGGTCCTTCTTTATAGATGCTGTACACTATGTGACTGTAGGAGCTCAATGAGTAATCAAATTTGAAAGCCGCAATCTCCAGCATGATTTATCCTGCGACGTAGCGCGGAACGCAATCGGGAAATAACTTTTTCCGATTACATATGGAAGCACATGCGCTGGATTTGTATGCGCACACTCATGGTTCTTGCGGCGGACATCCTGGAGCCCTTTGACGAAAACGTTGCAGCTATGTAGTGCCATCGCAACTGCAAGTTGTCGGTATATTTTCGGCATTCACGTATGACATGTTCTTGTCGTTCATAATGCGGCTTAGCAATATTCTGTCTACATTTTTTTTCTTTCTTGCAGCTGACCGAAGGGGAGCCCTTATATAATGTAAGCATAAATATAATATTGTAAAACTTGAGCACGAACAGAATCGATACAAAGAGCGCACGCGGCAGGAGTCAATCCCACGTATTCTGTTTACATGAATCCATTCAGGTTCGTAGGAGTGCAGGATCCAGCGTGCCGAGCATCTTTTTGTCGCAGTCTAGCATGCAGGTGGCACTTGCAGGTGACAATGATGTCTGAGTTCTGTGAAACATGACGCCATGGTCTGCCTACGATAGTAATGTCTTCAATACTGTCAGTCAGGCGTTGAAAGTTTAAATCAGAGAAGACAATACTAGCCATTCGAACTCCTTCATTGTTTCTTGAAACCATCCAGCTCTTGCTAAGTGATTATTCAGATACATAACGCATACCATGCAGAATTCACTCACGGAATTGAACGCCAGACAAACAGCGCACGCCACAGGAGTCCATCGCAAACCCTTTCAACGGGTTCATACGAGAGCGCAGTCATCCAGCACAGGAGGAGTATCTTTGGTATGGCAGTTTGGCCTGCGAGTGGCACTCGTAGGTCTCAGGCTGGCTAGATCTAAGGACAAAAGTAGTAAGCGTGATGATGATGTCTATGGAACACGACGCCAATGTCTGCATACGAGAATAATATCATGTCTCCACACAATTTTATTGTCATAGTAAGACTTAATTCGGACCTTGAAAGAGAGAAGGCAGCACTAGACGTTTGCAGTCATCGATGGATAATCATGCATATGATAGTTTGTGATCAACGTGAAATTTGTAAACCAGCGACAACAAAGGAGTTGCCATGCAAAACCTTCGAGTTATCCTGAACCTCATGTAGATCGCGCGTCAACGATCAGTTCACTACCAACGACGATCAGCTCAGCGCTAACAACGACCAGCTAACGAATGAACTGCAGATGACGATGCACACCACAGACCAACCATCAAACACAAGCTCATGGCACTCCATCCGTCCCTGGACGCCTCACCTCATCCTCTCAGTCCGTGAAATCACATCTGTATCAGCGACTTTCATTCTCTCTTCAACACTCTCTCCGTCGTCTGAACCTGTTTTGAACGCAGATCACGAATCCTCGATCCCCGAAACCACAAACACGAATGCAAACCCAGACACCGACCCAGACATAGAACAAGAACTAGAAACAGAACTAGAACTAGAAGTCGACGGGGAACTAGGAGGAGAAACAGAAGGGGACACCGTAGGAGACACCGCCCGAGGAATCATCTCCGAAGCACTCTCATCAGGCCTCTCAGTATCTGTCAACGGTTCCCCATGGCAGCGCGTCCTCATACGCCTCCTCGAGCCCGTAGACGAGGCTGTTATCATCATATACGGGCTCATGCCTGGAAGGCAGTATGATATTGATCTGGGACTTGTACAGGATGGATTGGCGAGTTCTATTAGGAGACAGGTCGTCACTGAAGGTGTGTGTTTTAGTCTGATTGGTGATGGTGTGGGGATTTATGAGTTTGGTTTCGGTTTGCGCGTAGAAGCGGAGGGTGCGACTGAGAATGGAAGGTTGGACGAAGGTACAAGTACTAGTTTTCTCCTCCCATCCTCCTCCGCATCAGCATCATCCCTAAGCCTGTCAATGTCAACCGCAACAACTGACTCAGCCCCCATCACCCACCCCCAACCGCGCTCCACATCTCGCTCCACAACACCCACCCAAGAAGACCGTCTCCCCAAGCTGCAATCCACCCTCGCGTCCCTTCAAACGCACATCTCCGAGCTAACCACCACCCTCAAATCCACGCGCAGGGACAGCCAAAAAGCAGACGCAGCGCTCAAAAACGAGATCGAGGCTCTGAACCGGGCTTCTGAAAAAGCGAGTGCTGCCGAAAGTAAGGCAAGGCAGCGCATCAGGGCGCTTGAGGATGCTGTTAAGAGGGCTAACGAAGGGAAAGAGGATGTTGAGAGGGGGAGAAGTGACCTTGAAGGCTCTAGCCCTCCTTTGAGGAAACAAGTGCGCGAGAAGGAGGAGGAATGTGAAGTTCTCAAAAAGGAGGCTGCTAAAGTGCGTAGGGAACGCGAGGCGAAGGAGGAAGTGAGGAGACGACGCATGGAGGGTGTTAAGAATGAGATTGGGAACGTCGAGCATAGGTTGGAGAGGCTTTTTGCGAGGCAGGAGAAGTTGGAGGGGACGGTGTTGATTGATTTGGAGAAGACGCTTAGGGACGTTGAGAGGGATATACAGGAGGCTGAAGCGGAGGCTGAGATGGCCGGGGCGTATAATGCGACTATTGGGAGATCAATGCAGATGCAACCACCTATGTCGCCTCCTCAGCATCGGAGACATCAGCCGCGGACATCGGCATATCGAATCGGGGATCCGGGCGCGCCTCCTGGACTGGGACTCGCTAATTCATATGCGAGTTGTCATGCGTCTAGCTCTGGGCTTTCGCATTCTGCAAGTTCATCGCTGTCGCATCCGAAGATATCAATACTATCCCATTCAGCGAGCTCTACAGCGTCGCATGGTAGTATGCTCCCTACTAGTTCCGCGTCTGGGACGTCGAGCCTGTCGAGCAAGGCACCACCTTTTGAGCCAGCGCGCGGGTTTAGGTCTTCGTTTCCGCCGTTGAAACCTTCGCCTGGTATCGCGCCGATTCAGAGGCCTGTTGGGACGTTTTCGAGGGGTGGCGGGTGATGAATTGGTATAGGGTGTAGTATTCATTGTAGCTCTGGGAAAGTCAAATACCTACTTATAATTGTGAGTACATGGCGCTCGGTTTTCAACGGACGGGTTTAAACCTCTCAGCTTGTCCGGGAGTGCGAGATCGATCCCATCGTGAACTTTTTCAAGTCAGGCCATACGCGAACTACCCAGCCCTGAATTCCACCCGATTTCACGAGTTTTGGAGCACGAAGAAGGCTTGGAGTAATTTTTTTTGAGAGCTGATTGGATGTAACAATCAAGAAAAATATGACCTCCGAGGGTGCCCGCAAATGGTTCAGGTTTTCGATATCCGGGATGATGCCCTTCTTGATGCAGTCCACGAATAGAGACCTCTCACCCTCTATATACTGCAAAACATTGGCAAAGAAGAAGCGAACGATCTGCTAGTGCAAACAGGGCATTCAGCACGAAGAACGCACGATGGATCTGTTTGCCCTGGCACTGAAAGTTGACTGGGGATCAACATGCACAAGAAACAGTGATACAACGGGCTTACACCATATGTCAAGGCTCTCGTTGTCATGTTCGACGTCCCAGTCCATTGCCATTCGCAGAACTTCAGCCGATGCTCAACGAGCAGACTGTTTGGATTGACAGTCCTCGCAATCTATTTCAAAAATTTGCGAATACCTCAGAGTCTAGAGAAGCTGGTGATAAGGTGATCCCCTCTGATGGTGGGGAGGCGCCAGATATCGAAGGTGATGCAACAGGTGCGGAGGAGGCTGATATTCTTACCGAGTCACTAGATATCATGCTGGCGAGGAAGTGGAGCAATCCTGGGGCAAACATGTTCATAACCTTAACATCCATGCAAGGGGTCGCAAAAAACTTTACTATGAATGGCCGGTAATGTTCGTAGTTTGTGGTGGAACTTTGGAAGCTGCGTAGGAATTCCATATCATCATTTGAATCGCTCTGCGCGATCTCGGAAGACTGGAGAGAGGTGACTCAGAGCAGGGAGAGGGGGTCGCCGATGCCGTGAAGGAGTTGGGGACTATAGCCAGCGACAAGCTTGAGGGTTTTGGTCAATAAGTATCGGTGCCCTGATATCACGGTGCTTGTGCTAGTGTCCTGCATTCAGAGGAAGGGTGGGGAGGTGCAAGTGCGAAAGCAGGACGTATAAAGGCCGGGAGACCAGCATGTACCTTTCGACCACTAATGATCGATACTGGAAATAAATGAATGTTATGCTGATCCGTGAGTTTTGGAGGCCGAATGATCGCATCTGATACTCGAATGAAATACTGTTCGGAATAGAAGAAATATTAGATTATCGTAGAGAGTAGGAGTGTTAGAATTACAAAGCACGATGACCTGAGTCAAAGTGTCTTTTCTGATGAATGACTTAATATGCCCAGCAACTCAACTGTCGTTCTCCATCCTAGCCAGCTGGTCCACAAGCTGATCCATCACATCAATCTTAGCGGCCTCGCCAACTTCAGCACGAACAGGTACAAGCGTCGCCGCAGGATCAAAACCCGGTGCAACACGTCTGAGTGCCTCCTTTCTCCGCCATTCATGCTCGTCCTCTCTCGCATGAAGATATGCCTCCCTTCTCGCCGTATGCGCGGCAAGTGTCGTGCGCCGAGAAGACTCGACTGTGAGTATGTGCGGTTCTAGCGTGTATGGGTAGACGAACTGCGAGCTTGTCAGTGAGAGAGATTGTTTGAGAGTTAGAGGCTCATACGTATGGAGTGACGCTATCTGGGAGAGGGTGGATATCTGGTGGTAGATGTACCTGCGAGCAAGTCAGTGTAGTCGACGAGGAGGACGTGCTTCGTACAGGTGGAGGAACTCGAAGACCTGGTGACTTTATGAGCGGAACGCGCGCGGCTGCTGCGTATTGCGATTCAGCTGCTTCAAATAAAGCATAAGCCGTTTAGATAAATAAACATAGAAACTACTCACTTTGGTCTGGCATGGAGATGGTTTGAGAGAACTACTGAGAAATACCATTTTGAGTCTGACATATCCAAATTAGTAAGTACTGTCAGATACTTACATTTTCTTTTTTTTTAGTTTAGGCAGCTAGGATGGACGTGAAAGTTTACACTGTCAACGGCGCAGTAGCAGGCTCGTCGTCGTCTATTCCAGATTGGCTCATCAGAAAACGAGCAGCGAAAGGAAAAGGAAAGCGGGTCTCAAAAGAATATGTCCAAGGCGCCATCGAGCTCATCCAAGGATTCGAATTCCCCGAGGCCAGCAACAAAATAAAAACAACAAGAGACGGTCATCATGCCATAGCTACTGGCACTTATAAACCTCAAACAAGAGTTTGGGATCTAGACGATCTCAATCTAAAATTCGAGAGACATTCAGATGCAGAGAACGTCGATTTCATCGTCAGTCTCATATTCCTCACTGTCCTCACGCAAGCTCACGACGACTTGGGTTCAAGATTTTATCGGATGATTGGACAAAGATCATGCACTTGCAGAATGATCGTACTATCGAGCTGCACACTCAGGGAGGATTTCATTATAGGACTCGCATACCGCGCTTCGGTCGGTCATTGGCATATCACTTTCCATCATGCACCGCGCTCTTCTCAGCTTCAGGAAACGAGATATATCGACTCAACCTCGAACAAGGGCGTTTTCTCAGTCCCCTAGTTCTTGAAGACGACAACATCCAAGGCGTGAACTATATCGACATCAACCCCGCGCATAACCTCCTCGCATTCGGCGTTGATGGGAACGGGACAGTTCAATTCTGGGATCTTCGTTCTAGATCATCCGTCGGTGTGCTTCAGGTACCGACAAATCGACTGCTACGCCCCACAGCGCGCAGTACCATGCCAGGCGTCG
Organism: Suillus weaverae; assembly: GCA_016767475.1. Lineage (NCBI taxonomy): Eukaryota > Fungi > Basidiomycota > Agaricomycetes > Boletales > Suillaceae > Suillus > Suillus weaverae. The sequence continues at coordinate 25,691 of MU179339.1, read as the reverse complement.
ACGACACCAATACAATCAGTATAAGCATCACAGCCCTCGCTTCCCGATCAGACGGCCTATCATACGCTGTAGGAACATCCACAGGACACACCCTCCTATACGATATACGATCCACCCGGCCCTTTGCACTAAAAGACCAAGGCTACGGCCTCCCAATACGCAATCTAACATGGATTGAAGGCGGTCGACTCGCAGGGGACGGTATGGTATTGAGCGCAGATAAAAAAGTCGTCAAGATATGGGATCGTAATTCCGTGAGCACGTCTTACTTACTCGTGATATTACTTCCGCTGATGACGACACTAATATCTACGCACAACAGCCCTCATCCAACTTCGTATCCATAACACCCGCAAACGACCTCAACCACATCCACCATGTCCCAGGAAGCGGTCTCTTCCTAACCGCAAACGAAGGGATTCAAATGGGTACATATTACGTCCCTGCGCTTGGTCCTGCACCACGCTGGGCCAGTTTTCTGGAAAATATTACGGAGGAGATGGAAGACTCTACGACCAGGAACGCATATGAGGATTTCAAGTTTGTGGAGAGGAGTGAGCTAAAGACGTGCGTTGTCTTTTCGTATCGTTTCTTTTACTACCATATTCCTTCTTAATCCCGCGCTGCATTCCCCATTCACCCCAAACTCACAACTCACGCATCCCCCACAGACTCGGCCTCGACCACCTAATAGGAACACCCGCTCTCAAACCCTACATGCACGGCTACTTCCTCTCCCTCCACCTCTACGACACCGCACGCGTCATCGCTAACCCCTTTGCATATGCTGAGCATCGTGAGAAACTCGTCAAGGAGCGGATGGAGAAGATGGCGGAGACGAGGATACGTTCCAAGAAGGGTACTGGTATTGGAGGTGAGGAAATCAAGGTTAATAAAGCGTTGGCAGAGAGGATTGAGAGGGGGCTTGAGAAGGAGAGGAGGAAAGAGGAGAGGAGGAGGAGGAGGGGTGCGAAGGGTGGGGAGGATGAAGAGGCTATGGACGTTGATGCTGATGCCGATGCCGACGAAGCAGAACAAACCCCGACCGAACTCGAAAAACCAACCCTCCTCAATGATCCCCGTTTCAAAGACTTATTCCTGAACCCCGAATTTGCAGTGGACGAGACGACGAGGGAGTATGCACTTTTGCATCCTTCGGCTTCAGGTTCTAAGCAGAAGGTAAGAGGGAAGACTGCTGTTGAGGAGGAGGAAGAGGAGAGTGAGAGGGCTTCGTCTGCCGGGATTAGTGAGGACGAGAGTGAGAACAAGAGTGATGGGGGCGAAGAGGGAGGTGATAGTGACGATAGTAGTGATGCTGGTGGTGAGTTTTCGGTTTCGGTTGTTTCCTTCCTTGTTTCCATCCATCTTCGACCCAACGTCCATCATTTGTATCCTCACACCAACCGTCCTCCACTCCTAACTCACCATCGCATACTCACATAACCCCCCCAGAACTCAACAAATTCGACCCACGCGCGCGTCCAGGCCAAAAGAACGAACGCGTACACCAAGCATACGAGCGCGCGCGCCAACACAACAGACAAACCAACGCCAACGTCAATTTCGTCCCTCTGGTCCCACACACTGAAAGTAGTACGAGCACGAGGAAGACGGGTGATAAGACTACTACGTTTGGACAGCGGCGGAATGCACCTGCGCGTGGTTCCTCGCACACTACGACACCCCGCACCACAGCGAAGGGAGACAAAGAAGGAGGGTTTGAGATGAGCTGGGTCCCTTCTTCCACCAAACATCCTTCAAGAGATCGGGGGAGTAGAAAAGACGGAAATGCGAAGAAGGGCGTGGAAGTGTTTGGAGCTGGTATGGAGCGTGGGGGTGGGGAGAGGACGGCTGTGTTGAGTGAGAGTGAACGGACGGGAAGGACCCAGCGTAGGAAGGGGATGAGGAGTGGGAGTAAAAACGTGTTTAGGCAATTAGGGTAGCATTTTGACTTTTGATTTTTTGACTCGGGATGTTACCTTACCTCGTGCGTGCCAGAAATCACACATCCTCACGTCACGCGTGTCTATATGTACAAAAAACGTCGGTGAGGACTGGTATCTCTATGCGGGGATAACAAAGCGACGATGCCATAGTTATTGGCAATGCGATATGGGATATGTGTACTATGTATGAGTACCAAGGCATCCGAGACGACAGGCATTCAAACGATCCTAGGCATCGTCTGCGGGATAAAGATGATGCTGTTGTTATGATGCCAGTCAAGAAAACAAGGAGTCTTTCCTCTAGTATGTCTTTTTCTTCTCGTCCACTGAGAGACCACCTGTGTGGGCATAAGTCGCGAACGAATGATGTGGGGAGGGGTGAGATTGACATACCGGGTCCAATGTTCACGAGAAGGATGAGGCCTCCGACGATAGCTGTGGTTGATTAGTGTGTCAATACTATGCGTGATGACTAGAAATAGTGGCTTACAGAGGGTCTGGAAGAAATCGTACCTAAGAAAGTGCATCAGCACAACGCCCAAAAATAAAACTCACACACGTACTTGAGAAAATCACGCTGAGGATGCGCACTATGCACGCTCCACCAGTTATTCGCAAAGACGTTGAAGACACTGAGTAGGATGACGAGGAAGGTCGCGGACCATTTTGCTTTGAAGCCGATAGCTACCATCGTGCATGCTGCGAGACCGAAGAGAGACATGAACACACGGCCCACGCTCCATTTTCCTTGGATAATGAAGCCGAAGAAGAGGAAGATTAGGAGGACGCGGCCTGCGAGGAGGAAGCTACAATGATAGGTGACTAAATGAGTAAGTTGCGGGAGAAGGATGGGGAAGAATATGCACTATTTCTTGCGGTCAGTTTCGCTCATAGATGGGATACCGGCAAAGGTTTTCTTTTTGTTGATCATGGTTTCGCTAAACACCATGATGAGACCGCCTATGACGCTTAAGTTGCGAAGGAAGAAAGTGAGGTCGAATATGAGGCCATATCCAAAGCCTTGAATGACAACTACGCTGAGGAGACCGATGACTGCGTATTCTGTGTACCTTTTCATGATGATGGCTGAGGAAGCTACGAGCATTGTCTAAGACGAGTGGATTGAATTCGTGAATTACGAGGCTTAGAAAGAGGGCTTACAATGACGTTGAGCAGTAGGAAGAGGTGGGAGATTCCCCAATAGAAAGCTCTATGTCTGTAACCAATGAATTTAAAAAAGCGTCTCCTTGCTATGAATGTCTGTAACTGACGTTTGGAGATACCAAAGCTGGTCATTCCACTGTGTCATAATCCTCAGAGCATCCTCATAGAACGTGACTATGATCAAGAACCGGCCGATAGTAGGCAAATGAGGTTTCAAAGGCTGAGAGTATATCTCAATAGCGTCTTCGACCTGTTTAGCAGCTGCTCGAATCCTCTCGAGAGGATGGTCTGGGTTAGCCGCTCTGTAACCTGTTGAAGGACGTGAGTTTGCGAATCCATGGGGGTCTTGGCCGTGATAGCTTGTTGAAGCTGGACGACCAATGTTGATGCGGGAAGTCATGGTAAACGACAAGGACGAGGAGAAGTCAAGCTTCGTGCCAACGATGAACTTGTAACACCGACGTGGCGATTCACGTCTCGTGGGAATCTGGTTACCCGAAACCCGATTAAGCTTTTTTTGCATTATAGCCTTATAGGGGGAACCAAGAATTTACATCTTCGTCGTTGAAACTCGTGGTTGGCTAATAGCTATCGTCAACGTTGGGACCACGCGCAATTTTTTGTACCAGCATGGACAAATCGCGCGTAGAACCTGTGCGACATGAATACCTCTAGTACGTCGTTCGCATAGCCTGCAGAGTGGCTACTGATCGTATAAAAAGTTCAGTGTTAAACGTGCCAACCACCGCTTCCGCAAACGAAATACGGGAACGCTACAGAGCATTGTCCGTAATCTTTCATCCCGACAAGCAACGCGGTGAACGGACAAAGGACACTGCAGCTGTGGAATTCCTTGAAATTCAAAAGGCTTACGAAGGTGAGAGTCTTTAGTCCAGTTCCAATGCAATATCTAATAACATTTGTAAAGTTTTATCAGACCCCTTTCTTCGGTGAGTTCGTGTTACCACACACCGTTCTTTACATTCGGTCTCACTCCAGTAGGGAAGTGTACGATTTCCTGGGTAAGCACATCCACATTCCACCCTCAGGGCATACTTCACACAAACATATGCTTTACTAGGCGAAGATGCTTTAAAAAACCCGTGGCCAACAGAGCTGCGGTCTCAGAGTGTTGAACAAGTGCGGCGTTTTCGCCCAGCATGCAATACTGACTCACTCCTCTTGACAGATACGTGCGCATCTTCGACATTGGAGGATCGATCGTAGTCAAGAAGTGTTTGATAACCTCATTCGGCCAAGAGGCACGGTGACGTGTGGAATTAACGCATCAACGTTATTCGCACGCGGTGATGACCTAGATTATGATTCGAGAGGCATCCTCGCCCGCTTCTGTGGCGTCCGGGTCTCTCAATTTGCCATTCGTCACTCCGTTACCGTGAGCTCCATACCTTTTCGTGCTCACCCGGTTTGACGTTCATATCCGCTTCAATTTGTCCAGAAAGTGTTGAATGAAAAGACTAATCTTAAATTCACGAGTCACCTGGGACTAGGCCCTCGAAATGGCTTGCTGAGCAGAAATAACCTCATGGGCACGATACGCCATCAATTCTCTCCTCGGCTCGCTTTAGAGGTACGTCTTATTATTAGATCAGATTTATTGCTCAGGGAATGATCATCGTCTGAAAAGGCTACAGCACATTTCTTAGACCCTCACCTCGTTGTCGCAAAGGCGAGCTACGAAGACAACGACAATACCCTAAATTGCCGTGTGCATTTCATTCCTGCGTTCTGGAACCTTCTCCCTCCGGCTAGTACCGTTTCCTTCAGTCGTCGACTCTTCCGACATGCTTCAACGGTGGGCTCTGTGGCGTGGACATTCTCTCCATTGTCCATGGGAAGCTTTGAATTTGATATACACTCCCCCCAGCCTTTTGACTTCTCGTCTCCTGAAAATTACGTTCACTATACGGACCGTATGAACGCCGACTTCACAAATAAGCCTGGCTCCGTCAGTGGTTTTGGGGTTGGACTGCGGGCGTGGTCATGTGGATTCCAGCTATCTGGCCTCAATTCGTGTATTAAGACAGAATGGTCTATCTGGTTTTTCGAACTATCACTGAGGTTCAAGGCAGGCCTAGAGGTTGGGTTTCGGCAATTGGCCTATTTAGTCACTGCAACATGGACTAACACGAATGTTGCTATATCAACTAGCTTTGGTGTGAGCACCAAGGGGTTGATCATGCGCTTTGAGTGTGCCACTTTGTTCTCAAACATTCTTCCGACTCACGCATTTATATCAGGTTGGAATATCTCCATCAGAAATGGATATTGCCAATAACTTTGTCGGGCGTAAGAAATCAAACATTGGAGTTCTTTTCGGCTGTTTTGCCTTCAACAGTTCTCCTCCTCGGATATCACTTTGTTCTGAAGCCTCGTAGGCAGTTACAACGAACCTTGTCAGTATTATCTCCAACTTCCTTCGACTGTCAGATTAACATTTTCGTCTGGTCAATTAAAAAAGATATTTCCGCAAGGCTGAGCGCCTCCTTAAAGAGGAAAATTCCCAGCTAAAGAGGCGGATTGATGACACCGTGGGGCTGTTGAGCGAAACTGCCAAACGTCACATGCAGACGGAGAGGTCCAGAGGAGGTACGACATCCCCACATACCCGGGCACGTGGTTCTCACGGTGCGTCAAGGTCTTGTCATCCTGAGTGCGATGTACGGGCCCGAAACGGACGCCAAGAACCTTACGATAGATGTAACTGTTCCTGTACAAGCCCTAGTGCACAACAGTCAGCTTCATGTCCCCGGTCACCGCACAAAGGTAGTCATGTTCATGTTTTCTCCTCGAACTTTGGCTCACGTGGCGTGTCGCAGGCCGGTATTCAAGGTTTCTACGATCCCGCCCCTGCATCCCCCAAATCACTTCGCGTGCGTTATCTCTTCCGTGATCGACAACATTACGCAGAGATTCCCGACTATATCCCAGTCGTGTTACCTTTGCCAGGTGTGTTTATTGTACTCGTTTAGGCGTATTTGTTTTTGACGATGTCTTTTCCGGTCAAGATCATCTCGTGAATTAACCGGCTACCAGTTGCTGCAAACCTATTGTCACTCCTACTCACTATCTTACACTCTTATACCCATATCTAATGTCAGTGTGGACGACTACTGACCCTTGGAATTTGAAATATGACCTCCGTCAAACACGTATCAGCCTTCTACCACAACAGCCGACCGGGAGAGAGCGAAATTGATGACAGCGTCGGCGCGGACTCATCACGCGTTACCGCATCCGACGGGATGAATGTGCCGTATACAGTATACTCCACAAAACCAAACTTATGGGTCCGCCGAGGTGTCCATAGCAGTTGCCCCCACCGCGATCTTCCTTCGGCTTCGTTCGCTCATGATTATGTCATTGTTCATGACCATCCAAGTTCCCGGACTGCAGGCTTCGACAACCATCGAGTGTGAACCCGGACGGGAAAATCCGCTGGGCATGAGCGAATTGATGAACATGCTGCCCCCGGCCCCCGTCGGCTCACCTTTGCCTTGATTTATTACGAAATCGTACCGCTTGCCTAATCATTTCCGCAACATGATGCGGGGAGCTTGGCCTGCCGCGGAATTCAATATTTTAAGCACCGATCTGTTAATCACTTCCACGCAGTTCAAAACTGACGTTAATATTGCGAAACCCTAAGTCTACGTGTAACAAATGATGGATTGGGTCCGGACTTCCCCGCTCACCTTGGACTCCCCTGCAATATGCTTGTGGTGCCAGCGTTGTCACGGAGCTGGGGGCTAAACCTTCGCGGTACAAGTACACAACGAACGTTATTTTCCCTTGGAATTGACACATCCATCTGTTTTCGTATTCGATGATTGACTACAAGTCATTTGCTATGTAAACCTGGGCTGTTGCAATGGGTTCCGGGGTGTGGGTGACTCTGTCCGCACGGTATCAGCCGTGTCTAGAATACCCTGCAGACTTTCCCAAGCAACCATTCAATTTTCGGGTGATCTTTATGCTCAGTGCCTCAGTTGCAGTTTCAGGTTGTCTTTGTATTCATAATTCGACCCTTTGGCTCAATTTAATAACCGCTCACAGTTTTCTTGTTTGCCAAAATTATTTGACGGAAACAGTAGAAATCGGCATTCGACATGCCTGCCACCACATCATAACAACTAGTGAGGCGCGTCGGACATTGCCATTTGAAAACCATTTTTTCCTTTATGCCTTCTTAGTTCTGGGACATCAGCACGTACTGTGAAAATGTGATCAATTATAACTTGGAAGGTGGGAAGTGTTCTCCCTCACCGACAATGTCCACCGAATAACGCAGACCCCCTGCTGACAGCACGAAAGGGGAAATTTGGCTTCAACACAGTGGGCGTACACGTTAAAACTGTATGTTGACAAAAAGCCCGCCGATCATCATCGTCGGCTCCCTACTTAAAGATACAATTCCATATTAAGCTGAGCAGCGCAAATGTGACCGGGCCAACATTCAGCATGACGAAGTGATCTTGTCATACGATTGAATTAGGCTTTATCCGAGTTCCTCCTAGAGTCAGCACGGAGCCGTACTCACGTTTAAATGCAAACAACCGCCCGTCGGCCCCTAGTGATTCAATACGAGATTCATGGACGGTGATCACCTGCATGGCTTTGCATCATGCGTGCCACCGGTATTACTTAGCAATGATAAGTCCTCCGCATCAAACAGGTTTGCTGTGTCATCGGGCCAATGATCATAGCATGCCGTCATGATGAGCACCCGTGGTGTCCAGTTGCACCAGTTCCTGAAATCAAACTTTGTTTAGAGCGCTAGTTCTGACCAATCCAAGACCCCCCTGGCGAATGTTCATCGTCTCACCATCAATTATAAGCTATGCACAAGAAATCAAGAATCTTTGAAATGTAACTTACATCACGGGGTGTGTTTTGATGTAAATTCTTGTAGACTAGACTGCTACGTTAGTATCCGAGCATAAAGGTTTTGCAAGGTCCTTTCTACAGCGGTTGTTGTCAGGACAAATATGATGAATCAATTCAACCCTGTAGTCAACCTGTGTAGTGTAAGGTTTCTGTGTTCACTGGCAACTTGGTCGGTGTCGAAGAATGTCCGCCAGAATAACCATATTGGGAGGTGCGAACTTATACCCACGTTCTTCGCACTTTATGCTGCGTTATCATTATGGATTTGGCTAGTGGTGTAGCTAGCGGCGTCCCCACGTCTCGGAAATACTCTCAAGTCGAATCTGATGAGTCCGATCACAGGGCGCTTTTTCAAAATCCAGCATGTGGGTTAACTCAATTCAAACTTAGAATAATTTTAATTTTATCCGCGGTTCACAGTTCCCTTACGAATCCAAGAATATATAACTTGTGCTGTGAAGTTCCGTTGATCCCAAGACCCCCTTGGTATTCCCCCTTGATATCCTCATTCTGAAGATATGCAACAACCTTCCCTCCAAAATGTCCGCATACGCTCGACAAGGGATGCGCTTCACATCTTTCATGCTGTTGCGAGGAATGCGCTCCCACTTACAACACGCCGATTGGACGCTGAGGAACGAAGGGCTATCTCCCCCGGAAACGTATATGTTTGGGAAGAACGCAGTGCAAATTCTGAGGCTACAGGTCTTGGCATGGAACGATGGTCGGTCCACTTGTGGCTGGGGGTGTCTAAGCATAATAATTCAATATTATTCATATTGCTAGGACGGATGGCATGGGCTGGGGACCAAGTAGAGTCCGCGATGTAAGTAAATGTCGATTGTGAAATGCCCTCCGGACTTATGTTCTCCAAAGGAATTTCTGTTCTATCAGCAGAAAGAATGTGATGTGAATGATGATCCAGGTAGCTCCGGCACCCCCTGGGCCCAGATGATCAGGTAGGTTATATCAATTATGTGGGCGCCCAAAGTCCATACGACGTGGAATAACAATTTTACCTGATTGACAGCATGTACCCTTCTTCGCGAGCACGTGCTACGGGGGACTCTGAACGCTTGATCAAGCAAACTTATAGTGTGCGTGTCTCATTACCTGATGATCGTACACGAGGTATTACTAGGAAGTGGCACTTAAGTACGTTTCTTAGCTATCTCCGCCGCCTCAGAAGTCTAATCATCATCCTTCGCTCATCAGCTGCCTACTTCAGTCAACAGAAGCTTGATCGGCTTAACACAATCGATAATATACCAGGGGTCGGTGATGTCCCGGTTCCAGACGGATGGTTCCGAAGTGCTCGTAGAGATGCCAAGACGAGACGAGACGATGACCTACCAAAATCTGCGGTTGCAAAGCAACTCCCACAGTTTCCCATGGATGGCGTACTACCAAAGATCAATCCGGTTCAATCCGGGTTTCAATTATCATTTCACGCTTCAAATTCCAATCCTTCACCGTTTACCGCGTTTACACATTTTCCCACCTCAAGAAATTCCTCCCAGCTTGATCTGCTGGAGTCAGAGCCGACAAGCGGGCGTAAAACCGCTTATTCATTTCCTTCTTTCGCAGAAGGATCATCTAGGCATCACTCTGCCAACGCCCGCCAGACGACTTATTCGGCTCCCAATGTGGTTCCTACTCAGGTGCAGTCACAATTTCGTGATACCGCGCCGTTCCAGAGTCGCTCGGCATGTCCTTCTCCCGCATCATCATCTTCCTCAGGGCCTGCTACCCCAAGTCCACGCATCAGTCTTTCCCATCTCTCGGAACAGCTAGTGCCCCTCGAATATCTGCAAGGGCTTGCATATCCGAGGCGTGAACCGATTGATGAACAATTTCTTCAACGTTTTTCAACTCAGGTCTCTCCAGGTTTTGTTTCGAAGGGAGGAGACCGAAATCATCCCCCTTCAAAGGGACATTCTGCTTTACGCTCCGAATCGATAGGGTGCTCGTATACCTGAAGATTCATTGAGGCCGATTTAATCTCGAGACGTTCTGCGGCTTCCTCTTCTACTTATTTTAATATGCCTCATCTCCTAGGCGTGGACAACCCATTTCTTTGTCAATTACACCTGGACTTCACATTTATAATCGTCACGCATACCTTGTTACATATTGTTACCTGTTTTACAGACTTGACGCCGAACGCACACAGGTACCTTATTGTCATTCTGATAAAGGTGGGCTTGTACTTATTGTATCCTAAGTGTTTGTCTGTTGAACTCGTACTAGTTTGCGGGTAAGCCTCGGACTCATATGCAAATAGTACTTTGTACCACGTAGTAGCCGCAGGGACTTGTGCACATCCCGATCTGTCAAACGCCGTCGCCACGCTAATGCATGTCTGGTTATAAAGCTGCAGTGAACTGGTGGGTGTGATCCTGGTTGTCTGTTATTATTAACTTGTGAATATGTATACAATTTGACACTCATTGATCCGAGACGCCGATCATCGAACGCGAATACGATCAGCGGAGGAATCGAGGGCGTGAGACGCTTTCCGCCCTGAAGGGTCATTGTTACTGAGCTGGGATAGGGGTTTTGCTAAACATCCCGTCTCGGTTGGCAGCTGTTGGCGGGGAGCGTTATCGAGATATCCATATCCCCGCCTGCTGAAAATTTGCATGTTCCTCTCACGCAGGACGTACTTCGACCTTAATGCCAAGCTCAGGTACGTACCATGGACACAATGTGTCGGTTGACCCCGGGAACATATCCATATACAACATGCATCTGCCTCTTTTAGCACTTCTGCCCGTTTGCGGTTCCGTAAAGTGATAACGTTGCCTGAAATATGATGACATGTAGACCGTATCTAGTGTAGCGGCACTTGTGAATTGTTTGGGTGCGTCAGACTGGATGTACAGATGTGACGACGGACATTTCCGATTCAGAGCACACACTGGTAGTGCTGGCGCAGTCTGTTCAGGGGCGTTCTTCTGGTCATTCCGCGGAAATGCCACATGTAAGCAACCGCCCTGTTGATGCTTAATCGCCGTCTCGGACCGAACAAAGGGATCTATCTGTTGCTTGACCAGGTATGAGCGTATTAACGGAAAATGGGAGTATTGAAGTTAGTCCTGAGATCAAAGATGTACTTTGGGTAAGTCCTACCCCGGCTAATCAGCGCGACTTACTTTGTCCCCTCGTACAAAAGGGATAATTGGTGAGTTTGCGTAACAGGTCCTAGGCGATAGTGGTTAGTGGTTAGTGGGATAGTAAATTTTCTTGGAAGGATCTTTGGCACAGTACGCAGTGATTGTAAGCGGAGAGCTACAACGTTTATGCGTTTCCACACACCTGCGTTCAGCTATATCACTGGCAATCCGGCTCGGAGCCCTCAAACGCAGGGACATTGTAAATCTTTTGGGAGGGATTATTGCCAGTGGCCAGTTCGGATGTGTTAACAAAATTGGAGCAGATATTGCACGCGGAGTTCAGTCGTTCCTGGCAAAGAACACTGAAGGGTCGGGGAAGCAGACATGGATAATAGTTCTGGAAAATATCAATCGGGTAACATCATGAATTGGATACCTGGAAAATAGTGAGTGTACATGACGACAATATTGCTGCAACTTCCCCTGTTTGTGTGGAGTGTATTGTTGGCAAAATTTACTTGCTTCCAACACCAGAAGAAAAAGAGGGTGTGCAGTACGGCAATGAACCCTGCGGTTCAAAACGGCTCCGCGGAGGCAGCTTATAGGGAGGAGGCTTCCAATTCGACAAATTCAGAATTGTCGCATAACCTGAGTCAAAGAACGGTGGCGAAATAAGAACGAGTTGAATGGGCATAGTATGTCTAAGTATACAGTCGCATATGGTGGTATGGATAGTCCTCTCCACCAATGAGCGTCCGCCGATCAGCAAGGCTCCTCCTGCCATTATTCACCGTGACGTAGCACTGAAGTATAAAGTACACGTAAAGGTACGAACCTTGCAATTTATCACGCTTTAAGCTTTATGTAAGTGAATAATTATATCCTATGATGGTCTGAGTTTGGAAGATTGGGGCCCGGCAAGGTTGCATGACACCAGCAGTATGACACTATTATGTAGCAGTTGGGGAAGATCCAATCGGATGAGCCTGAACAGTGCAATCAATAGCGGTGCTGTACATATCAGATTTGGGTCATATCAGCGGTGTCTGCAGCGAACGATGCTGGTTTCGGTAAGCTTTCAGTACCATATGATGATGCTGTCACATACCGCAAAACACCTCGGGCCAACCCTGAGCGGCGTTTTGCAAATATACGCTTGTAGGCAGCTCGCCCGGCGTCGACATAGTTTATACCTAGGCGAGGTATTTGAATGATGTCCGAGTCACGGCAACCGAAAAGATGGAAGGGCTGTAAGTAAAAACAGCTTCTTTGTAAATCGCAAGCTTCAGAGTTTCATGCACATGCCTGGTGTCCCAGCACGGCGACGCGATTGGAATCCGCGTGGCCAGAGCTATGTACTTGTCAAGGTTGTTGGCGTCTCTGAAATCTCCAGTGTTCACAGCGCAAAAACAACGTGACCAGCGGTCATGTGACTCACCCAGAAGGCGTGGCTCACGATCGAGACAAGTCCGAACAACTAAGAGAGGACTCTCAAAGTGTCATAACATCCGAAATACAGCCGTGTCCTATCATGCCTACAAACCCTCTCTTGCCAAAATCTATAGCAGGCGTTTCTAGGGAGCCCGAACCGAAAACTCGCGGTGCAAACAGGTCCACGAAGGTCGCCGGCAAACTTAAAGTCCTACCGGACCAACCAACATCGCCTACCCAAAGCAAAGTTTTGCCACGTCCAGATATTGAGGAAAGCCTGGGTACAACAGGAGATACGGATGACGGGGATGATGAGGACGAGGATGAGTCAGATGAGGACGAAGACGAGGATGTCGAAGTACGGCTACGTCAAATCTCACAGATTCCGCAGGGAACGGCACGAAGAGATGCACTGAGGCTGACAAAGAAAAAGGCGAAGTCACTACCTCGCGTAACGGCATATGCGACGGCAAGGTAACTCTTTGTTGGCTTCTGGCTTGACTATGTTGACAGGCATTGTTTCGATTTAGTTCCTATCGTCTGCATGAACTTTCGAAGTTTTTCAATGCCCGGAGGGCATCCTATCTTGCAGACCCCAAGATTATCGACGAAGTTTTGTATACTCCTTACGCGTATGAACCCCAAGTCAACCAAGAAGCAAATGCGAAATCTCCACCAGCGAGTGGGGATTTGTTAGGCATCCCGGAACTAAATCCCCTGATCTCTGAAGCGGAAGACAATGGAGTCCCTTCTAACCGCAAGAAGATTAGCAAATTTCACACTGTTCCAACCGAGGCCGAGATTTTCATTTTCGCCTACGGAACAGTCGTCATATGGGGAATGAGTGAAGCCCAAGAGAAACGTTTCTTGTCCTCTATGTAAGTATTTGTTTTGTTATAATCAGCATTGATGAACTGCTCGTAGCAAGCGTTTTGAAGTTGAAAGATTGGGTAGGTGAGGGCGTTTGTATTCCCTGCAGAACTCTGAATTGTCGGCAGCACCAGACGGGGTTGAAATGGAGGATCTGAATTATTACTATGCTAACTACAGTCGGTACGTTTGGTCCCTTTCCGAAATCGCTGATTTTTACCATGACACAGTATATACAACGATGTCATCACCTTGCGCAAAGGATCTGGTTACATGTGAGTTGAGTATAAAAGGGGTCCCTGTGATGCTTAAACACATCAAGGACGAAGCTCTCTCTATCGCACGCACTGTCTCAGTCCGTCAAGATATCCTTGGTACCTGATTTCATCATGTGACATATTCTGTTCCTGACGGCTGCTCAGTTCGAGGAGCTTATCTCAAATACCATTGAAGACACGAAAGATATACCTGAAACATTGTCAGAGACAGGGAAGATCGGCATGCCCCATAAAGGTCAGTCAAGAGGATGCCGCATTGTAAGCCGTCTCACATATACTTTCCAGAAATCATGCGCAAAACCGGGGAGTTATTCATATTACGGACTAACATTAACTCTGTAGGCTCTGTCTTGGACTCTCCGGTAAGAAAATATTTGTCTAGAGTATATTGAATTTACCCCTGCCCCCGTTCTAGGAAGTATTCTGGGTAAGCCGGGTTGTCCACGTGAAGTGCCAGCATTTTTAACACCTTTTCAGAGCTTTCCAGATCTCCAACCGTTGTACGATGCCGCGCGCAGTTATCTGGAGATCCCTCAGCGAATCAATCTCTTAAACACACGAGTCGAGGCTGGTTTGATTCAGGTGGCAAGCTTTCATTCGCTGATTTCATGGACAGGTTCTTCAAGATATGCTCCAACTTCTCAAGGAGTCTGTATCAAGTAGGCATGCAGAACGACTCGAGCAGATTGTCGTTGCTCTTATTGGGATTGAAATCGGTAATTTCATCTTTCTTTTTGTTTGTTTAACGATGAGCTCATGTTGGTGCGGTCTAGTACTTGGTATTATCACCATTCTCGTAGATCTCATGGCTTGATTTCTTGCATTCCATTCATATACCACGCATGCTCAACTACGGCGCAACCTGTATTCTGCATTTATAGAAGGCAAAATTTGTCCCTTCGCTGAGTCCCAAGTCATTTTCTATGGCGGCGTTGGCGACCATCTAGATTCGCATTTTTTTGGAGCGAACCGGATTGGATTCATCAGCGCTGGCAGCACGGGTAATCACTTAACCATACTGCTGGCTAGTACGGGCGGGAAAATGTCAAGACTGCCCAAGATCAGGTCGAAACGGATCCGAAAGCAAGAGACATACAACTTCTGTGAAAAAATAGAACAATCCTTACTAGAGCCACAATCCCGTCTACTCCCCAGCGTCTCTCACGAAAACCTTCTGACCTCGTTATCGAGGGCCTGAAACAAAAGTGTTATCTTGTATAATGCCCTCAAATAGAGGAGTATTGCGTACCGGGCATGGGAAGTATCAATCTGGACTCGGAGGCAATCAGAAAGGGCTTAGCAAATCACTCGCCTTCCAGTTGAGGTTCTGCGCAAACTTGGATGAGATTGGATGATAGCTAACTTTTAAGGGGATAAATTCTTCATTGGGCTAGGCTTCCACAGCCGATAGTGCCTTCATAAAGAGCCTGGTTTCTCGCTTCGCCTGAGTCTAGGATGCCGATGACACGGACAGGTACGCAACATCAAGCAACATCTGCTTCCGCCTCGGCGCATGCACGCAATTACTGCCAATTACCGATCTTATGCATCATATGCATGACCCCTCACCCCTTGGCAAAAATACAGACCTGTCTAAAGAAGGTTTTCATCTTACTATGTATGGCGTGTTCCTCGTTTGCTACGCCCAATATCATCCTTTAAGGCCCAGAGAAGAGCATCAAGTTCTCTAAGTGCATCAGGATTTGGCCCGAGGGCTGTATCATTCGCAGCACTATAATTGTCAACGAGTCCACACCCGTTGTGCCTTCGGCACAGGAAGCAAAAGGAGCGCTGCGCGCTCCTTTTTAGCTTCCTGCGCCAAGGCTTCATCCTAATAATCACTGTGCCTTCGGCACAGGAGGCCAAAGGAGTGCTTCGCACTCCTTTGGGGTGCCTGCGGCACCTTGCCTTATTAATAAATCATGGTGGATTTTGAATTCAATTGTTGAGCTGGAATTTCACAAAAGTAAAAAGTCCACATTTCACAAAAAAAGGTTATAGTCATGATTATAAGACAAATGTGAAATATCAAGCAGGCTTCCAGCCAGGGGGAGGACCCTCCTTGAGTAGCTTGTCTAAATCACGGCGCTGCTCCCAAGTTTTCCCCTTCCTTTCCTCGAAGATGTGCGTGCGCCAAGCATCTGCAATCTTGCGACGCTTTCTATGTTCAATCGCCTCATCCAAGCGTGCACAACTTGCATCCCAGTTCATATCATCGCGCTTGAGGTCATGCTCGAGTTTCTCATCTGCCCAGATCATGCTCTTGGCCAACTTTGCATTTTTTTGCCGCAAGTCATGAACTCGCTGCTGTGCTGCATGGAGACCCTCTCGCCGAGTGGAGATCTTGCTGTATGGGTTACTGAGTTGCCTCTGTTCGAGACGTGCTGAGTGACTCTCTGAAAAGCGGAGATGAAGTTCAGCTACCCAGTCAGTCGAACCCAAGGGTACTGAAGGAGCAGTAGATGCGGCGACAGGTGGGAGGGGAGTCATGACAGGGGGAACAATAATATGGCGCTCGCCACGTTGCTGCAGTCGGGCAGCAAAAGTCGCATCCAAACCCTGAAGAAGCCTGGCATTCCAGTCAACAGCAGGGGTTGGCTCGAGGAAGCCACTGTGCCTTGTAGCTACTGTAAATGACGAATCAGACAGACAGAAACAAAATAACTCACCTGGTGACATGGCCTGGCAGCACCACATTCGAGTCACTGCAGACCACAGCTGAGCCAGCATCAGGTGCTGGGGAAGCACTGGGGATAGTAGCTACTGTAAATTTCCCAATCAGATGAAGACAAAGGAAAAGAACTCACCTTTTGACATGGCCTAGTGCGGCAGGCGGCTCCGGGTCACGCGTCACAGCAAAAAATGCGCCCATGCCAGTATTGGCAGGTGCTGGGGCAGTGCTGGCACTGCCGGGAATAGTCATGGTCAGTGATGAGGGCACTGGGAAGCAGCAGGACACAACTGGAGGCAATGGGAAATGATGGCAGGCAAAGGGCAAGGTTTCGACAGCGGACGTCGCAAATACTGGTGTCGGTGTCGCAGCGTCAGGTTGGGTCGCGCTGGTGCGACGGAGTCGGCGCTCGAAAATACCACGTGAGTCGTCCAAATCGAGGTTTAAGCGAGGTAAGCGAAAACCACATGGCGTCCATGCGAGCTAACGTGGCAGCCATGTGAGCAAATGTGGCAGCCATGCGAGAAAACGTGGGGTCCATGCGAGCAAACGTGGGGTCCATGCAAGCTGCACGCGAGCGCCAGGAGGTTCCACCAACCCTCGCGCCTTACTTTTTAGATGTCCTACACGACAGAGGGTGATCAGTGATTGACGTCACTGTGGAATGTCTGAGGAACTCAATATTGGCCTTTTCTTGGGAGCTTCAATGTTTTTTGTTAAAAAAAAAAACCAATTATTGTCCATTGAGGGTAGAACCCTATGTAGGACAGTACTTTCTAATCTACTGGACCCCCTGTGTCCTTTGAGACTTGAAATTGTGAATGCCCTGATGTGAGGCGTGCCCCCATCAGTCCGCCATTCATGCCAGCCATTTCAGACATGCATTTCGTGAGGTAGATATTAATGGCTACTATGGTGTGTGTGTTTTACTTGCAGTGATGGTACTCATTTCTCATCTGCTGGTGCAGAGTGATACAGAAATCTATTGGAGTTGGTGTAGGAAAGGGTGGTTAGTGGGCTGTGGTTTGCTTCGGCCAACTTGTTTTTCCTTTCTCCTCCATTGGGCAAGATCTCATGTAGGTGAGAGATTATATCTTGATTATATGGTGGGTGGTATATATTAGGTTAATAGTTTGGTAGGCATGTATAGGTTTGGTGTCATGATGATAATGGACCGGTTCTACTGGGGCAGATCAGTTCTTACGTTTTTTGAGTGTTGGTACCTCACCAAATGACGACTCGAGTCTGCGGTGGAGGTGGCTATTAAGTGGGATGTGTTGGGATCTAAGACACATTAATAATCCTGTGAGACATTTAGGGAAAGAGGTAGTTAGTTTAACAAATGAACAGTTGATAACTTTGGGATCTAGTCTTAGTAAGTGTTCATGTCTGGGAGACTTGGCCCACATTCTCTTCCATCTTAGGTGCATTTCTTGTCAATGGGCTTGCTTCAGCGTGGATATGTTAAGTGGGAGAGTGCTGTGTCGGAGGTATTGGGGTAAGTTTACACATTCGCTGTTGTTCATTCTGATTGTTGCTGCTAATTCAGGTGTCCCTGTAGTGTATTAATTAATATGACAGTACCATAGTGTGCAGCCATTTATAAATACCTGCCATATTTGCAGTAAGATAGTCTACACACAGTTACTGGCCATTCTACATGTGTATTTGCAGGGCACCTGCTGCAGTACCTTCTGCATTGTATTAGTTTGTTTTATGCACCGTTATGTTTTCCTGAATAGTACCTTATTTCATTCATCCATTTTTGGCAGGCAAAACATATCACGGGTGGCATGGCTGCTCCATTTCAGCTAGCTTTGTTTGTTTTCAATTGTTCTGTCCTATCCATTTAGGCAATACAACATATCATTGGTGTTGTGGTGGCTGTTCCTGTTTTTTTTTTGGCTAGCTTTGTTTGTTTTCAAATATTCTGTCCTACCCATTTAGGCAATACAACATATCATTGACATTCACTGCGGAAACGACAAAATAGCCGGACCAGGATAGAGTGGAGTTAGCAAGCTTACGCAGATAATAACTCGAACCTGCAAAGAAAATATGTCACATCAGAATTAGATCACAAGAGACACTTGTTCCAGGGCATAACGTGAATCATGATTTACGAGTTTCGAAGGGCTTGGTTTGTTGCCTGGGTGCCTAATCTGATGTGGAATCAAATCGGAATTCTTGGATCCTCACATCTGTTTTCTGTCGGGATTTAAACAAAAGCATGTCTGATTATACTCTAGGTAGACATGATGAGGACTGCTTCTAAAATGCTTTCCTCGCCAAATCCTGCTTGTCCATGCAAAATGATGAGCGAGCATTTGTCCCCCACCAACCAGTAGCCATGTTCCCCACCAACCAGTAGCCATGTTCCCCACCAACCAGGAACCCAACGACGTCCCAGTGGTGCTGTGGGTCCAGTAAGTCAAGAAAGCCATCAACCAGCAAACAATCCATACCCTCAGCCATACAGCGCAGGACCACCTCAGTTGTCACCGCTGCCTATTGACAACGGAGCCTTGCCTCATGATGACCCATTTCTCGTGCATGGGCAGCCAAACTCCAGACTGAATGCACTGCATCAGTTCAATAATAACTCAAATGGGACACCTTACCATGGTCACAATCCTCACCCACCATTTGCATACAGTGATCCACCATTGCATGCCCAATCAGTTGCCCCCCGAGTTGGAGGAACTCCACACGGTGGCTATCAACCATTGTTTTCAGTACCAAACCAACATGAACAGCTGGCTCACCCATACCAATGAGGTTACAGTGATGGTTCAGACCAGTCTCCGGGACTTAATGCCGTGATCACGCGGCTGCTTGCAGAGGTCCAACGCCTATCAGAATCAATGAATCTGCAGCATGTTACAAATAACCAGCTGCTCGCCTCAAATCAGCAACTTGAAAACTCAAATCAACAGCTTGTCGAATCAAACCAACAACTCACCATGCGTGTTGAAGCAATTGAACTGATTCAAGCTGAGAGTAAGAATGCGGGCAAGAAGAAAGCTGGGTCGAAGAATGTATCCAATGAACATATCTTACTCAAAGTAAGTTATAGAACCATCAAATAGAGTCCATTTGCTTACCATCCCCCTTAGCCTATTATACACCCATTGTTCTGTGATTTTTGTGACATTGAACAAGCAATGAAGAAGAATGAGCGTGTACTGGCACTCGGTACCATAAAACTGCTTCCAAATGGGGAGCCATTCGAGGTCACAGACGACAATAAGAGAATTTGGCATCCGAACTGGCTGGGGAAGGTTGATGACACTGTGAATGCCAAGTTTATCCACGAGATTGTGCAACATGTTTGGAACAATGAGAAGGTATGAGTAAACTAAATGATGACACAACAGAACACTCACGTAACAAAAACCAGAGCCTTCGAGAGAATAAGAACCTGAAACCGGAGATAGACGATGATGATTTTGATATTGGCATCATTACCAATTGCGTGAAGACATACTTCCGGAATATACACAAGCAAGTCAGTGATCAAAGTGACACTAAGAAAGCACAACGAGCACAAGAATGAAAGGACAATGGACACCAGCGTGCCCATCATCAAAATGTAAGCTGCATTGCCAATTGACTTTGAAATATAATTGACATACCTTCGTGATAAGGCCACAAAGGCTCATCACCAGGCTGCTATCAAATATGAGCAGGAGACTGGAAATTGTGGTGCTGTCGCAATGATTGATACCGATTTTGCATCGGATATCTTCTCATACTCGGAGAACAATTTATCAGATGATGCACAGAAGAGATGTACAGAAGCTGAAGTAGGAAAATCAGCCAACATGATTCTCGGACATCAATGGCAAAGCATGGACATGAGTTTTCTCCTTGTGATGAACTCAGTAATTGACTTGATTCTTCAAGTATGTGGCTTACCTATGTTGGCTCACACTCAAAAGCATGAAGGACAGTGCGACCAGTAATGCAGGAGGTCTTGAAGAGCAACTGGAAAATGAAGCAGCAGTGCCTGCCAGTGAGCAACGTCCAAAGAAACGGCGCAAGACCACACGAACCAAGAAGTACCTCAAACGAGGCTTTGATGTCTCTCCTGCAAATATGAATGACCACAAGCCATCTTCAGGAAAGCAAACCATACCTTTCAAGAATATGGTAAGCAAAAAGTGGCAAAAAGATCATACAGCGGTCAACTTCCTAGATGGTGTTGACTGGCTGAAAGGGTTCTATGGTCGGTTGAGGGAAGAGGACTTGATGAAGGAGGATGGGAAGTATTTGAAGGAGCTGGAGGAGTGGCATGGTGAGGATAGCACGGATGATAAGACGGAACCTCAGACCTCGACACTGTGAGTTTTTGCCCAAGGGGTAATAGTTGTCGCACTTTCTTGCCCTGTATTTTGATGAGATGATGTGTTTCACTGTTGCAAAAAATATCAGAATCGTTCCGCAATGTAATTAATGAACATACCTTTGCAAGATCAATTGTTGCCCAAACCTTTTGGCGACTTTCACCGATAGATACCGTAGTTAATGCTAACTGGCCATAGATCCATTCAGGGTTGATAAGAAAAGGGAGCTGGGTGTCTTGATTACAATACTCCCCAAGCTCCCATAGATGGACGTTCACAGAGGCACTTGCCATAGTGATCAATAATAGTTTGCAAGCGAGAAGTGATGACAGCAAACTCACAATTCATTCCACAGTTTTGCACATTCCCCTGTCCAAGGCTTGAACCACCGCATTCGATAAAACCATAATGACTGGCCAGCTCCATGAAAATCCTGTGTGAACTGGAAGATTTCTAAAACCTCGCCATAAGCATGGACCGGAGTCTCACCAGGTATCACAACATGGACAAAAGATGAGTTGTTTGTGCCTATTGTCCTGGAGGCATGATAACCACATATTACAGTGACCTATCTCCATATAATACGAGGGAACGGGCGTGCATAATATCCTGTATGATATGGGCTAGCGGACCATGGGCCCATGGTAGAAATATCCTCGACTATGACGGATGGGCCGGGAGTCAAATTATTCCTGATGGAGGCGGGTGGGCCCATGCAGGGAATATGTAGAGTAGATGAGTGGGCCGATGTAAATGAATATTCAGTAGATGGGTGGGCCGAGGTAGTTGGATATTATGCAGATGGGTGTATCAAGGTAGATGTGTATCAGATAGATGGGTAGGTACTTGT
>MU179338.1:270518-289134 GCA_016767475.1 Suillus weaverae | reverse complement strand
TATCATACGGGATATTATGCACGTCCGTTCCCTCATATTATACGGAGATAGGTCACTGTAATATGTGAATATGTCCCCATTTCGACCCTCAGTCCAGGATGGTATCCTCCTACACACCCCAATTTGGTGTCCAAGGGCACAAGGTCACCTGTACGGCTGTGTATTGCTACACCCTGCTGCATCCATTGGGGATAAAACTGTGTGACACCACCCGTCGTCATGTACACCATGTCTGCAGTTGACGGTGCATTGAGTATGAGGTGCAGCACGTGCACGTCTCTCTTCGGGCATCCAACGGTGATGAAGTGTGAATCCCCCACATATTTTGCGAAGTGTTTGACCACGCCTGTCATGGAAGGGTGGCAGCTGACCGAGATCCAGCTATACCCCATCGTCCTGGTCAGGAAATCCTCAAGGATGTTGAAATTTTTGTGGGGTACTACCACATTCAGGTCTCGCATCTCCTCTTTGATGTCTCCTGTGATCATTGCACGCGCTGCTGAGCCGGTGATGAGGGCCTCAGAGATATGCAAGGCCTGCAGCAATGATTCAAAGCCAGCTTGCGCAAATGGAGCCAATATACATCTGAAACGCCTTCGCAGCACACTTCTTCCCATCTGACGCAACTCGCGGCATGTCTGAGCCATGGCACAGACATCGGCTATTTCTAATGTCTCCAGTATCATTGCAGCGATGTCCTCGTCAGAGGTGACTGTGCCTATTGTCAGTAATCACAATTTGTACTGCACTCATACTTACATGCCATCCTTCACGTTGGCCATTTCGAGCAAATCAGAGCATTGATGACAAGCAGTTTTTGGGAATCATGAACCTCCCAGGTAGCATGCACCATCGAAATCACATGGGGCGATGTGTGATTGATCTTGTGCTCGCATGTTTTAGGTCCCAATAGAATATGCCTGCGCCATTGTCAATGCCATCACCCCGAGTGAAAATTTCTCAAACATGGCTCCGAACTTTGTTTGACACACTTTGGGCTTGCACCACGCACGTTTTCTATGAGAGTAAAGCCATCGCACATTTTGCACGAGAGTAAAGACATACAAACTCATCTATACAGTTAGGAGACGCACCACTATTTATTTACAGCCAGCTCAGTCATCGGTAATCAGCATGGCCTGTTCCCCATACAATGAATCATTTTCGTCATCATCCTGAGACTTTGAACCATCTTCTTTGTCGGCAGCTCTGTCCCCCTCAAACTTCTTGCTGGACTGGGCATCCTCTGGGGTGCATGTTGCCTTGCGCTTACCTTTCACATCGGAGAAGTAGCCTATGAATGTCTCTTCAGTCACCTTGGTGTCAGGGAGCAACTTCATCAACTTCAACATCACCTGGTAGCGACGGGAACTGTTCCTGTCCTCTGGAGGGCAGTTAGGCCTCCTGCTCAGGGAAATGGTCCATCTGGTGAGGCGTCAATTGGCTCTTGCAAGGAGGGCTTTGAGCGTACTCACAACTTGAGCTGACACTCCAGCATGACTACGTCTCCAGTGTTCAACCTTGATCAGTATTCATGGGGACCAACAAGCATGCCATGTCCATCATGGATGTTCGGCGCAACAACAGTGCACTCTTGCAAGTTGTACTGCAAAATGAGTGCTGAGTAATGGCCAAGGGGATCTGGGAGATCCGACAGACGCTGGGTCCCACCTATGATTTGGTCAGCAGTCTTCATTGTTGCATGGTTGATGTGACTCACCAGGGAGGGGTTTCACAGGTGGTGTCTCACTGGCAGGAGGGCCTCCATTTGAGCCTTCGGCGTTGGACTTTGCTGTTGCACCCAAGGAATTCATTGAAACAATCAATGCATGGCAATGGTCAGACTTAATACGAGTTTGGACATTCTGGCCTTCTGTGGTCGATGCATTCATTAATCAGAGTCTTTGATAGATATGGTCAATGGTGGTATACGTACTCCCTATGTCACATCGCCTCAAGCGGGGAACAGAAGCCTGTGCTGGATCAGGCGTGCCTTGGACGAGGAGCTCACTGGTCACCACAAGGGACAATCGATCCTTCCCTTCAAAGGAAAAGCTCCACCAGAAAGGTGCATCCCTGGGATATGCGTCGGTGGAACGAATCACTGTGCACGTAGAAGGAGTTAATGAAATGCAAACATACACTACTTGGCACTTACATGCATTCCTCGCATCCTCAGCTTCGCCATGGACCACATTGAGCATGTCCATCGTGCACAAGCTGCACGTAATGGCTTCTGGTGGAAAGATCTCACCTGACTGAACGTCCAAGGGTCGGACCTCAAACTGTGCCCGCATCTTTTTGAGCGCGCCAAGGTCAAGCTGTTCGTCACATGCAATGAGTGTTACACTGAAAACAGACAGAGACTTACACCGGTGTGAGGCAGATTGAAATATTCTCCTGACCGATCAAACTGTCCTTCGAGGTCAAGAGTAGCTGGAAATTTGAACGTGAAAGGTTCCCCAGCATCATTGACCCAATATTCGGCGTTGTCCCCTAACACTCTCAAAGGACGAGGATTATTTGCAGAGGGAACACTGCTGAGCGTCTCGCTAGTCACCGCAGGAGGTGTCACGCAGTTGACATACAATGACATCCATAGTGGAGCGTGAGTCATCTCTGGGCTGGTCTCCCAAGAGGAAGAATGTTCAGTGGTGGTAATTGGGGAAGACATATTGTGCAAGTTAGCAGATTGTACTTTGTTACAAGTGCAGATTGGATAGAATGAACTGCAGAAGTACGCAAACTGCGACCGTATTTGTAGGCTTTGTGTTATCCAGGGCAGGTCCTCACCCTTAATGCTCTGTGTCGGATGGTGGCACTCAGTGGGCAAGATGAGACACATTCAGATCGATCACACTGTGTTGCCATGGACAGCTCTTGACCGCAGTTTCTGGGATCAAGGTCAATGCCAAGCATTGTCTCATCCTCGATTCAGGCATCGACCAGGGCATGTCCACCTCAACACTCAAACAGGCTGGGTTTCTGGCATGGAAATTTGTCAAGACGTTTAGTTGCCAATGAGACACTGTTGAAACATTGTCCTCACCCGATCGCTCGCATGATTGGATTGGCCACCTTTTTTTTTTTTGTGTAAACATGTCCATCTCTGCCTTCATAGGGATTCCACAGCATGCCTGTGGAACGATGGAAACCGCCTGACAATGCGTGAGCAAACAAGTACCATGCAATCTGGTCGTCAAGCCACACCTCTTGCTCGACTGTCCAATCTCCGATGTGCGCCTGTCGCATGTCTGGTGCTCCCTGTGAAGTATGATGGCTCTGGGTTTCAAGGTTGCCGGTGCATAGACTGTCACAGACCAATAAATTAGGAGCCTTGCTAGTGCTAACCATAGTGCTTCACTGACTTGGTTGGTTTAACTGGAGCCAAAGACGTGTCAAGCCTATGGGGGTCAGCCGAATGCTTATGCATCAAGTCACATGGACTTCAAGGGTCACCACCCGCCAGCAAGCTTGACGAGTCCACACCTGTTGTGCCTTCAGCACAGGAAGCAAAAGGAGCGCTGCACGCTCCTTTTTAGCTTCCTGCACCAAGGCTTCATCCTAATAATCACTGTGCCTTCGGCACAGTAGGGCAAAGGAGTGCTTCGCACTCCTTTGGGGTGCCTGCGGCACCTTGGTATTTTTTTCATACTTTTACATACAATACTATTTTCTTTATTTTTGCACATGGTAAATTTGACTCTTTGAGTATCCAAAATTTTGTATGCTTGTTTGATCCCATGAGTGAATCTATTTAAATTTATTTCACCATTTTCCCTGGCCCCCTGACCTCCCATCTTTCCCTTTTTCTATTTTCCCAATTTCCTGTCTCCCGTCTCCCATCTCCCCCTTTTTCTGTTGTCCTGTTCTCCTATTTTCTTCTGTTCTCCCAATTTTTATGTTTGCCTGTTTACCTACCTTTGTTTTCCCATTCTCCCAATTTTTTTGTATTTTTCCAATTTTGTGTTTTCTCATTTTCCCATTTCCCTGTTCTCCCATTCTGTTCTGCTGTGTCATTTTTATTATTATTACCATTTATATCTATTTACAGTACAGTGTATACTAACGGGCAAGGGTTGTTGCTCATGCCACAAAAACCACGCGAGTTTCCAAAAAGAGATAAGCGAAAACCATGTGGCCTTTGGCGAAATACACGAAATACACGGAAACCACGCGAGCTGGCGAGAGACTTTCCCACCCATCGCACCTTACTTTTTAGATTCAAATCTCCAGCCAGGGGGTTTCTGGGTGACTGACACACCATCCTGCTTGCATGCATAATGCACGAGGCTGGGCTGGTGTGCAAAACCAAGCTGTGGGCGAAACTGCCAAGGTTCGAGAGAGGTCTGACTTCACAGCACACTGATGAGCGCAACCCACAGATCAATTTCATTGCACTGGTCACAGATCACCTTCTCAATGGCTGAGACATCATAGGCAGTTGAGAGACACATGTTCATGCTAGGGTAACACAGACCTACAGCTCCATAATTCATACTCCTTCATCTTCAGGACCAGAAATCTGCCATTAGCACAGTTCTGCGGCATGGTCAGAGCCAAATTACTTCACAAAGACCTTCTGACCTTGTCATAATAGTGTTGATATATGGAATGTCATCGCCCATGCAGTCAACAACCTCTTCCTTCTTCCCATGGGAGTGTTTACAGCTCTTTGCATAAAGGATGGCAGTCGCGTGAATTTTTCGTTCAATTAGGAAATGTTGGACTTAGTAAAATTTTGCCCGTGTAGCCTTGTACTACCCTTATTATCATCTTCGCAACATGGGATTTCGCAAGATCAGTCGTGACGTGAAACTTGCAGCAATCCGACTCCATGAACGGAACCTTCTGAGCCTTCAAGACATCCTAGATTCCTGCGGATTTTCCGAATGCACTTGGTTTCGAATTTTGAAGCTCTGGTGCGAAACCAGTGATGTCGTGAACCATCAGCCTAGCACAGCAATGCGTGGTTGTTTGCGTGCTCTCGATCGTGAAGATATTGATTGCCTGCTTCGTCTTGTAAGGCAAAACCCTGACTATTTTTTGGACGAGCTCATGCACCTCCTTGCAACAAACCAATTCATATCTGTCCATTTCACGACAATCTTCCACGAGCTTGAACGTGCTGATGTGAGCTACAAGAAACTCAAGCACATTGCTAAGGAACACAACGAGACTCTCCGTGCTGCTTTCATTGCATGCATGGCTCAGTATGATCCATCGGAGTTGGGATTTATTGATGAGACTTCAAAAGATGAGCGAACACCTGGTAGGCGCTATGGACGATCAAGGACAGGCACTCGTGCAGAGAAAAAGCAGGTGTTTGTGCGTGTGTCAGGTTCCTCTTCCTCCGAAAGTTCTTTGATTTGAATATCGTCCTCGTCAGAGCCATTGGAATCAAGGTCACTGTCATACTCTAGCAAGCTCTTGTGTTTTTTAGAGGCAGGAATAGTAATAAATGGCATGACGGTGGTGAATTACAGAGAATGTGAGTGTATGATGATCAAAATTTCACTAAGTCCAGTTGTTTCCTAATTGAATGAAATTTTCTCGCCACTGCCATCCTTTGTGCAAAGAGCTGTAATCACTAGGACGTTGCCAGTCACATCATCTTCTTCATCGCTTATGCCTGCAGCATTACAGATGCAGTAGTTAGGTGGAGAGGCCGCCATTGGATGTTCTCTGAAGAAGGTGTATGCATATGAATAATAATGCTTGCCCCTCGGGTTGTATGTCTTGTGAAAGCGTGAGGACACCGAGAAATGCAATTCAGGGCCTAGTTGATTGACCCAATGCAGGATCTCCAGGTCAGACAGTCATGTGATGGGCCATACACCTTGTCGCACAGGAATGGTCACGAGCCATGGCACTGTGGCTCTGGTGGCATATAAAATCCCAATGAATGTGCCCTCATAAGGCTGGCATACTGTCATCAGCAATCCACCACAGTCACTGTGCCGTGTTGTTCACTCACTGGGATGTGTCCCTCAATACGTCGCTCCTCTTGTTTGATGCTCGCATGGGTGGATGGCACACAATGTGGCGGCAGAAAATGTCGTCCCTCATGATCACCACGGTTGGTAACACCCTGCCAGTTTCTGCATCGCAGTGCCAGGCACCAGATCACAGGTGAGTTGTCTATGATCATTTTCATCAAGAACAGCAGGTCCCATTGCAAAGTGAGGGTCTGTTGACCATGGTCTGCCACCTTCCGCCAGAGTGTGGGACACAATGACCCACATGGGCCATTCAGAAAGGATGTAGACGATCGCATAGTGAGATGCAGGTGCTTCCTGCATCCCACATTGTGTGTAGGAGCATGCCATTGAGCGGTATGGTTCATGAGTGCAATGTGTTGGTCGACTGTAAGTTGGGGGTAGAGACATACCAGGCCACCGGCTGACATGCATAGCATGTCTGCAGTTGTCTGTCCGCTGAGGATGACTCTAAGTACACCATCAGCTGTAGCTTCAGAGACACTGATGACGTGCTGAGCCCGACGAAATTTGGCAAAGGTCTTCACTGCTCTCTTGAAACTGTCATGAGGCGGCCTACCTTCCTCCGTTCTGTGATAGCACAAGTCGTTGAGCAAGAATGAGTATAATATGTCACAGTTTCCATGGGTGACCACAAGGTTGAGGTTTGTCGTCCCCGTCTCTTCACCCGTGAGCATTGTCACGGCGCGGGATCCAGTGATGACAGTCCCTGAGACCTGCATGATGTCACGAAATTCCGGGATGTGCACCCCAACAAAAGGCTGCACAATGCTTTCCCACCACTGTTGGACGAGCCTGCTTCCCGTGGTCTGCAATGCACGGTTGCAATCCCTCAGTGTGAGCATGTCACACAGTAGATCTATCTCCATGAACACATTCTGGATGATGGGTCCATTCTGTAACACTGGGGCCAGACATCAATCATTAGCCACTCCAGACAGTGAGTCTGCAGCCTTACCAGCCGTGAACGCTGTGCGTTTTGTTGGAATACTGATGTCAGGAGGGTTCATGGTCCTGCATGAAGGGAGGAATATGCAGAGTCAAACACTCTTTGGACAATAGGAGCCAGTGAGAACTCAAACATGTGCCTGGCCTGGGCTCGATCACTAGCCGCAATGTGGATTTGAAACTGGCCCATGAGATCATACTACAACTCTATTGTACGGCTTGTATGCCAGGTATCCATGTGCTCCCGTTTTTACAGACCAGCTCATTCAATGCCCTGGCATCATGCCGTTGCATGCATAAGCCACCCGTGCCTCTGTGACTAGTTCTTCTATGAGCCCAACACTTTCCATGCAGATTGTATGTGTTCCCTCATCATGTGCCAACAACGCTACTGCATCTTCAACCATTCAGCTTCAGTGGACCACACATTGTCGGGCTACATACCACTGAGAAGATCAGGGTGTGCACACATGTGCTCCGTGATGACAATGACCGATGATGTTGGCCTCCAATCGAATGGGATCCATTTGCTTGCAATGTCGAATGCCGGCACAATATGGAAAATTGGCAACCCCCTCTGCTGATGTTCAACTTTGGGTGTTGAGCAACGTAGTGAAGTTGTACACTGGTGTGGCACTTACTGAATATGAATGCACCATTGCCATTGAACACTGTAGAAAGTGCCATCAGTACCGAAGACATTGGGTGTGATGTGGGTCAATTGTAGACAATGTACAAGTGAATGTGAAAGACGTGCAGCACGGCTCAATTTCTCAGAGCAAACAACAGACTCTAGGGGATGAAAATTGCAAGCAACGCGGACCTCCTGTCTCAGATATGAAATGATCGAAGCCTGCTTGAACAGTCTCGGATCAGTTTCAATCATGTCCAACCTCAAACTGATCTGTCAGATCGGTTGGCAATATTAATAAGCCCTGACCATCTGACTCGGTCAATACTTGTGCTCACGTGCATTAATGCCTTTGCGGGTGCCATTGGCATATTTTTCGCAACCAGAAATACCTCTCTTGTGTCTGTCAGCACACCAAGATCGCACCACTTGTGTCAAATGCACCATTCCACTGAGCCAAGCAGTGACCATTTCGATGACAGTTGAACAGTCGCTATCACATGCAAGAGATGCCCTGGCCGTTCAAATGAGTGGCAAGTCTCAATGGCCGATCTGGGCTCACATCTAGAAGCTGTCAAATCAAGCAGTGATCAAGTCTAGGCTCCAAAATTGAATCTCGGATCGGAGATTGGAGGGACACAATGGCTGGTCTCCATGTGACTGATTTGGGAGAAGAATAACCACATGTTATTGCATCTAATTCGACAACAGAGTGAGCGCTGCCAGTCAATGCTGTCAGTGAGGGTCCCCCATAGGCAAAGGCCTGGTCTGGATCAAGGACTGATTAATCTCAAAGAACCGTATGATGGCATGCTGCGGCGTGATTGAACCCAAGCTTGAGGCGATGAGGAGAGCATCTCACCTGCCAAACAGCCATGTCAAACTGGTTCCAATGTCATCCCTGCGATGCTTGAAGGCACGTGTTCACAGACTCACCAGCAGATGGAGCCCCAGCTGTGACATGCCATTGAAGTGAGACACCAAAGTGAAAGATCAGCCCAAGCAAACACAATCATTCACAGGTGGGGAGACACAACTCAGGACCACAGTATTACGACACATGCCCAAGCTTATTGTACAGACATGGCATGCTTGCTTATCATCCAGATCCTGAACCACGCATCACTACATCCATCAACTTGCCGCTGCCTGAGACATAAGGAGCATGTTCGAGTTTGATTGCCTCAGCGACGAGATACTGTGCAAAGGCTTCAGTATCTGAATACACAATGCAGGCAGAGACATCGTTGGCCAGCGTCTGAATTATGCCTGTCATACAAGTTACAATGTAGGATGGACAGAGTAGTATCGTACAAACGCACCGTGAAGCAAGTCTGGCTGCTGATACATGCTCTCAGAGGCAAATGTGACACCTGTGTTGGGCTTTGTGGGATAGTGGTGATTGGCTGCCAAAATATCTGGTGAGGTTTGTATATGGAACGTGGGTTTCGCATCGTGGAAACATTCAACTTCACATCACGGTTAATTTCAGTGGAGAGTCTGAGAGTTATTGGACACTCATACCAAAAATGAAACAGCCGGCCCCATCAAAGATATGCAGGAAATCTGCGACAGCGGGTGTGAGCATTGATGATGATGGCAAATTGGGAGAGAGTGGTTGCCAGCCCTGGTTCCACTTATACGACCCAGTGAGACTGTTGTTGCTGTTAGCTGAGGCAAGCCAAAGGGTGTGGTGTGTGTATCTGTGACTTCAGATCAGGCTTCCACCGATCTGCCTTAGCATCCAGATTGATGGACCCAAGAAGGAATCAAAGACAGTGTTTGAGGCCACAGAGCTGAAAAGAAGGACAGTGATTGACACAGAACCTAGGTTACAGAATTGAATGGTGGTCGACCCTGTCTCAGCTGTGCTGATCGATCAGAGTGACCGAGTGAGCTGGCCATTTATTTCAATTGCATGTATATTGTTGCCGAGACTAGTAACCCATGCCCAATTTTACGCACGGTGTAGAAACCGATACTCACATGCAGTCGATCTGTGTCAAATTTTTTTGATTGCCAAGGGGCTGAGTCTGCGGTGCCATTACTACACTCCTGTGTGGTCGAGATTCTGGCCATGATTGCATGCATGAGCAGGTCAATCAACATTTGGACCGAACTCTAGGATGCGCTTGATTGATTGAACCAGCACATCCAGGTGTAGGAGTTTAAGTGGTGCGTGCAGACCGGTCAGGGATTGTGCAACTGGTGATGTCAAAGACATCTATGGCACGCTTCAAGTGCACCATTAGTCCAATCCGAAACAAGAGGAATCACACACACCTTCCACGTCGCCATGTCAAATTCCATTATGATTTGGCGCCTGATGTTGGGTGAATCGGTGTCATTGACTGCTGGACATCTGCGTGCAGCTGCAAGACATTAACATCATTTTCACGAATATAGTCAAGCACTTACACACCATGGTCTCCGCATTATCAGCAGTATGCAAGACACAGAGTCCATCTCGGACCAAGAATGAGAGATAATACAAATTTTCGACAGACTGGCCAAAGTCTCTTGGGTTGATGATTAAATGAAAAAGGTTGATGGGCCCCTCATCATCCAGAATCTGTTTCAATTGCTGCCAAAGCAGTCAGTGCAAGGGCATCTCAGCTCACAGAAATGGGTGTCACCTCAATGATCAAAATGCCATCACTCATATTGTCCTCGGCAGACGATCCACCTCTTTCAGGTGTGGTGTGAATCGTCGTCCCAATTACCTCCCTTCCCTGAACAATCTCCCTCTCAGCGTTCAACAGGGATCCATACCTGACCTCAATCAATGCCTGCCGATTCCAGGAAAGAGGATGTTCATCTTACGTGAAAGTCGGAAGAGGCACTCTCCTGCTCTTGGCTAACGCTCTCTGGCCCACTCTTTCCCAATCCTGCAAGGTGAAGGCCCCTCGTTCAGTACTCATCTCCTCGTCTCTGTTGCCACGAGCAAGAAATTCTGCCAGCTTCATCACAAAATCAGTGGTATTGAAGTCTGCTGTCATGGTGGACGTGGTTAGGGGCAACACCTGGACTTGGGGGCATGCTCGGTCAGCTTGGCATGTACTACAAAAGGCAATGGTGGTCGGCATTGGTTCAAGGCTTGGATTATGGAATCAGTCCAATCAACAGCATCTTCGGTGTCTGAGTTCTGGGTGGTATCTGAAGTAACCCCTCTCCTGCCAAGTCTCCTGTGCGAGTTGTGGTCATACTGAATCTGCGCATCAACCTTGATGAGCTTCCTGGACTACAAATGAAAGGCTTGTGAGAATTGCCGTCCATGCTGGGCAAACATGTCAGATAAATGCACCATTTCAGCTCATCAATCACAGAGTGTGGGTGAGTCGTGGTCTTTTGGAGCCACGGAAGGGCATATGACTATGCCCTTGTAGGCCGATATCGGGGCCATCCATGCCAACCCTTCATCGCTTTGCATGAGAGCCTTGACCAAAATTGGCATCAAAGCAGACTTTGACAGAGTCTGGTGCCAAATCTTGCTCGCCTTCTGCATCTGGCACTGGAATGGAGGAGCCAGCACGCAACCCCAGACGTATACAGGTATTGTGCTCTAAGGCTTGGAAGCACTGAGCTTCAAATGCAAGGTCAACAGGGATGTGTTTGTTGAGTTGCTCAATGGATATGGGATGAGTGATGCATAAACCGAAATGAGAGCGGGCACGAGAAGCGGCAACATATGCAGCAAATCCACCCTCGTGCAGGTTCACTATCACCTGAGGTAATGTTTTACCTTGCACAGAGTGAGCAGTCACTGCAAAGGCTGGCTGAATTGGCATTTGATATCGGGTGATGCGCAACTTCTGCTGGGTGGCAGGGGAGGATCCCAAGGATGTGGTGAAGCTCCATGTCGCAGGGACAATGGGGTAGTGGCCCAATGGGAGCCCAGACAGCTTGACTTTGCTGTTGGCGAAGTAAACGACCACACAGGTGGCATATGTGAGCCCTGCAGGACAGACAGCTGTCCAAATCTTGTGGACAATGCCCTGAGAGCCATTTGTGATGGCTAAGTCTGTTGACAGATTGTGGAGCCGCAAGACCACAGGCATACCTTCATACAAAGTCACATGGCCTGAGAGTGGTGAAGATGATTTCAGCGCTGTCACATTTAACTTGAGCAAGGATTCCCTTTCTTCTCGGGACAGTTCCTTGGCGGGTGACTTGTCTAATGCTCTGCATATCATGAGGGAACATGAGTTAGAACAAGTGGTGGCTGCTTTGTGGGCATTAAGAACCTCTTGCACAGCATTTGTGCTCACAATAGCCGCAGTGTTGTGGTACTCGGGAGACTCCATATTAATTCCACATGGATTGTTGGCTGACATCATGAGCCTGGAGTTGAACAATGCCACATCTTCCTCAGTGCATCGCCTTTCTCTGAGGCGGTTGACAGCTCCGGCATACTCTGGATCTTCCTTCATCCGCTGTTGCTCGGTGAGGTTGACTACAGTGTTGATTGACTTCCAAGCTAACCATCCAAGTCTCTTCTGTATTTCCTTGTCATTCTGCCCTGCATACAATGAAATCAGGGAGTATAATGCACTGCCACCAACTGGTGGGAACTGATAGAAATCACCAGAAAAAATCACCACAATGCCCCCAAACCATTCATTGGGACGTTCCTTCGCAAATTGAAGTGTGTGGTCGATTTTGGCCAAGAGCTGCAGTCCAACCAGAGAGACCTTGTTGACCAGCAGATATTCCACATTTCTCCATTCCTCACGGAGCTGAGCACGGTTTTCGACACTGATGACAGCTGAATAATCATTGCTGCTGCTGCCTGGATCACGGTGATGTTTCCCTCTCACATTGGATTTGATCTTGATCCCCAAGCCTTTGTGGACAGTCATTCCATCAATGAGCACAGCCGCAGAACCAGTTGGTGCTAAAAACCTGATGAGATGACCACACCCGTAATGTTCCATGACTGCCTGAACAGCTTTCACGACATGTGTCTTACCAGTGCCTCCAGGTCCTGTCATCATCATACATAATCCGTCACCTCCACTTGTAATGGTCTTGTTGACATGCTTCACGACAAAGCAGTCAGCCATAATGCGAAAGGCAATTGACTGCTTCTCATTGAGCTTGTAACGGATGCGGACACCTTCGATCACATCACAAGAAGAGAGTGGTGCACAAGGCCCTGCATTTGCAGGTGGAGATTGCACTTGAGCGGACTCTGTCGCTGGAATGCATGACTGTGCGTGCATATAAGAATGACGAGCAATGGTATCTGTCTCAGGCACTACACATGAAACCTGCCATTCAGGGTTGAGTGCATTCCGGTGTGCGTCACCGACCATGTTCTCTTGTTGTTTAATCTCACCTTTCCACTGTTTCAGTTGCGTGGTTAGGTTATGGACAGGTGCAATGTGAGAGTTGTCCAGTAGTGTGGGATCAGGGATGTGATCAGCACAACTCTCCACCTGTGTCTGCGGTCCAGTGAGCCACCTTGCCTGTTGCATGAGAAGTACAACTTGCTGAATACGGAAATCTTCCTCTGATCGTTTAGTAGTGTTGTGTAGGACCACAGACAGGTCATCATCCTCACTGCCTTCCAGGCCAAGGGATGAACTTAGAGCTTTGCTTTCAGTAGTAGTCAGTGTTTGTTTGCATAGCCTGTCAGTGTCTCTCTCATCTTCACATTCATGTACCGCTTCCCAGTTCAACATGATCCTGCGACTTCGTCCACAAAAAGCATATTTGTTGTATGCCTCAACCACATCTTCATTCTCTCCAATCAGTGAACTATAAGCACTGAAAGGCTTGAAATGAGAGAGACAAAATATAGCCCATGCTTTGGCATTTGTTGCATGGGGAATAGACATTCCAACAATGCGTGGAACCAACTCGCAGCATCCATCTCCACGGTCCTCATTGGTGTGTTCCACAAGCTCGTGTGTTTTGCTCGACGGATGTCCCTCTTTCAGCGGATGTCTCCTGTAAGTCCTGAGTCATTGCATCATTTTGGCACTCTTCTTCACACTTTCCAGGCAGACACAACGACAGAAGTCATAGAAGTTCATCTGGGCCAGACTGTCAGCATGATACAAGTAGTGGTGGATTTGATTTGCTTCAATGAGATTGCCATCCTTGTCTATGGCAATACAGAGATGGGCGTGTTCCACTTCTTCGTCTGGATCTGAATCTTCCAAGGTGAGAGTTTTGCACCCAGAATTTGTGACATGTGCTAATAGGAGTAAAGATAACATTGCAACAGAGCGATGTGATGATACACCATTGTCAAACCCTTGGATGTAGCGTGCTGCTTGCTGTGCATGAATCTGCTGTTGTCGTCCAAATTGAGACAAACACTTGTGCAAAAGGTGCTTGGCATGTTCTACGTCTGAGGGGTTTCCGGGAAGGGTTTCAGGAATATGAGCCACAGCGTGTGATAACAATGACAATACTTCGTAAGTCTTCACATCCATCTTGGTGATATAATCAGAAATGTAGAACATGGCTGCCTTCGCCCCTTTGCCAGATAGTATGCACTTAATATCATGGTTGTGCCGACAAAACACAAGAATGTATGGGTTGAAATAGTTTACAGTGCTGTCCTTGCACTGAAGAATCACTGATTTTGTCTGCAGATCATAGGACGACTCTTCTACAATCTCATGGGGAAAGAGAAAGCGACAATGATCAGTTCTTCCGTACTTGTGGCAAACTGTGCGGCACTTGTGACGTTGGAGTGCTTCACCACAACACTTGGTCTTGGAGGTTAGGACAGTGTCCCAATCTTTCTGCAGCTCCAAGGTGGTGTCTGACCCATTGATTGGAGGACGAGGAGGCCATTGTACCCATGGTTCAAAACTAGCATCAATACTATCTTCGACGTCTGGCAGGTGATGATGGATGATATCTTCGAAAAATCTAAAGAATTGAGTTTGAAACTCGGTGTCCACCTCAAGACATGTGTGCAAGTCTGAGGGATTGAGGCCTCCCTCCAACCATAGTAAAAAGTGTCCATGGAGCACACCTCTCTCTGTGAATTCAGTTGTGCCATAAAATGCTCGCAAGTGACCGAGGATACCACCACTGTCAATTGAACACTCGTTCTCAAAATCCCAACCTAGAAGATACTGAAAAAGGCACTTGAATGAAAACTCATAGAAGTCTGCAGCAGCTACAGGATCGTGAGCTAGCCGCAAGGCACGTTCATGGCCTGACAAAACACGGGGAAAATGTTCAGACAAATCAATTGATTTGTTGCCATACATTACTTGAAACATAGGGCTGTGAGCAGCATTGGGGTTGAACGTCAGAAAAATGTGTGGCAGTCCAAAATAGCCATAATAGTTATGCATCTCATTTCTGACGAAGATCTTGCAGGCTTGGGATCCAGGGATACAGGAAGACATTGTGTTAACTTGGCGCAATAACTTAAAAGCATTTTGCTCATCAGCAGTCAAGGCCGACAGTTTGCACTCCTGTTGCAGATGATCAGCAAGGGAGCTCAGGGTAGATGATGAGACACTAATCAATTGACGTGCTACCGAATCAAAATTAGATTTTCCAACGGCAAAGTGGGTCTGCAGATGGGCCTGGCGACGTTGCAAGATGTTCAGAACGACGAACATATATGTTTCATGATATCGGAAAGAACGATCACGGATATTGAGCGAGTATCTGGCTTGATATTGAAATGATAGTGGAGCACGCCGCGAATGGTCTTCGAAGCCACCCACTCCATAGGGATACAATGTTGGATACATGCCAGGAAACAAACTGGTGTTGTTGTACTCAGGGATGGGATTGCCGCCATGATGAAGGACTAGATCAGGACGGGGAGATGCGTGGGAGTCAGGGATGAGGTTGCACAGGGCGGATGCAGTGAAATGTCAGCCACTGATTTTGACACTTTCTGGGTCAGACACACCCATTTTCTCTATCATAGATACTTCTGCGTCAGCAGGGAAAGGGGCATCAGGATCATGCAACAAGCTTGCGGGATGGGGGGAAAAGCCTGCAGTCTCTGTGTTGAAAATGAAATCAGTGTCAAGCTCGTGATCTTGGACCACACGTGAGTGCAAGCCTGGTAGTAAACCATCTTCGGGGTACATATCCATGATGGCAGAGTCCAAGGGTAGATCTGCGTAGAGATGATTGTGGGATTTCAGCCAGGTTAAAAATGCCCAGATCTTCTGTTTCCGAACATGAAACAATGAACCCATACACTTTGGGTCGAACTTATCAGGTCCAATAAACACTACACTGATGAAACCGTTGATGTCCTCAGGAGTGCGAGGTAGGACTGTCGCAGTTGACATCACATTCATGTCATGTGCGCAGGTATTCCCATGGAACACCTTAGGCTGTGACGGATCAGTGGATTGAAAGAGGCAAGTAACATGTGCAGTGATGCAATAGATAGCACATACTTTTTCCTCCAACCACGTCAAGTCATGAAATTGTTCAGGCAAACATCCACGATACAAACCATTGGCCAGCGCGAGGGGAGGGACTCTATTGTGGGATAGAGAGGAGTGACACTGAGAACATATACGCAGTGCAACAGGGATGGATTCCTGGCGAAAGACACCGGCAGGATCGAGAACGAGACCATCTATTAGGTCCGAGCCAAATGTGAAGCAGGCTGACATGCCCTGGACTACACATTTACGTATTAAATATTCATCAGTTAGACGGAGAAGTTCAAGATTGAGTACGGACAAATCAGCAGACAAACTCACGTCCATGCCTTCTGGCTCACTCTGCGAGCATACAGCACATACTGGAGGGTCAGACCACATTGAGCCATCTAGATAGGCATGTAAACGTTCCAGGACTATGTGTGGTTGGACCATGGAGGGCCACTTTTCCTCGCGAGCCGTGTGCACATCCTTGGCTATGGTCAATGCTAGTTGCCTGTCTTCTACACGCTTTTTCTTGCCAGCATCAGAACGGGAAAGGATCGGAACTGCCAAACGGTCAATGATGCAAGGGGTAAACTCGTGCTCCAGGATGGAGGTGAAGATGACTGCTCGCAACACAGAGACAGAAGAGGGGAATGGAAAAGATGCAAGGTACACATCCCCAAGGGAATCCATGTCCAACTCGGCAAGACGAATAGCCCGTTGGCATACATGGTTGGCCAGCAGGTTGCATGACTTCCGAAGAGAACGCGGATTGTACTGTGAACGGAGATTGCGAGGTAATCGCCAGAAGGACGAGTGAATATCCTCACGGGTAAGTCGTTCAAGGCGACGAGTTAAATCTTCAATGGGGACTGAAAGCCACTGAGCAAGGTGAGTAGCAGAAGATCTATTGAGCATGTTAGCAAGACACGAAGTGTGAGCAGGGTATTGACGCAATGCTGCAGCCACTTCAATGCCATATAAGTTAAGGACCTTGGCAGCGACGACAGTGGCGTGGACATTCAGATAGTTTGCAGGGGCAGCAGGACAGCCGACGCTTGTATCAAGTGACAGAGAACCCTCACCATGCCTGGAAGCAAAATGTTGAAGGATAGCACTGATGCTACGATCTTTGTTGCGAGTCTGATAAAGGCCATAACCGAGAGCACGTGCAACATCACGTAGTAGTTTCGCGGGCAATTCAGATAGGTTTTCTCTATAAACGTGGTCAGAATATGAAAGCCAAGGAGGATCACACATAAGCTTTTGGAGGAGGATACCCTCTATGCTCTGATGTGCTTGAGAGCGTTCATAGTGTTGAAATACGGAACAGTGGACATAACAAGCACGTTCAAAGTGAGAAGGTGGCAAAAGGATGGGCATGCCACTGATTGTAATGTTGATATCCTTGCCATCGAAAGTCACCGAGTCCACATGATGAGATGAGTTACATTTTGAACAAGACTTGACATGGTCGATGAGTGAGGAGTGTAACCATGTGCAAAATCCAGTTGCCGTAGAAAACACCGCAGGATGTAACTCTGGATGATAGAGAGGGTCATAATAGGATGCATATTCGGCGACATCATGTAAAACACAATGAGGAGGACAATCTTTGAGATCAAGTGCACGAGGTTTTAACAAGGGATATTTATTCATAAACGCTGACATTGATAACAAGGACAGGGGACAAGGTTGCGTATGCAACCAGAGGCTGTGGGAGAGATCAGAGTGATACAACAGCAAGGCAGAGGGTGATGCAAAAACTCACTTTGAAGAAGGAGACGGTGAGACGGAGGTATGGGATAACACGGGAGAGTATTTGCACTGGGACAGATGAAGGAAAAGGAAGGAGAAGAGAGGGAGAGAGCTCTGCATCTGACGCTGGACTTAAACGATAGCAGCCGAGTCTCACATGTGAAAAGACTGAAAAGACAAGGCAGGTCATGTGAATCGGGTGTTCACGGTACATATGAAAAACAATACATGTCGAGCTTCCACATGCGTCACGTGTGTGGAAGCTCAACATGTATCCCGGAGCCTAAAATAGGAAAGAACATTCCACGGTCAGTGACTTGCACCGTTATCATCCGAACTCAACGAAAATGAAGAATCTAGAAACTTGTGGAACGTGGGGCGAGAA
Organism: Suillus weaverae; assembly: GCA_016767475.1. Classification (NCBI taxonomy): domain Eukaryota; kingdom Fungi; phylum Basidiomycota; class Agaricomycetes; order Boletales; family Suillaceae; genus Suillus; species Suillus weaverae. The sequence continues at coordinate 271,041 of MU179338.1, read as the reverse complement.
AGGCAAATTTTTCCCAGTCTGTTATCATCGATACAGGTGCCTGTATTTTCAGATCGGACAAAACCCTTCTGTACTCCGTACAGTCGGGGAACTACACACCCCCTCCCCTCCTTTCCACCCCCTGCCTCTTCATAAATCCCATCCTCTCTGCCCCCCATTTGGCCCCACACTGCGACACCCACCTATATGAACACACAGAAGAAGCCCATACCTATGTGGGTCAAGTTCTCGCTGTGTTTCGGGGCTGCTTACGAGACTCAACCTCAGGTGCATTGCTCATTCTTTTTCATCCCACCCGCTCATCACGCAATCTCAGCCTACCCAGCACTTCGTCTCCTAGCTATGTGAGTTCCTCCCCCTCACTTTTTCCGATCTCGACACGCTTCAATGCCTGCAGTTTGGCGTTTTCCCGTATACACAGATGTCGTTTGTTCCTGCGTCCAAAGTGCTCCAACAGGGCTTGCTCCGTAAGCACGACCGTCCGCACAAATGCAAGGTCCTCGTCTCAAGCATCCTACAACGA
>MU179338.1:173767-256693 GCA_016767475.1 Suillus weaverae | reverse complement strand
CTCAGACTTGGGCTCAGCCTTACTCACCAAGCTATGTAGTTGACGCACACAGTCAAACTATCCTCGGAAAAAGCACTGGGTTTGGCTGAAGCCGAGTTACTCAGACCCTCACTCGATGGAGGACACTGTATGAAGGGGACCCTATTTTGCAAACGACTGTTCTGACGATTCAGAGTAGTACGCCGTCAAAGAATACCACAACCGCTCCCTCCCGCACACTCGCAAACGAATAAAGCGTCCACTGGCAGCGCTAAGTTTAATCGACGACAAGCCATTGACCTATTTGTAACGCTGAGACCCTGCATTGGCACCTATTGTAGATGATCGATAAGATTGATATGAAGCGCCCGAGTACGAATCAGGAGCTATAGTGAGAATATCTCCCAAGAGCCTAGGTTATTGGGCGCATCTGAATTCTGTTGTACTTATTCAATGAAAGAACATCAATGGCAGCACGAGGTAAAAAGCGCGTGGCGGAGCTACTTACTGATAATCACCAAGGTTCTGCAGTATCACGAACACAGGATAACCTCAAAAATCGAGCTTTGTGTCTTCTGCAAATCGATCCCGTCACGACCGATCTGCAACTTATGTCACCCACAGAGGACCAGACAGTGATCTTGAAGTAGAATGAGAGAATCAAATGATCGACTCGGTTGAGCGCAAAACACTGGAGTCCCCAAAGGCTCCCAGCTTCGCGTTACTAGCCTAGTAGCTGAGGTTGTCGACGATCAAAAACATCGCTCCCTCCAGAACAGCGACGTTCGACCACGAGCACCACTGAAATTGTCCTTTTACATGACGATATAGATCAACCGGACTCGCTGGCATATTGGATTCGCGATACAGACAAGAGTTTCAAAAGGTTTCAAACCACTTCAATTGAACCAACTTTGAACAAAAAATTACTCGAACAAAAAACACTTTGAACCTAGGGTTAGGGTTATAATTTAGGAGGATCCTGGCAAAAAGAGTTGATTGACGCGTCCACGCGCCTTCGGACGCGTTCTTGTTCTTCTCAATACTTACTCCACTGTCCAACTTTCTCAAAAAATGACTGACGTTGAGGGCTCGCCGGCCCCACGACGCTCTCAGCGCGATAAAAAACAAGTAAAACCCTATGCTTCAGGTCCGTGCCCCTTCATCTTCCTCGTTGGCACCGTTGATTCGAGATACACGAGTAGGGAGCCAAAGTCCGAACAAGCGCAAGCGCAATACGGAGGAGGAAGACCAGGTAGATGTACAAGAAATGGGTGATGCTGAGGTTGAAGCAGACGATGAGGATGACGCCGACGGAGTTGACGACGACGACGACGAACCAGACACCCGCACAGCCAAACGAAAGGGAAAGGCCACTGCACCACGTAAAGCAAAGTCGAAAGCTAAGGGCCCTCCACCTCCAAAGAAACCACGAACGGCAAAGAATACAGTACCGAAACTTCAGAAAACCCCTAAACCAACCAAACGTAAAGCTAGAGCCAACGGAGACTTTGATGCTGACAAGCTGGCGACTGAGACCAAGATTTCTGCAGACAATCCTCTTTTCAGTGCGTATAAACCGAACAGATTGTATTTGTCTTGTTCATGTCTTTTTCGTAGATGCTATTATGAACCCGTCCGCGGCGCTGCAGTCCACCGCAGAGGACTTTTTGGACTCATTAGCCCAGAGTCCGGGTGCTGCTCAGGCAGAACTTATCAACTGTATTCTACGGGCATGCGGGTGCAATGACTCAGTGGATGCAGATGAAGTTCTAGACTATGACGGTGTTGTCGACTCGCTTGATAACTTCACTGAGGGACTGAAACAGGTACGAGCAAGACACTTTGAATCATAAGCTATCGCTCACGCTATCTAGGAAAATTCACCAATATACCCCCTGACATCCAAGTTGCCAATCTTCAAGCGTTTCCGGGCGTCCTTGAGTGAGCTGATCTCACGCCTGGTTCTGAGCGCGGCCGACGTCGGAGCACTGTACACGAGTGATATGGTAACGACACTGCAAACCTGGGTTGTTGCGATGAGCAGTTCACAGATCCGTGCGTTCCGGCATACAGCAACAGCAGTCGCACTGGAGGTGGAGACCGCGCTGTGTCAAGTAGCAGCAGCAGTTGAAAAAGAGGCGGAGATTGTCGGGCGACAGCGCGAAGGAGAACGAAAGAGACGTGCAGCAAATAAAGCCCAAAATGTGAGGGAGAAAGACTTGGACGGCAAGGCGGCGGAGGTGAGGAAACGTCGTGCTGCCCTTGCAGAGTACCTGAAGGAGATCGTGGATGGGTAAGTGTCTTATTTACTCTATTTACTCCAGATCCATTGACCGATGCCTCCTTCCCAGTGTCTTCGTGCACAGGTACCGTGATCTTGACCCGCACATCCGCGCTGAGTGTGTGCGTGCAATGGGTCACTGGTTTACGCGCTACCCTGCCCATTTCCTTGACGCGTCCTACCTACGCTACGTTGGATGGGTTCTTTCCGACAGTGCCACACCCGTCCGCCTCGAAGCCGTGCGTGCTTTATCAGCGGTCTATGCACAGGCCGAGTACATCGGTGGCCTCATGAATTTCACCGCGCGCTTTAAGCCTCGCCTTCTAGAGATGGCAGCACATGATACAGAACTCGCCGTGCGCACTGCTGTACTTGGCGTCCTAGGTGCAGTCGACCAGCACGGGCTGCTAGAAGACGAGGAACGGGAACAGATGTGCCAGCTCGTGTTTGATGGCGAGGTGCGCGTAAGGAAGGCGGTGGCAGGATTCGTTGGGGGTCTTTGGAATGAACTTGTTGATGAACGGCTGGCGGGGCGCAAGGTGGGCGAGAAAGGAAAGGAACGGGCGGGTGCCAAGGCGCTGGCGATGTTACTTGTACGTTGGGATCACGAGCGTGTGGAGGAAGAGGACGGGAGCCAGGACGGTTCACAGAGAGGAGTGGCTATGAGCACAGACATTAAGGGGCGTATGGCGCTTGCTGTGGAGGCTCTGTGGGATGACGTAGATTCGGCGAGCGGGTGGGAGGGGCTTCTTGAGATGCTACTCCTCGATCACTCTGCCGGAGGGGGAGAGGAGGATTTGGATGCCGCGGATGACTCTATCGCTGCTTCTGCAAAAAACACCGTAGACGAGGCGTGGCGTCTGACTGAGACAGAGGAAAGTGTGTTGCTGGAGGTGCTCATTGCGTCGCTCCGAAGAGCAAAAGCTCTTGCTGGCCCTGCGAAAAAGGTGAGTGCCTCTTGTTATCTGGTTATCGGGTATGATTTGCAGGCTAAGATTCGTTGGTGGCAGGTCGAGGACGAGACGCTGATCTCAGATCTCACTCGTGCACTGATTAAGGGTCTACCGAGGTTGTTTATCAAGTACCAGACGGACGCCAACCGGATTGCAAATGTGTTACTAATTCCACCCTTGATGAATGTAGAACTGTATCTGGAAATGCGGATGATGACTGTGAGTTGTGTCTGATGCCTTTGGTCTATTTCTGTTCGGAGATTATCTAGTCTCTCAACATTTCCTCTTCTCGTTCTTTGATACCCTTCTTATTTCTCTGCCTGTTCGGCGATACTTACGTGTGATCAACAGGCCTATGCCAATCTTTGGGATGACATCACCAAGCAATTCCTCTCCCACTCTGCACAAACCGTGCTCGCTTCTGCTGTCGCCTGCATTACGCACCTTCTCTCTTGCCCCTCGCTTAGCAATACCAATAGCACAAAGATTCTGGAACTCGAGGACGAGCTTGCAGCGCAACTTCGTGACGCTGTTGGCGGACGCGAGGAGATCGAGGTAGCTGGATTTAACGAGGACGAGGTGCTTGCGCTAGGTGCTGTGTGTGCGCGAGTGTGTGCATTAATAGGGACGAGAGATATGTGTGGATGGATGGAAGAGAGCGAGGGCGGGAAGCAGAGTTGTGTATGGGATATCATAGCTGCACTCGTAGAGCGGGGACGGTTGGGGTACAGGGAAGAAGAGAGGGTGTGTGTTGTTTTGTGCGCTTTATTGGAGTGTGGCTGATTGGAATGGTGCAGATGATCGAGCAGGGACTGCAGGTCCTCGGGCTGCATATCATGTGGAAGACACGGAGCTTGCCCGACGCTAAGGAGGCGACACCCGAAGATGAGAAGTATATGGAATCTTTGCGCGAGGAACGGGACTCTCTGCTCGAGAAGTTGGTAGAATACGCAGTTGGTACGCAGTCAAATACTGCCGAAGCTGTCAAACGCGCAGTATGTCTCTTCCATCTAGTTTGCCGATCCGAGAGATGCTGACGCCTTCGTAGGCTTTCCAGAACCTTATGACATTGCACATTCTCTTCTGTGCGGAACAGACGATGACGCCGGATGGACGTGTGCTACCGACTGCTGCATTGCCCCTTGAGCTTGATGATGAGGTGCAGTATCGCTGTGCAGGGTTCATCCAAGCCGCGATCGAGCAGTACGCCGAGCTTGTCGAAGAGGGACAGGCACCTGGAGAAGAAGAGGCAAGTGATAGCGGAGAGAGCTCAGGCGAGGAGAATGTCCCTGCAAAGGGCAAGAAGGGCAAAACCAAAGCTAAGTCGCCTGTCCTCAAAGGTAAATCTTTGTGCCAGGCACTTTCGTCGGTCTCTGACTCGGTTACGACATGCAGAGCAGCCACTGACGCGCACTCGTCTCGAGCAAGAGTACGTGTTCATGGGAACGATTTCTACGTTCCTAAGGGCTATTCGCGCAGGCGCTGTGCATGTGAGACATAGCGCTGTACTACTCGCCCATTATGGACGGCTTGGACCTGCGTTTGATCTTTGCACGAAAGTAATTATCGACTCTCTGCGCGAAGAGGGGATGTACCGGGAGAATGGCGATCTGGTGGTTGATGTTGTCACTCAGGCACTGAAGGAGGTATGTCTTACGCGTGTTGTTTGCAGACGGTCGCTAATCAACTTAATTCAGGCGTTCACGCTTGTCCTCGACTCTATTGTTCGCGGGGAAGACCATGTAGTTGCTCTCGCCAAGCAGCTCGGGCAGAGCTTCATGATCCGAGGTGCACAGCTCTCGATTGTCAAGAAGCTTGACAGCCAATACATCGTGCAAACACATACGAACCTCCTCACTTGGATTGTGAAGCGCGTTGGCACATATGAGGCTGCTAAGAATAAAAAGGCGCGAAAAACGGCTATCTTGTTCTTCAGGGTCTTGCAGCCTCTTCTGGCAGCTGTCGATAGCCGAGACGCATTAAAGATGTAGGTTGCAAGTGCTTCGAAAGGAAGGGGGATTAACTGACAGAATGGTTTAGCAAAGCCCATATGGATCAAGTTCTTGCTCAGGCTAAGATCGAAGTTCCACCATCATCCAAAATTTGGGAACCCCAGCGAGCGTACGAGAAGAAGTTGTCTTCAATTATGGCAAAGGACAAAGGCACGTACTACGTACTTTCAACTGGTTTCCTGACTTATCCTCTCTACTAGGTGGTGCAAAGGGTAGAAAGGCTAAAGGCGCAAAGAGTGCAGCGGTGGTCACCAGCGACGAATCAGAGAGCGAACCAGAACCTCGACCAGCTGAGGAAGAACCTCTTGCCCCGAAACCACGCCCGAAACCGCGTCCTCTACGCCGCCAGCGGTCTCCTACCTCGTCTCTATCGGAGCTTGAAGCAAGCGACCCAGAGGCTGGGGTCCAGGAACATACCGAAGAAGGCAACGGAAATCCCGAAGCTGAGCCGGAGGTCCAAGTCGAGCACGAGCAAGAACAAGGTACACCAAGGAACCATCCTCGTCCTCAAGCAACATACGGCAGGTCACCGACAAAGACACCATCTGTCCCTCCTGTATCTAATGGCGTCATCCCCCCGTCTACGCGAAAACGGCAGAGGACAGACGGGGACGATGAGGATGCTGGAGAAAAGAGTGATGTTGAAGCTATTGAAGCTAACGGCGACGCCGGTGCCCCCGGAGATGAAGCCCCTCGAGAAGAGAGTCCATCGAATGAAATCATGTTCAGGAGGAAACGCGCTCGTTATTAGTGCGAGCCAGGATTTTTCGAATTTTTATACTTATTTGTGACTTGTGGGGCGTGGCTTTATCTTGCTATTTTACTGCTATGTTGTAGGTACATATCACCAGGATTAGAGACCAGAATGTTTCCGAGCAACCGGTCCCGTCAAAACACAGACCAAGGGGACCTGCCAGTCAAAGTCTAGACACAGCGAATCAAACCAGTCGAGGCTGGTTCCAGCTCATGTCTTCAAAGACTTGTTATTAGTACTGCGAACGATCCTTTCGCCATGCGTACGCCTTCGAATTCGAAGACTACTCTACTGGCCTAGTCTTTAAATGGGGCACTTGCATTCAAGTTCCCTCACTCAAAGTCGAACGTACAGTGCCCATTTGACAACTGTTTGGATTGGATTGGATTGGATTGGATTGGGCATAGCGCATATCGTAGCATAATAATGATGCAGGAATTACAATTTTTGCCGAGTGAACGCTAAAATCCAACGACTAGTGGATGAGTTCGAAATGCGGAAAGCGCTGTGTTTACAACACAAGGGAAAGGGAGACGAGATATATAAAAATGCGAGTACTGCGGAAGGATGATTGGGCGGGCTTTCCTGTCCTCCACTTCTATCATGACAATAATCCGCCGGCCCTCTAGCCAGAGGAGATAATGCCTCTCGAGTGCATTTATTTCTCGGGGTTGGGGTTCCTGGAAGCGAGATCGTTTCGTGAGTACTTTGCGAGAACAACGAAGAATATGAGAGAGCAATGCATGTGAAGGATCGGCTTATCGATAAAATCAAGAACGCAGTACTCACATTCTCCGCTTGCCTCCAGGGAGCGTCGTGACGTTCACGAATCTGTCGGGCCAGTTAGCTTGAATTACAGAGGGGTTGGGATGATACATACCTGCGGTTGTACAAGATGCGCTTCTTCGCACGGCCCTTTGGCGTTTTCTTCTTCTCCTGCTTGTCAACCTTTGGTGTTTGCGACTTGACCTTACCGGCACGCGCGAGAGATCCGTGAACTGTTCATGCGACAGTCAACATGCGCGGATTGCGAGTGCGAGCAGCCTTACCTTTACCCATGGTGCTTGACGATGACGGATTTCGACACTACATGCACGTGAGTAGCCAATTTAGTGCTGTATAGTTTAGAGACATAAAGTTTCGGCAAATGCCGAGGATATATAGAGCGAAGACTTAGGAGGTGCAGGTAGAACCGACAACCAGATTAATCGTAAGTAAGTTATTCTAATTACAACGCACAACATGTACCATGCATGTAGGTCGTTAGTAAACGGTCCGTGTATACTCGCAAGTTCGTATCAAACAAATAATATCATGAACGACGAGCGACGTATCAAGGTAGATAAATATCTCATTTGGGTATACACTAGTTCGTCATCATGCCAAGATGACTTGTCGCTATCGAGACAGAAGGTAAGGGATGATTCATAAAGTGTTGGACAAACGTACGTCGTCATAGAGGACACTATGGATGGCTCTATTTTCTAGAGCACGAGGTCGTATGGCAATCACGTCGGACATTGGTCTCGGGCTAAGTGACACATGCCTGGAACCAAGCAATCCAGACACAGAGCGTGGCCTGGGAGATGACTCGCTAGGAGTCCCTTGAAGAGCCAGACCCAGCATTTCATACAGCTCTCTCTGAGCTTGCGCCAAGGCTCGAGCACCAGAAAACGATGCGTTCGAAGTTGACCCTATATCGACGAATATCGTGAGATACAGAACGGTGAACGGTGAATGCAAATGAAACTTGCCTAGAGAGCTACGGCCAGACAGGTTCGACGTGACAATGCCAAGCGGTGTGTGTAAAGGCAGTGGTGGAACCGGAGGAATGCCGTCTGAGGTGGCGGACATCGACATCATCAAGCTTGTGCGCGTACCCATGCTACTGACAGAAGAGCGCTGACTTCGACTTTTGCTGACAGAGCGCAAGCCTGCTTTAGACTGACGTATACTCGATTTCCGAACGGCCGAAACTCGCGCAGATCGCCTACTTGACGGCCTCAACGCTGCCGTCCTTTCAACTTGCTCTCCGCGGCTCTCCAGAACCTGATCCGAAAGATTATCAAAATCCTGAGCGACATCCTCTGCTTGTTTCCACGCCTCATCTCTTTCGGCCTCCATTGAGTCGATCTGTTCTCGAAGTTTCTGGGATTCAGCGACCTGTTTAAGGAAGGTCGAGTTGACCTTCCTCAAAGCCATGGCAAGGGCACTGGCAGAGTGTACATCGCGTAAACTCTTCAGTTGGCCTAGCTGCTCGACAATAGTATGGAGCTCGTCAGTGAGCTGGTCAAGAGCAATGGATACTTCAGAAAGCTCCTCCACAGTGCGTGCAGCAGTCATAGAATCGCACAGGTCTGGACCATCCAGATGTCCAGCGAGGGCGCCCATAAGCTGCCACCGCTTGCGCACGAGCGTCTTGTACCTCGTTTTAACGTCGGTGCGCTGCATCTCGAGGCGATGGACTTCCTCGGGAATGTCCACGTCCAATATTTCTGTCCTGAGAAGACGTATAGACGAAGCTTCCGCGGATTGCTTGATGGCTCTTGAAACGATTGTTTGAAGCTCATGCTGCGTAAGCGTCCACTGAGCCGCCTCCATGGTCATCCCTCGCCACCTCGGGGGTGGTGTCTGGAATTTCGGTGCCGGCGTCGAAGCAGCAGCGGTCAGTTTGCGCCATGCATAGCCTGATCCCGAACCATGAGCATAGCCACTGCCCACAGATGACACAGATCCGTTACGTTCCCTGATACCAGGTACAAATGACCCAAGCGGTTGACCAAGACCGGTAGGTTTACGTGGACCGATTGGCAGTGGTGGTCGAGCCCTAGCTCGACTCCTGATATTAGAAGGTGGGCTAGGTGTAGCAGAAATGGACGGTTGGCGGCTGATGACATTGATTTCTGAGCCAGTTTCCCGCGACGATGCACCGCCACTAGTGCTTGTTGCCAAAGGTATATCATTCTCATTCGAAACCACACTGTGATATGGGGGAGGAGCTATGAACGAAGGGGTGAACGATGGCGATGAATTGGCAGATGATGGCCGAAACGGACTCCTTGGAGGAGTAGAGGGAGGGGCTGGCGAAACTGAGGGTAAAAATGAGGTACCAGCGACGTGAGAATCAGATTCAGGGCGTTGTGATGAAAGATCCGGAACTGAGGAGATGCCCCTTAGAAATACCGCTTGCGGCTGAGGGCTGAGCAACTGAGGGCGATTCGGTGATAGTGCGCCAGGACTGGATAAATTAGTGCTAGAAGGTTGAAGATTAGGACTGAATGATGGCAGGTTAGCGCCTGGTGAATTGGATGGCGAGGTCAATGAGGATATGCTTCCAGAGCGGGTATATGGAAGGGAAGGTGATGCATTTTGGGATCCTGGGAGGGGCACAGATGTTGGGGACAACGAAGGCTTCACGACCAAAGAGAATGATTTCGATGTCGATAAAGATGAATTTGGTGAAATGATTGAAGTGATTGATGATGCAAAATTGGGTGCAAGCGCTTGCAAAATTTCGTCCTCTTGCAGCTTATCGCTGCTTGTGGATACACGGTACAATGGGGAGCACATGACGGGATCAACAGGGGATGATTGTAGCGGTATTGCGGCGTCAATCTTTTGGACAGTTGTATAAGCCTTCGGTCCTGTGAGGGAGGACGCTGAAACGGGTGCAACTTCCGAAGTGATCTCAAGAGGGACAGGTTCCGGTGAAGGTGTCGATTTCCTAGATGACGTGGTAGACACCGGCCCGAGAGGGGCAGGAGAACTATTATCCCCCGATAAACCCTCGCCCCGCGGTGCAACGCCTAGTGTCATCGCCCGAGACAACGCACCCGTGCCAGCGAATTCTCGCGGTAGCGGAAGGGTCGCTGATCTAAGCGCCTGAGGGCGTCCAGGAAGCTGAAGTGCTGTTATGGGTACGGGAAAGTTGGGAGAGAATAATGGAGTGAAGATATTTGGAGTCTCGGGGAAGGTCTGTTCCCCAGTGGGAGAGCTCGAGGAGGGGTAAGTTGATGAACTCTGCGACTTGGGGCTCACATTAATAGCGTAATCCAGGAGGTCATACTCCTGGTTGACAGTGACGCATCCAGGAATGCCAAGGGCACGTTCCGCACGTTGACGCTGTGCAAATACTCCCGTACCAGAAAGCGGGCTAGTGCCCAGAATGTCCAACTCTGCAAAGGCCGTCAATGGCATCTCGATGTGACCAGCAGGAACTGCAGAAGTAGGCACCAGAGGGAACTGTGATAGCGCGGAGGGATATTGTACAGTAGAAGAGGCAATCAATGCAGGAGTGATCGGCGTTTGTGGGACAAGTATTGAACGAGGGCGCTCGCCGATGGGAAGTCTGATCTGCTTTTTATTACGTTGAAAAATGCTGCTTGGCAGCACATCTGACGCATTGAAACCTGAAGAACGTTGAATGACAACTGAAAAAAAAAAACAACACATAAACGCTTACTTCTCCCACCCCTCAGTGATGGCGTTACCCCCAGCGCTCTCCCCCTGCGCTTGCTCAGGCTGACATCGCTGGATTTCGTCTGCAAATATGCGCTGACATCAGAACTAGCGGATGCAACAGGCTGTGGAAGCTCAGGAGGGACAAATTGATACCCATCCAAACCATCAGTTGGACTAGGAGAGATAAATTCAGATGATTGAATCGAAGTGCTTGACACGCCTGTTCCCGTTTGATGAAATGATCGATGCGACGAAGCCGTTGCGGGTGTATGAGAAGCAGTGTTTGGAACGTCCGAATCAGTCTCATCCATCCTTGCGAGCATACTGCTTGCAGCTATAGAGCTACCGCTCTTCATTGGCCGGGCATCGCGAATTGACTGTGGCGACATTGGTGTTGTCGGCACGGGCGAAGGAACCTCTGATATACGAGAAATGCGTCTTGATAGCCCTGAATGCATGATGATATCAGGAGACGCATAGTAAGCTCCAGAAGATGGGGACTCCGTGATGGATGCGCTGACATCTGGAGACTTTTGTTCTTTATCTTGAACGGCAGACGTTCTCGCTTGATCCAGCAGGAGTACTCCTGAGCCTGAAGGCAGGGGAGGCACAGGGGGTACCATTGAGTCGCGACCCGTGTCCTGCGCAAGCGCGACCTCCATAAGCAGATGGTCGCCACGAGGAAGTGTGGCAGAATCTTGACGCGTCATACCGCTGCGGTATCGCGATCCCCGATCACTCGACGACAGAATGAACGAGTTCCCGATAAGGGCACGAGCAAGAGTTGTGCCGGATATAGCGGACATATTTTCCGAATCCATGGGGGATGGGGGGGAGGTGCTCGGAAACGGCTGCTGATTCGTGCCTGAAGATTTAGCGTTAACTGTTGGCCGCCTAGTGTGAGTCTTGGTGGGAGAAGTTTCGACTTCTGGTATGAGGATGGGGGCAGGGATTGACTTCTTCGAAGCGGAAGGTGCCTAAAAGTATAATCAGCTCGTATGTTTCTCTCTGGAAGTCGGTTGAGATAAAACGGAACGTAATTTCATGCCGCAACGACCGACATGCAGCAAGCTGGTTTCGAAAAGACGTACCATGCGATCTGACTGCTGCCGAGAGTGAGATATATTTGCGGTAATGGCCTCCTAGATGTCATAGTGAGATTTTGGAATGGCGGGCGTGTTCGAGACGCACTTGAAATGTAGGACCAGGATTTAAATCCACCTTCGCGGTGCTTAGGGCTGTAGCTTCAACTATCGCTGATTCTTGCGGCGGGCTCATGGGAAGGCTCCATGAAGACCCATGGGAACCGTGCCTCCCGTTCAATAGCTCCTGCGGGAACCAGTTGTCCAGGGGCTCTGGGTTGTAGTTCAATTGGACCAAAGAAGATCCGACATTTAATCGTGTGCGAGAAGTGGATGTGGAAGGTCTATCGACAGATGTGTCTCTGTCTGAGGGAAGTTCTTCGGTCATCTGAGAATTGACTGGCTTCTCATGAATATCGAAGATCTCCTCTGGAGGAACGGAAGGAGCAGGTGAGGTGGGTGACTGGCTCGGTCGAGGAGGTATGCCAGAAGATTTCGTCACCTTCGTCTTTCGTTTGCCAGTCTTTCGCATGAAATTCGTGAGGATCATCCTCCCCTCACGCTCTATATGGCCTCCAGGTTAAGCCTCTGTCAAGGGGCGCCGAAGCCTTGAGTGCTAGATATAGGGCCTAAACGAGACTAGAGCGAATTGTACAGGAATTCAGTGTCCACGGGCGCGCAGAAGCGCGCAGGTCTAATGGTGGGACAAGAAGGATAAGGGCTAAAGGGAAAGCTTGGTACATTCCGGCATTCATAGCAACGTCCAGTTGCACATCAAAGCATCAAGGCATAAATGTTTGTTCCTATTTGTTTTGTCTGGGGATCATACCTGCTTTGCAATTTCCAAATTGCAGGGCCTCCTCATCATCTAACACAGCTTCTTAAACCTGTTACACATCCTATTTGCATCGTTTCTGGTTGCGCGCAAATCGTGTGACACTACGAGCTACAAGATCATGTTGTTTGTCCAGTCCCATCTATGACCATGGGAGTCTCGAGCGCGCCGGCGGTCACTGGACCTGGTTTATAGCACCAGGCACATTGACAAGACGGATGAGGAGCTCTAGTCCCACTCGTGATGTCAGCTTGGCAATGGATCTGCACACGCTCTGCAAACTCTCAGAGTCTCTTCCGCCCAAGGCGCAAGCCTATTTCCCAGTTGGTCACTTTTGTTTCCCAGGTTGCATGAGTTGAATCTGCACTAACTGAGCCAGCGTCTCACTGCCTTATCAAATTGTGGCAGTTCTAACAAACGCATACGACCCGCTACCACAGCCTTTGAAGCCCAGTACTAGCGTACATCTTCTCAGATCTACAGCCGCATCAGGACTCCGTTTTATTTTCGACTTATTTCCGATTTGTTAGCATGATCTCATGCCCCGCATGTGACTCAATTGTATCCTGGAACGCATCTATCAGTAGAGGGTTTCGGTTTGATCCTTCGATCAAATGCCAGTAGTCGCCGACATTGCAATGCTGTCAACCCACAACTCGGCTGCAATGCTCCCCAACTCACCTCGGATGCGACAACTATGCGACAGGAAGCGATAGAAACGGCATGTCAAGGTATCGAAATAAAAATGGATACACCTTATATATCGGACTCTACGGTACTCACGTGTTCAATTATAGCAGCTACTTACAATGAAATGCCCAGTGCTTACGACGACTGCAATTTTGTGCGATAGGAATAGATACACATGCTTACCTTCCGGAAGGGCGACGGCGTTTACAGCGGCTTCTGACCATAAAATTATCCTTGACTTCCATATTATGCCCTCCAAATAAATACGTTGTGGTGCGTGGCCGAAGAGATGGTATGAGCTTATGCTGATCAGAGGTATGTAAAAGAAAGAACTGTGACGATAACGACTGTGGTGCATATCAAATGATATACCAAGTATGCGAATGCAAATGCGAATACGGATAAGTGAACGACGATGCAAGGTATCCAAGTTCCCGTGGACGTCCTGCCAGATGATGAAATGTAGACTTGTAGTTGTAAATTGCGGTGATGCGAAAAAGTCCATGAAGTGAGGTGAATTAACTAAGCGGCTGAGAAAGAGCGGAAAGGTGTCGAAGGTGTCGAAGGCCGCAATATGGTTTGACAGCGCAAATAGTTGATGCATAGCAAGCGGACAGGCTGCTGGATATGATCCGTCAGGGATTAATGAAATACGTTATGATGTCGTACATACCAGGAAGATCAGCCGGATCAAGTATTTCGAAACGGACGCAGCTTTTCCAGTACGTTTTCCATGCTAGACTGGGAGTCGAACGTGTGTTCGGTCGGTAAAGGAGGATGTGCCACAAGTGCTCCTGATGTCGCTGACGACATCGATGATGATGAGATCCGACGTAAGGCCCGAGAAGCGCGCCGTTCTTCTTTCGCCTTTTGACGTTCTGCTCGGCTGATCTCTCCCTTCCCTGAAGGCTGTTCCGGGATGGCTGACAAAGACGAGGTTGTTGACGGAGTCAGCATCGGAAGAGACAGAGAGGAGTGCGAAGACGAGGCAGAAGCAGCGATACCGAATTCTGGCAAAGGTGGCTCCAGGGACGCCCCAGATGGGCTAGATGGGCTAGGTTGATCAAGATAATCAAGGCCAAGTCCTCTACGAGAGCCAACAGTCGGCGATCGAGTGCTCTGGGATGGAGCCTCACCACGTGTTAGGTCCATGGCCCGAGCAGCGTCGAACCGATCTCCATCATCCAGCGTGATCAAAGAAGCTCGTGCTAGGTTCGCTGCCGCATCAATATCGTCTGCACCACCGTTGTGTATGACGAGCCAACGCAAACCCTCTATCTCTCTGACCTTTTTTCGAATCTCTCGCTCCAGCATCTGAATGGTCTTGGCCATAGATGCCTTCTCATCCTCAAATTTCTTCGTGATGGTGACGGCATATTCTTGGAGCTGAGTATACTTTCTATTCTGCAAGGCAAGCGCATTCCTGAGGTCGTCCTCAGATGCAGGCGGCTGGGTATCTGCAGAGGTGTTTTTATCTTGTGGGTTTGTTCTGGGAGCCATCCACGCCGCAAGCCTAGCTGAACTCAGCGAGGTCGTTGCTGATAAAGTGTTAGCTCGCGGTCGTGGCGCTATACCCGGGGAGTGAACAGTCGAGTTGGAGGGAACACTGTTGGTAGATGGGATGACTGGCAACGAGCTTATCGGTAGCCTGGGTGCCGACCGAGCTGAGGGCGGTGGCGAAGGTAGGGGGGCAGAAGGAGGAGGACCGCTGGACAATTTCTCAGAGGAAGAGGGCGCACGCTGCAAAGGGGCCGCACGCTTCATAGCCGATGCTTTCGGCAACGCGCTGTGATGCCTACCTCTCCTGCTACGTACGCTGCTGTCTGTAGCACGAGACGCATCTGTATCGCTTCCCGAATGACTGAATGCACGTGCACGATCACTTTCATCTTCCGAAGTTACACCAGCGGTGGTAACGCGACCGCTCCGACGTTCACGACAGATCGAGAAACGATGTTGAGGGCTCGCGGCTGGCAGCTTAAGGCTGCTGTTAGAGTGCTTGCTTGAGGGAGTAGTTGGCTCCCTTATAGATGATTCGCGCGAATATTGGGGAGATGCCTTCTCGCTCGCCACTGAAATTAGACCAAAATGCGAAGGAGGGATGGGGAATTGGAGGCGAGGGGTTGATGGTGGAGTGGGACTGGCAGGTGTCAGAGGTGTGACAGGACTGAGTTGAACACACTTTTCTGAACCGTTCGCAGCGTTGACAACAACGGGGGACAGGGTGGAAGCTTTTTGGGCAGACTTGGTCGGTTTTGCATGGTGCTCTGGTAGTGTAAACAAATCAGAAAAATCATCCAGCATTTCGTAGGGAGGAGTGTTCTCTGCAGAGGGTTGAAGAAGCGGTTTTGGTGTAGTGGATCGGCTGTTTACACTGGAGCTGCGGGACTCCAAAGAAGTACCACGGCCATCAGCTACAGGGAGAGAGAGAGTGGCGGATGAATGAGTGGGAGGGGTGTTTGCTGACTTGTAGGATGAAGAGTATCGTGCCTTCAGAGTTTTGGTAGGAGAACGCAAAGGAGAGAAATGCGCAGCGAATTTGGAGCCCAGTGACGGCGGTGACACGTTCAATGGAGGAAGGGTGGAAGGGAGCCGTCTGTCAGACGCAGAGACATCTGCAGTTGAAGAAACATCATTCAAGAGTCTACAGTGACATGCGATCAGTTTATGAAAAACAATGACGGTTTGAGCAAAAAAAAGAATGTATAGTCTAGGACCGTGACTATACGCCTTGCTTCCATGTTTTGTCGGATGGGTACGAGGGGCAGATATGCAGACATAATAGACCATAGGTCGCTAACCCATCTCATCGACAAGAGCATCCTTGACTGAACGACGCGTTCGATCGTCAACCCGAACCAGACGAGAAACTCACTCTTTACCGACAGATACTGAAGGAGTGTTGATGGACTTTCTAGGCAGAGCTGAAGATGAAGCGAATGGTCGCTCGATCTTCTTCCTTCCGAGGAAGGGTAACATAGAGCGCCTGGATTTCTGCTTTTCTTCGGATGGGGTATTGGGAAGAGCGGCCACCACAGTTTTGGGAAGCTGGCGTGAACCATGCGAGCTGCGAAAGATCTCTGAGAAATCCGCTGTCTTCGTTCGTGAGCGCTGTGGAGTTGGAATGCCAGTCATGACAGCTCAGAGCGAACAGCTGTAAAAAAAAGGACAACCCAATGAACGAGAGCTTTATGTCAGTCGCGTATTCAGAATTGAAATACTACAATCGCAAAGGTTTTAACCTTCATGCATTCGGGAACCGACAGGAAAGCGCTAACAAATTGAGCAGCAGTTCTAAAGCAGGGATGATGGAAATTAGATCAGTGGAGAGACAAGCCTTCGAAAGCCAATGACAGTCCACTGATTGTCGTGGAGGGGAGAACAAAAAGTTGAAAAGCGATGGGCGCACAACGAGCGCATATATACAACTTTGTACTAACATCCGATGACACAAGCGACACGGCCCTGCCAATATCCCGCCCGTCCAATATATGACGTTTCTTCCGCGGCTTCTTCGATCTTCCTCAGTTATCGTCATTCTCGATCAGTACGTTACGAGTCGCATAAAGCCTCCAACTTTTTTTCAGCTTGGAGGCCCGATTGAACCGCTCGAGATAAGGAAAGAACACTGAAATGAAGCATGCATGTGGCATTCATAAAAAGATCCATGGGAAGAACAAAAAGAGGGGAATCAAAGGGCGCTAAAGTGTCTAAATTGAGGTACTTTTGGAGTTCACTAAGGAACGGAAGTGCTGCGGAATGGACACAGAGTTGGACAATAAAACTTGGAAATGGAGCCCCAGACCTGTGATTAATCTAAATTATCTAATCCACCACTGAGGAGCATTTCAACCGGCCCCCGGGTCGAGCAGGTAGGGACCAGGTACTTAGCGATGAACAAATCCATGATGCGAATAAGCCGCTCCGGTGATAGACAAAAATAATTACGATTTGCACAACATTTTCCGTAGATCTGGGTGTTGATGGGGTCATGGAACGCAGACATACATGGCACATCCACGTATTCCCCACACAACGTCAACGTCAAACTCGCTGAGCAAGTCGTCGTCTAGTTTCACCGCCCAGTTCAGGAAACTCAGAGGTGGAAATCAATGAGCATCCGCTTCTGAGTACCAACTTGTCACCTACCGTGCCATAGCTATCTGCATTTGCGCAATAGATTTCCTCCCGAGAAGGCACAGCCACCAATTTCTTATGAATATACATAGCCACAGTACTTACAACCGCCTGTCGAGTCTCCTTCGTGTGGTAGTAATGTTCTCAGCTGAGCTCAAGGCGTTCCGTCGACTGGGATTCCGACAAGTCCATCCAACGTTTTCAATCATTCTGGAGGGTACTGATTTGTGCCGACGTGTCCGACTTGACGTGACCCCATATGCGTCGGCCATTCTCAATTCTTGTAGTTTCTCCTCCAAATTCTCAACTTCGCCTCCGTCATTGCATCTGGCCTCATGCTATGGAAAGGTCTCGGCCTGATTCTGATTACAGAATCTTCAATCGTCGTCGTCCTCAGGTGTGTATGATCCTCGTTCAATCAGGTATTCAACTTGAAACCTTCATTGCTCCCCACCTTAAACTGGATCTCGCGGATTAATCTACCCTATATCTCCAGTGGCTCGATGGAACCAGCATTTCACCGCGGCGACCTTCTTTTCCTCACCAACCCCCAGGCCAACGCTACCACATAGGCGATATCACAGTGTACAAGATCCCTGGCGCTGAAATATGATCGTACACCGTGTCCTGGAGACCCCGGACGTCTTCATCCCATTTGACAATTCTACGGGGAACCGCGTCATCAACAACAGGTGAGTATCTCCGTTGTATAGTATTTTGTTTGCTGTGAAAGTAAAAGACATTTGACGACTAAATACAACCTACCTCGCCCCAGACTCGCAAAGCTCAAACTCCCACAAGGGGAACACCAACTGATGCTCACGAAAGGCGACGTTGATGACATTGACCTCTACCAGGGCCTTGAATGACTCGACCGAAGACATATCATTGGCAAAGTTCGCGGGTATTTGTCTTTCACATTATTCTTTTCTGTTTGGAGGCAAAGCTTGCGCAGCCTGACGCGTCCTACTCAATCTTCTAACTACACCTCCAATTCACTCATACATTCATCCCCAGGTTCCTTCCGTACATTGGCTACGTGACGATCGCTATGGTAAGCCTCTTTCACCGTCCTGGTTGAATATATGCGTGCCACTTTGTAGCGCATCTTTCATGGATCTCTGTTCATGCCAAATAACGTTGATCACGCCATATAGAATGATTTTCCGCAACTGAAATACGCGCTTCTCGGAGGTCTTGGGCTGTTAGCTGTCATACAACAGGAGTAGAATTCCTCGTGGGGAGAGGGTCATTACGCAGATTCGTATTACTTCTTGCATGTAAGGTGACGGCGCGCGCGTATGAAATGGCAACAGTGACCTCGTTTGGCGACGTTCAACATCATGGATGTTTGATTCCACAAGGAGGGTGACACCTCGGTTTGAACGTATAAACAATCACAAAAAATACTGCTGAAACTTCAGATCGCCCACAGATGGATCAAGTTCACGAATAACAACATGACAGTTTCCGCCAGTTCGACGGTCTGTGGAACATTAATGTGGTCAACGATAACCTCTGCCTTAAAAAAAAAAGAGTGGCTGAGAAGATGGTATCAGTAAGGTTGTGACGAAGTAAGATAGGAAACATGCCCATTTCTTGGAATCATAACTTGAACAGAGGTATAGCGGGCATGTGACTTTTTCTGGCTATTGAATTTTTTTCATTAGTGACGCAGACCATTCAGGATGGGTAGTACTCTTGACGCGTCACTGGGTGATACTCGGCACAGCGGGTGTGGGAGGCTAGTCTGCTGGCAACCTGCTGTAAACCTCAGGCTGCTGGCAATGCAAACATCATCTGTTTGCATGAAGGCATACTGTCCCCATCAGTTTTATGTTTTGAAATTCCATACTATCACGTCTCACAAATAATGCGTCCCTCCTTCGTCCTCGCCGTTACTGCTGCTTTCAACTTGGCAGTGGATATGTCTGTCAGTGCTAACAGTGAATGTCCCTCATTCTGCGACTTCAATGATTGCTGCACCGGCTATAAATGGCAGGTAATAGTATATGACCCCGAAGATGCGAGTATGAGCAGTTTTCATCCAACCCCATGACTCACCAGCTTGGTAGGGTGGGGCCAGGTCCTATTGTGTCCTTCCGGGCAGTGGGTGACCCACTGAGCTACAGTGAGTCGCGCTTCTGCTTTCGCATTGGTGCAGTATGATTGACGGCACACTTAAATAGTTCGTTGCTGAGAGCTGAGTGCTCTGTTGTGAACAAACCTCACCGCTGCTCGAGCAATGATTAATGAAGACCATAAACCAGAGGAACATCTCGAACACATTTCATAAAATGACTGAAGTACTTACAATACTTGTTTTTCGTCTCGTCGTAGGCATGCAGAATATAATTTATGAAGGCCTCACATGATGGGATGGACAGTTGGACATAGCACATGTCAGCCGAAAGGAATCTCTTGAAGGAATGACTCGTGTGCCGACTTTTTTTGAGGCATGGACACGCATTTTTGTAACCCGAGAATGAGTGGGGCCGGCAGTAATATACATGATATAATCATTTCCCTCAAGACCCGGAAGACCCTGAACCGTTGTCCCTCTGCGAAGTCTCTGTGTTTCCAATCATCCGATGCAAATCGTCATGCAAGGCCTGCAGGGAGGATAGTGCAGCGTCAAACTCGGCCAGAGCGAATGTACTGTCACGCTCATAAAAAATTTTATCCGCTGCAAAAAATTCAGAGCCCCATGCACATCTCTAGCGAGATCTGTAAGCTCATCATCTGAAATGTTGTTATCCCCTCGCAGATACTGCCTAGTCACTATCACGAGGTCTAGTACCGAGGTAGATGAGATCCGTGTCGATGCCTGCTTCCATATTGTCCTGACGCATGTCCGCCACCTCTGCTGGGCAGGACTAAGGGGAAGAACCGAGGGATCGGTATACGTGAAGATTCCACTAAGGTAGCATCTGAGATCCCAATTGTCATGTCCAAGAGCTTTCTCGATTAGAGAAGTGCACCGCGCGAGATGTCCATCACGGGTTAGACGTTCATGCCACTCATTGTTCATCGCCAGGGAAAAGATGAGGCGGGAGTAGCAGCGGTCTCGCCCGTAGTGGAAAGAGGCGTCGGGATGACTATTGTCGTGGACTGGCTGGTCATCATTTGGACATACAGCAGTGAAAAGAGCGCGAGAAAGCTCATCCAGGAGTCCTGCATCCACACCCTGTTGCATTGAGCCAATTGTGATGGGTGCCAGGTCTGCTCGAGCGTCAGAAACAGCTCTCAGCGCAGCATGCCTGACCCGGTGAGGTCTGGTGGAGCCCATACAAAGGATAAGTGCCCTGAAGTAAGAGCGTCGCTTGGTAGAGCTTCCTAGTCCGCGCATGGCACTCAGTGCGACTAGAGCATCCCCTACTGTTTCATCGTCTGTTTCGTTGTTTGTTTCATCCGCCAGGTAGTCGATGAGCCAATCGAATTCTTCACAGCTGGGTATCAGCCCGTCACTGCGGCACCACCGCAGATCACCATACCAAATCAAGTCTTCATCGTCCGGAAGTGAAAACTGATAGGAACGCCCATAGACAATCATTGTTCTGAGAGCGGTGCGTGTGTCAGCCTTGTGTTTGTGTCTATCGGCGTCTTGCTGTGCATTCATGGACCTTTTACAAGCATCACGGCTAGCCATGAACGCATCGCGAATGAAACGTCTCTTGCCTCCCCAACGATCCCAGAATGTCCAACGAAGGTCTAGAGGGATTTCCAGCGACTGGCTGCAAAGATGGGCTATGGCTTTGCCACACTTTACAAATACCTCTTCCGTGTCAAGACACGCCTCGAAGTTATCACGAAGGCGTGCATAGATTGCGGAAACATCGAAGTCTCGCGGCCATTGCACGAGAGGTACCATCCCAGCTGCAGCTTCGACGAATTCCGGGTTCGTGGATATGTTTAGTATCCAGCGTATGGCGGACAATTTAATGAGTGTGCTGCTTGGAGTCACAGTCGATGTGTGCAGTGTACCCGACCTGGGGAGGAAATGGTCGCGGATAACTAGAAATTTTTTGTAGATGGCTTCCACTGTTTCCGATCCTGGTGTTTGGAAAGGACTATCCGGATACAACCTTGACGAGAAGATGGTACTTGCGTAGAAGAGGATGCCGAACGCGGTGGTGCAGATAATGACGCTGGATATTGTCCTTTGCTGGATCCACATGTTGGCGCTGAGGGACAAGCCGAATAGGAGTAGTGAGATCTGGAGGAGCACAAGGAACATCTGCAAGACGGTCTGGAGGTGAAAGCGCTCTAACCCATCTAGTCTCCTCTGCCTCTGTGTGCAGCGTTCTTCCAGTGACCCTTGCCCGCGAGCTGCCTTATAAGCGTTGAGCCATTGCTTTCCTAACACAGCCCCAAACGCAGCCAGGACGCTAAATGCGAGGCTGGCATATGCGAGTGCTTGCATCCAGACAGTCGAAGAAGGATACCCCGTGGAGGAGGAAAGATTGCTGATGTCATGTACAGCACCTGGGTCAGCCGTGATTTGTATCAGGCGAAGCAAGAGGACGTTGGTAGTTTCTGCAGGGTTAGGCAGCATTCCGATGATGAAGGTAGAGTTGACGGCTGAGAATAAACCAGCCTTGTTCGCGTGTTAGATTGCATAGGAAGGTGTATTACTATAAATGAACACACAAAAGTTAAGATGATGTTCATATCACCATTTCCTCGCGAGAGCAAGGCATCATCGTACTCCTTCGAAACTTTATCGTACGTCGTCCAAAACTTTGAATCATCTCCTTTGTCACATTCTTGAGCTATGGGAAGCCCTTGAGCAGCATTGAGGATCTGTTCATCAGCTGTTGACCTTTGACCCATCGCAGACTCGCAGTCAGTCAGTCGAGTATCCCGTACCGATTGGTTGATACTTACACATTCCTAGCAGGGCCTGCCTCGACGGCCGCGGGGGCTTGTTCGCTTGCTGTATGCGACTTGTTCGCATCCCTGGAAATCCATAAGTGTTGCACTCAGCCCAGTCTAGCTTGCTACTCACTTGCTTGTTGGGATATCGGTACTAGCATCCAACTCGGCAGGTGGTTTTGATGACTCAGTTTGCATGATTTGGGCCGTGGTCGACATGGAAGTAGAGGCCAAAGGGGAAAATGGTAGCTTGACTCAGCCAGAAGTATATCGTTGCAGTGCTAGCGTCAAAGTTTACACATTCCAGAAGCATGCAAGAAGCTTCTTGTGTATCTATTGCCAAAGCATACATGGAAGACAGTTGTTCTTTAAATGGTATTATATGTAACAGCCAAAGCCTTCCGAGTCAGTGGTCGATGGAT
This sequence comes from Suillus weaverae, assembly GCA_016767475.1. Lineage (NCBI taxonomy): Eukaryota > Fungi > Basidiomycota > Agaricomycetes > Boletales > Suillaceae > Suillus > Suillus weaverae. The sequence continues at coordinate 234,209 of MU179338.1, read as the reverse complement.
CCTCGAGGCAAACTTCTGAAAGTTGTCGAGACGTCGACACTAGAGCTTTGGAAGCATGATCAGCCTGGTATACGCAGCCTGAGGATGAGAAGTAGTGTTCGGAGTCGTACGCGCAACGCCTCGTGTTGATTGCATATTGTTGCCCTGCGTGCATTCGCGCGACAGTACGCTGATTCACGAATCATATAATAAAGTAAATCATTTGCCATCAATTCCTAGAAATGCGCAGATGCGCAACAGTGAAACAGCTAAAAAGGTTCGCAGGGGAGAAGTGCCTACCATTGCGAAACAGATGTCACGCCTTGTTTGGAAAGACATTTCTAGTTCCATCAGGAACGTTTTTCCGGCGGGACAAGTCTCCTGCTCAGACACGATACGCTTGTACACATACAGCTCGTTCAAAAGGCCCTCTTCTGTATGATTTTGCTTTAGACATTTTTTTCGAAAAACTTTCAGACACAGCAAATGTCTTGATGACGTGCCTTCAGCTGCCCAAGCTATTGCAAAACCTCCCTTTTGCAACACGCATAACTTATGAAAGGGGCCTCGAACAGATAGCGTCGAAGCCTGGGCAGGAGTTGGAGAAGGATCGGTCAGGTCGCAGTCAGAAGGATATTGAAGTCCGCCAGAAAGATTCGCCAGGTTCATATTCTCCGAGATACCAGACTGTGACTTCCCGAGAGGGACGGCGATGTGCAGAGGCACAATCTCAGGTGCATGGGAATTATCCCGGGGCATTTGAGGTGCGTCTGTGAGGCATGTCGATTTCTCTAGTGGGGAAGTGTCGAGGCAAAGCTTCCACAAGAGCTAGAGTCCCGGAGACACTCGGTATGCTGTCCTTTGCGGGGGAAGATGTGTTTTTTAGCAGGGACCGCATCCTGAGGACGTGATGGTTTGGATGTACATGAAGGAGTAATCAACTTCAGAGTGACCCTTGGGCCAAAACAGAGGTGACTGTTAGTCAACATGGGGATGACCGGTATGAGGACAACGCAGAGAATGGTGTCAATGAGCGAGAGATCGGTGTACTAATGGCTTGCTGGTAGAACCATAGCACATACTTAAATAATAATTTGTGAGCACACCATTTTGTGATTGTCTTAAAAACACCTATAGCACAACCACAACGACCGAACAATGCCACAGATAGAATTGTTTCGCCACATCTGCCTATAAATCATGGGTGGTAAGAACGATGACACTTTGAAGAACTTGTGTGGCACAATCAAAGCACGTCGCAACCACAGGTCATTCTTCACCAGCAGACGAATAAACGAGCGTAGTATGTTATGCCTCACCAACTGCCAACTGCTATGGAGCAGTAAAGGGACATGTTGATATCGCAATGAGACTTTGATAGGTTGCGAGGAGTACCACTGAACTTCTGAAGTCCATTGTTATTTCAACCAAAGAGTTCATCTTGTTGAACGAGTATCACAATGCCGTTCACAATCAAGATGGTCAAAACCTGGAGATGTCTGATCCGCGGACCTAGATAGGTGCTTTGTCGATCTCGGAAACTGGTGTTAATTCAAGTTGGGTGTAAACCTCATAAGTTCAAATCCGAGTTCGTTTAGTAGAAACTGCTTACATAATCATTTCGTTGTCCCACCAAGGATTGTCTTGACCAAGACCTTTGCTGTTTGTTCAATGACACGCGTCATCTAGGATGTCTACCTCCCCCGCTGTCCCCACCACCCCGAGCCTTCGCACAGGGGAGTCCTATCTGGAGAAGGCTTGGAGAAAATTCGGGGAGCAACCATTAGTCCTATCGGTGTGTGCGAGTCGTCCTCTCTGATCGTGCCCCTCCAAAAGTGAACATTGATATTGCCTGTCCAGTGTCTACGGCGTATCTGTAGGTACTCTTGTGACATGTGGTGCACTGATAATGGCAGCAGTCAAAATGAGACGCAGCAACCCCCAATCTCTGAATAACTGGCTTCGTGTTCGCGTCCGAATCGCTCAAGGTGCAACTATTGCCGCTGTCTGTGCAGGAACTTATGCAGTGAACTCGAACGTCGGTGATAAAATGAGACAAACGAGACAAATCGAAGAGATACAGGCACATCGGGAAGCTCGTGCGGGCAAAGAACGAAAAGAGTTTGAGGACCGTCTGAAAGATGCGGAAAAGCAGTGGAAAGAGACTGATGACGCTGTATCAGGGAACACGAATATTGCCAAGGACGTCTCGACCCCCAATGCGCTGCCAGTCATTGAAGACCAAACACCCCAAAGTTCTTCATCGCAGTTTGGTTCAAGTTGGTCAAGATATCATAGGTGGCCATGGAGGGATGCTCTGCCTCCTCAAACCAAAGTACTGGAGGCAACAACGAATTTTCGTGAGACAACAATCTATGTTGCCTTCTGCAGATCATGATACAGTACACATCAAAATTAGTCCTCGACGTCACATCCAGGTGGGTGGCATTCTGGCTCAGAAGCTGAGGCGGCGAACATAAAATCGTGATCTCTACTTTGCTTTCATCATCCAATTATCTGGTACCTTCCCTCACGTATCTCCTCTGGTACGGATGTCGCTCTGTTCTTCGACTGCCAACCGCAAACCACCATACAACTGATTGATGACCGCACTGCGTCTCAATACCGCAAGCTCTTTTACAGCCTCACTATATGCTTGTGAAAGCTTGGTAGGATCTTGTTCTGCCTAAGGTAATAACATTGTGATACTATCCTTGTTCGATTATGGAATGTAAACGTACTTGCATGCCACGGAATGTGTCCTGTGTTCTCGAGACAAAGTAGTTGCGGAAGTTGTACGAACTGAATGATTTCGCTGTCCGCAGAGTGGATGTGTAGAGGCTTAGTATGGCCTTGCGAGAAGGTGGGCTTGCCATTGCTCTAGAGTCTAAACCAATGAGGTGAGTGTCCCTGAGAAATGTTCAGCCGTTGGTTTCGTCGGTGTGGGACTGGGGTTCGTACTGCACGTGATATATTGGCACGACCACACCTCGCTGCGCCGGCCTACATCATCGCACGACTCACATTCCAGCCTATCACCTCTGCGCAGGCCTGTAAATCGGCCTTTGCAAATATATTTCGGAGAAAGTTGATCCAAATGACTGCATTGCAAAGCGTGGATAAACATGCTGTATTATATTTTCTTCCCTTCACTAGCATCTGTGTGGGGCATAGACTAAACAGGACCTAAGTCTCGGTCAGACAGCGTCAGACACAAACAAATGACATTATCTACCCTACGGTATCAGCGTATCTCGTGCCGCTACAATATATTGTACAACATAATACATAGTGCACACGACTGTGAAGGCTGGCAAAAAATGGCAAGGAAGATGTACATGATCCATAATAAGCTTTCTATGACGAGTCATCACAGTCAGAATTGTATAGCGCAGGAACGAGTGAGTCCATCTCACCTAGAGAAATCGATGCAACATGCGTACAAAATAGGCTCTATAGGGGCCTCTTGGGAAGTAGCTTGATGATTCTGTCCTGCTTGACAGCCTGCCCATCCTTGCCGAAATAGCGAGTGGATTCGAAGGACCAGTGCAGATTGGCGACAATCCAGTCCTGCAGCCCTTGAACATAGATGGCTACCTGTCTGTCAACCTCTTCTCCCCATGATGGGAGGGTAGCACGGTTGTCTTCGAAGCGCCGCATGGCACTCTTACACATCTGGCCAGAGTAGTCGACAGCGCCTTGCAGGTCCAGGCCTCGTTCGCGCATGAGCACGGCAATCAGATTATGTGTTTCATGGCGAGATTGCTCCACGTTATAAGAAAAAACATCCTGTCAGGAGGGACATCAGCAGGGGCCTAGTGTTCAATGATGGGGTATTACGTTGGACCAAGAGATATGATCATTTGCTGCGTCCTCCGTCGCCATCATGATTGGATGAGACATTACTTCGTCCGGGAGATCAATTTGAGCTGCGTATTCGATGAGGACAAAGCAAAACTTGCAGCCGCTTGTGTCTCTTCTAAAGGGAATGTAAGATTCAAGATCATGGATGTATTTCTTTGCGCGGTTGTCCACTTCCTTAGCCCCAGCAATGAAGAACAAGTCCATTGTGTGGATAAATCGCTCAATACAGCCAGGGCCACCCGTCTCCCTGAAGCGACTGAAGAACCTAAAAGCCGATGAATACAGTGAGAAGGAGTGTGTACAATTTAAACAAAACGACATACGATTTGCACATCTTTCCCGCAGTTTTGTCCGTCTGGAAGTTGATGGGGTCCCGGAACGCAGAAATACAGCATTCACGTATACCCAATGCACTGTCAACATTGAACTCATCTAGCCAGTCATCAACTTTCCACGACCAGTTGATGAAGTCTGAACAGACTCGGAGATGGGAAGCATCCGCATCGGGGTAGCAAGCTGCAGTGAGGTAACCTGCGCGCAAACCCACAAATTTGGTGATTTCGGGCTCTACAAGACGCCCTTCGTCAAACAGCCATTGTTCAGAAACGCGAAAGACCGCATCATAGTGAGGATTTACTCGTAGGGGATAGTGGCAATCGCTGAGGAAGTCAGGTAAAATGAACTCTGGAGGCTCGGAGTCAGAGCGAGTGGTCGCGTGGATTGCAGGAGGAATCATGGGGGACATCTGACTTAAATCGTGAACATCAAGATGAATGAGAGGTATCAGTTGGGAGACGAGTTGCTCTGAAACCATGCCTGTTTTTAAAGCACAACATGTTGTTTTCCCTCGGATGACCGCATGTTTCGGAAGTAGGATCGCAGTTCTGGGAGCAAGAAAATGCGGTGAAAACTTGTCATGACGGCAGGAGTCCACGAGCGAGCGTCAAGATATAAGGGTGAAATGTCGTTCCGCTGGGCGTCAGTGCAAAACATGGCCAATAGCTCAGATTTAATCCAAGGATTTCGAAAATGTCAAGTTCAGGATACTGCGCTACAGTGAGCGCTTCAACGGGGGCTCGTGCCTCGAGATCTGGTCTGGGTACTAGTGGACTCGGGAAATGACTCTTTGTCTCAGCAAGAGATTGTAGATTCTTCAGGAGTGGAGTGCGAATTTCCATGCTCTGCCAATGTGCGTCAATTTGACGCCGCGATGTTGATTCTGTTCTCCGAGTGTCAGGAACGGAACACTGGGCGAGATTCATGAAACTAGTATGAAAACTTACACGCGAAGACCGGGTTCGGGACCAGTGAAAGACCATGTTCAGGACCGGTGAACTGCTACACACACGGATAGCCGGAACAGGCATGGTGTCGATTTCTTCTTGTAACGTTTCAACGGTACCGCTGTCGAAGCCTGACAAAAAATGTTGCAGATTTGGCAAGAGATTTGTAAGTTTGACATTAAGCAACGTAAACTCACGTTGTGTTCAAACTGCGGACCGGCATAAGATTTAGAGAATTGTCTTGGCTGCAGAAATCGTGCGTGCGTGCTAATTCTTACCTTTCGGTAATATCGGATCAGTTTCAACTTTCTACGAATGTTGAACTAGGCTGAATTTTAGCTGGAAACAATATGCAGTCATCATCCACTAATTATCAGCATGATTTGAAATATGCGCACAAAGACAGAAGAAAAACACCGTCCGTGAACATCACCCGTGTGGATAAGTCTCCTCACAACCTCCTTTGCAAAGGCAAAGCAAGGCGACCTGTCAAGACGTCAAACAGTTGATATGGGTTAGTGATCAGATGGAACATGCCAGGTGCTTCAAGGTCGGTCGGTTATTGTAGTGCATTGATCCGTGGGTTTGCATTCTACACTTCCTCAGAATCAGGTTGCCTTTCCATGACACCTCGGGAAAGACAACGTTAGTAATAATCTTCCCTCGTCACGTTTCCCATACTTGGCGCAAACCTTGTTGTTCTGATCGATCATGGTCCATGTGGTCCCTCCATATTCCCTGTAATCATCATATATTACTAAAGTTCATCCGCTCGCATGTAAAAACCTTTCTCACCTATGATCAAGCACTGGCAAAAAAATTGGCCTTCACTGCTTGCAACATATGCGTAGGTAGGACCGAACAACATCGAGAACAACAATATTGCTCACCCCAATGATAGCAACAGCACCATCAACATGTCCGGCTCCACAACAGCCCGGACTGTACAAACAGCAGCCCAGCATTTAAACCCGTGCACACCTAAGGACCCCAAATCGCCGCAGCCATCAGTGGTGGCATTCGTATGACAGCAGCCTTCCACAGCTTGCCCAATCATGTCTGTATGATACGAATCAATCAGTCATCGATATGGATCATTATGCCCAAGACGGACGAGTTGCTACATAGTTACAGTGTCCATACTAGAAACTGTCCAGTCAGGCGCCCAAGCTGGCCCATCAACGCTGTAGGTGAACTTGCGGATTGGCGTTTATCCAGAGCTGTTCTTGCAAGTCTATGAAGATCTTAAAATTCACTGTTCGGCGAGGTAGTCACAAGCGTGTTAGCCAGCGTGCCGGGGTTCAACTTTGACGCGGTGCCTCTCGATGCGTCAAGGTGTTGTTGACAATGGAGGACGCATGACGGAGGCGAAAAGCTGGTCGGATGTGGTGCTTGTAAAGTGCGTTGCATGTGAAACGGTATGCAACAGAGGCAGGGGGTGACTGTCATTGCATCGATCACAAACAATGTTTGCTGTGTAAAAAGAAAGTTCATTTACTGTACATCAGCGATATCGATAACAGTGGCGCAATAGCCTGCAGATAGGCATGCGGTGGTGTGATCTGGGTATGGTTGATACATGTGAATTTTTTTTACAAAAGTATTCATTGCAGCTTACGACTGGCCCGGTAGAACTGGAGGCTGGTGCTTTGTTGTCACAAAGGGTTCAATTGTACCAGTCCTAAATGCGGAGCAGGGCGATGAGGTCGGAAGAATTAGAAATGGAATAGGAAGACAGATTTGGAGCCAACCCGACTCGGATGAGTCTCGTAGTGATGATCTAGGGAAGTAAAGACTAATCATCAGCGTCCAACGGAGATGTCGAATGTGATCATCTATAGCAGAAAAGTGGAGAAAAATGGTTTTAGCCCACTTCTGCATATTGATGGATTGTTCCCTCACGTTAAGGTAGTATTCCTCCGGCTCATTGAGGTCGAATAGCACGGGGAGCTCCTCTTCGTCAGATATGATCTGCCGTCAATCTGTTGTAGGCTTGCAGCCTAGTCTTGGCTTGCGATATTGTCCAAGTTGGTTATTCGCTTCGCACCCGTAGTTTCATCAACCAGTGTCCCCTCGACACCCACATGCAGGTGTTGTATGAGATTAGGGAGTGCGATAACTCAGTACTCGGAATAGAGGTCCTAGTATGTATGTTATCAGAGATCAAGGAAGGTTTCTTCTGATGACATACATAAATTTTTGAATGCCCGATAGGCGCAATATTAACCATGGCGGACGTCAAGCTGACCAGTTTCGAATTGTGTAAGTACTGAGCAGTTCTATTGACAAATGACCCGTGGAGTTTGAAAAATGGGCGAGCGCTAGTCATGTTCTTACGCGTCGAACGAACAGCTGGTGTAGATTAATTACACTCATCGTCTTATTGAATGGGTGATTATCGATTAACGGTAACGGTAACGTTCATTGCTGGTCCTTTCGAGTGCAAGTGTACTCGCCTGCATCGCGTCCTAGCTACGCCTCCAAAATTCTTACACTCCCTTAGCCTTGGATTTCCGCCCGTCTGATGCAACCGGTCATTTGTACCTACTGATTGGTCCAGCTTACTCTGTCAATGGGGCACCCACTTCCTTCTCCACCGGCTGATCTTCGCATACGTTGTTCGTTTGACTCAACGCGGCGGTCTGCATGTCTGCTCGTTGCCCGATAGTTTGGGTTACTATAGCCATTCTTCCCCGACTGCTACGTATGTAAATGCGTACAAGTCCGTACGTGGCTAACAGCGCATTGTCCCCATGACCACAAAGATCGTTTGCCTCGTTATGAAGTGTTCGGGTGGTCAATCATACGACTCAGATCGTCGTATAGGCCCTGCACAGAGGATAACGCAGCGTCAACCCGACTATCTGCCTGACCATTCGCAAGGATTGCTTGTCTGTCCTGTAACTTGGCCAAAACATGATGCACCTCTTCAGCGAGGTCTGCTAATTCTTTGACATCCTCATTTGGAGCACCGTTATCCAAGCATTGCAAATTCTGCCTCGTTACCGTTACTGATACGAGGGGTGGTAGTGCAACAACGTAGTCGTCAGCGACCTTTCTGAGGTGGAGGTAGTGGGTATCCCATGCTCTCCTCACGAGCATCCGCCACGTCTTTTCGGCAGGGGTGAAAGGGAGACCCATGCCTGAGAGCTTGATTGGGGCGAAGATTCCAATGAGGTAGAAGTCAAAAGCCCAATATGGTCCATTAAGAACGTCATCGATTAGAGAGATGCAGCGCTCGAGATGGCCATCCCGGGTCAGACGTCGGTGCCACTCGTCATTCTTTGACAAGGAAAAGATGAGGCGGAGGTAGCAACCGTCTCGATACTCGTGAAAAGAAGTGTCGGGTCCGTGATGGATTGTCTGGCCATTGTTTAGACGCACAGCAGTTAAAATGCTGCAAGAAAGCTCGTCCAGGAGTTCTGCGTCAATACCCCATGGCATCGAGCCATGAACTATAGAAGCTAGTTCACCTCGAGCATCAGAAATAGCTCTGAGCGCCGCATGCCGGACTCTGGGAGGTCTGGTGGGGCCCATACAACGGATAAGTGCCCTGACGTAGGAAAGTCGCTTGGTAGAGCTACCTAGTCTACACATGGCGCTCAGTGCGAGCAAAGCATCTCCTTCTGTTTCGTCATCTATAGCTGTCTCCAGAGGCCTAGGGATTTCCAGGTAGTCAATAAGCCAGTCAAAATCTTCACAACGGGGGGCGAGCCCGTCGGTATGATGCCAACGCAGATCTCCACGCCAAATCAATTCCTCATCGTCCGGAAGTGAGAGACGATAGTGCAGCCCGTGGACAACTATTGTTCTCAGAGCGCTACGTGCATCAGCTTTCTGCTTCTGTCGCCTTTCTTCTTCTTTTGTATTCTTGAGCTGGTTACAAGCCAGACGGCCATCCATGAATGCATCCCGAATAAACCGGGTCTTGCCTCCCCAGCAAGCCCAAGTGTTCCATCCTCTCCGGAGAAGGTCTGGACGGATTTTCACCGACTGGCTGCAAAGATGGGCCATGGCCTTGCCACACTTCACAAATAGCTCTTCCTTGTCACGACACATCGGGAGGTGGTCACGTAAGCGTGCATATGCTGCTGAAGCATCAAGCTTCGGCGACCATTGTACGAGAGGTACCATTGCAGCTGCAGCCTCGACGACTTCCGGGTTTGTCGATATATCTAGTATCCAGCGTATGGCGGATGATTTAGTGAATGCATTGGGAACCAAAGGTGACCTGACAGGAAGGAATAATTTGCAGATAGCTCCCGTAAGCTCTGATCCTGGAGTCCGGAAAGGACTGTCTGGACGCCACATCGACACGAAGATTGTGATACAATAGAAAAAGATGCCGAAAGCTGTAGTGCAGATGACGACGCTGGATATTGTCGTTTGCTGAATCCAAAGGTTAGCGCTCAGCGACAAGCCGAAGAGCAGCAGGGAAATCTGGAGGAGCACAAAGAATGCCTGCAAAATGGTCCGGAGGTGAAAATACTCTAGCCCATCCAGTTTTATTTGCCTCTCCATGCAACATTCCTCCAGGGACCCTCGTCCGCGGGCTGCCCTGTAAGAGTTAAGCCACTGTTTCCCCAAGACAGCCCCGAACGCGGCCAAGACGCTAAATGCGAGGCTGGCATATGCGAGTGTTTGCATCCACACAGTTGAAGAATACCCCGTAGATGAGGAAAGATCACTGATGTCGTGGACAGCATTTGGGCCGCCAGCCATGATCAGGATCAGCTGCAGCAAGAGTGCATTTGTAGTCTCTCCCGGATTGGGCTGCATTCCGATGATGAAGGTAGAGTTGACAGCTGAAAACAGACCAGCCTGGTTGGCCTATTAGATTTAAGTTAACACACATAGACATAAACGCACAAAAGTCAAGATAATTCCCATATCGTCATTCGCCCGCGAGAGGAAGTCATCGTCGTGCTCATTCGCAACTTTTTTGTACGTCGCCCAGAACTTTGAATTGAAGTCTTTGCCACGTTCTTCCGCAATAGTAGACCCCCGAAGGACGTCCAGGATCTGTTCCAGAGTGGTCGACCTTTGTGAGAGAACAAAATCAGACATCGAATGTACCCTGCTGATCAAGTACTGATTGGTAGATATTCACATATTTTTCGCAAGACCTCCCTCGATGGACACGGGAAGTTCCTCTGTCACTGCACAAGGCTTGATACCATCCCTGTAAGTTCGTCAGTGTTGCACTCAGCTCAGTTCAGCTTGTTGCTTACTCGCTGACGGGGAGATCGGTTTCACCAGGTGCGGGACAGGATCGCAATGACATATTTTGGGTGGTTTGAGTTGTGATCACGGTGGACATAGAGGTGGGAGAATAGAGGACCCAGATATCATCAAGAATATGAGAAACGATGGAGTATATAGTTGGTACGAAGCCGTCGTTTATAGTAAACATCAGAGATCAATGATGCATCGATGATGGCTGATCTGTGAAAAGTCCTTATGACCCCGGGCCTGGGACACAACTTGTGTTCTGCGGTGATGGGAGCTCGCCCGCGGATCACCATGAACTCAGTCTAGCTTGTCGCCTACTCAGTAGGCTGTTGGCGATACGATACGCACGCATGATGCTACCAGTCCCGGAGGCTTCATGTCACCAGTAGCATCTTTCCGTCTCGGAGTCGACATCTTGACATTTGATATATAATGTTTTTCCTCGTCAGTTCTACCTCAGCGCTTAGTTATCTATCACATCCGCTGAGACTTTGTCCTAGCTCCATTATGGGCTTGTATGATGTGAAGGTCGACATGATAGAAGAGGAAGAAGTACCGAGCACTGAGTCGGGGTACTGATGCGGTTTCCCCGGGCTCGTTTACTTAGTGTACTAGTACAAGCCTCAATGAGGCAATGACAATTCAGCGCACTTACATAACAGAAATTAACTAGTCCGTCGCGTCATGTGAACGCCTTAAATTCATACTATAGCATGTTTAGATTTTCGTCAATGTTGTTGGTCGGCTTGGAGCACAGACGATAAAAAATATAAATCAGACTGTTCTACTTAGTACATGACCGCGAAGGCCCATCAACCGGGCGTTAAAGCTTCAGTAAGTATCATGCATAGAGGATTCGACTTTCTATTACGCAAGTTGTTGCAGTCAGAATTGCGTGATGCTAGAAGTGAGCCCGATCTCACCTAGAGTAATTGATGCAACAGTGCAAGGCTCTACAAGGGCCTCTTTGGAAGTAGCTTGATGAATCGGTCTCGCTTCACAGTCTGCCCATCCTTCCCAAAATAGCGGCCAGAATCGAAGGACCAGTGCAGCAAACCGACCATCAGGTCCTGCATTCCTTGAATGTAGATAGCTGCCTGCCTATCAACTTCTTCTCCCCACGAGGGGAGGGTAGCACGGTTGTCTTCAAAGCGCTGGATGGCACTCTTACACAGCTGACCAGAGTAGTCGACAGCGCCTTGCAGGTCTAGGCCTTGCTCGCGCATGAGGACAGCAATTAGATTAGTATATGTGTCATTGCGCGATTGCTCTTTGTTGTAGGAGCAAATATCCTGTCAGTAGTGATGTTAGCGGTGCCATAGCGTTTGACGACAGAATGTGGCATTACGTTAGACCAAGCAACATAATCGCTAGCAGCGTCCTCCATCGCCATGATTACTGGGTGCGATACTATTTCGTCTGGGAGATCTATTTGAGCTGCGTATTCGATGAGGGTAAAGCAAGATTTGCAGCCGGTCAAGTCTCGCTTCGGGGCGGTGTAAGATTCAAGGTCATGGATATGTCCCTTTGTGCGGTTGTCCACTTCCTTAGTCGCAGCAATGAAGAACAAGTCCAATGCGTGGATAAACCGCTCAGTGCAGCCGGGGCCGGCAGTCTCTATAAAGCGACTGAAGACTCTAAAGGGCATATAAAGATCGTCAGAAAGTGGGTGCGATTTTTTTAAAAAAAGGTTTACGATTTGCAAATCTTTCCAGCAGGGTTTTCCGTCTGAAAATTAATGGGATCGCGTAATGCAGAAATACAACATTCACGCATTCCCCTCGCATCATCAACATCACGGTCATCGAGGTAATCGTCTACCGTGAATGACCAGTTCAGGAAGTCTGAGAGGATTCGGAAATGGGAAGCATCTGCATCGGGGTAGCAAGATGCAATTAAGTCATGTATGCGCAAGGCCCTAAATTTAGCAACTTCGGGCTCTACGACATGCAACTTGGTGAAAAGCCATTGTTCAGACGCGCGTGAGATATGGTGAGAGTGAGGATTCACGCGCAAGGGATAACGGCAATCGCTGAAAAGGTCGGGTAAAATAAACCCTGCAGGCTCGAAGTCGGAAGAAGTGATGGTGTAAGCCGCAGTAGAAGCCATGGAAGTTGTCGGGCGCATATAATGAACGCCGAGATAAGCGATGAGATATGGGAATTGGGAGATTATCAAGTCGCTCTAAAATATGCCCGTCTCATATATATAGTGGAATCTGAACGTGTCGAATATTTGGCCACAAAATGCCTGATAAGAAAGCGATGATCTAGCGTCAATATATCAGGCTGAAATTCACGTACATGACTGGGACCGAGTCCGACCGACAACGTCAAACTCGCGTTCCCGAAACGAATAGGTTAATCCTGAACTACTTCAACGGTCTCGGTCACTCCACCTTCCCGTACTTATCTCGCCTACAACAGGGGATCATCAATTCAAAGTTTGCTACCGGTGTCGGTATTGAATTTTCCCGCAATCTTTGACATCCAGGAAGAACAACCTGAGATCTAAGATTATACTTCACTCATTCTCTGATGCTAGATCACAACAGTACATCCTTGACCTACTAGAATTTGGACCTTATCTCCTGTGGGGCACAAAACTGGCGAGCCGGTAGCGTTGATTCAGGGCACCACTCGTGTCTTGGCGTGCCAATGTTCAACTTGGACGTGGCGCTCCTGGAGGCGTTTGATACGTTGCTGAAGCGCAAATCTTGCGAAGGGGGTGTTATGGTACGGTTTGTGAGGTGTAGATGGTGATGGGGGTGTGTGGGGTAACACCTGAGGGGGATGTTTGTTGCGGAAAGGAAAGGTCATCCAAGTCTGTTCAGCACCGTTGCGTCATTCTTGGTAAGTCGACTGCGTCTCATATGGTATACATGCGGCAGCGGTAATCCATCTCGTCGATATCCGAAATTTCTGCATTACTCCATTCTAATGTCTTTGTTCTGCTCTGCGACCCGGTACAACCAGAGGCCGGTTCTTAACGGTCGCAAGACGTTCCATTGCACCCATTCTAAATGTGGACGGAGCAGTTAGGGTGGGTTTCGAAGAATCAGAATTAGAACCGGAAGACCGATGACCTGGCCCATTTGCCAGTGAAGCCAACCGCATGGGCGAATCAACGGATCTGGGGGAAGTGACAAGCGGATCATTTCCAACCAAGGCAGAAGACAACTCTCCAGACGATGGCGATGCCGGGAAAAACAGCTTGATAGGCCGTTTCTGAGGATTGATAGATTTTCCTGCCTTGATGAAGCCATGCTCCGGCTCATCGAGGTCAAATAACACAGGAAGATCATCTTCGTCAGCTGTAATTTGCCGCCAGTCCACCTCAGGTTCTTCGCTGGTGATACGGGCCAGCGGCAGGTTGATCGTCGGTTTCTTGTCCAATGCCCACTGCACATCGAGCTTCATCGACTGCGCTCGAATTCTCTCGAGGCCTACACGGAGGTGTTGTATGAGATCGGGGAGGGGCATGCGGTAACTCAGGAGAGAAGGCGACATGACATATGTCCAGTCTTTGTTCATGTAAGAAGAGAGGAGGCAAATAAACATTATTCTCAAGACGTACCTTGGAGGATTAGATGCTTGGTGGGTGCAGGATTCGATACCAGCCCCAGATTAGACGGGGTGATCAACGATGCCAAGCTGTCAAGCTTTAACTCGCGACCCGAACGATCAAGTTTTTTCTTGGGCTTCCGAACAATGCTCGAGGATTCTTCAGGCCGACACTCCTTGCCCACTCGTCTGGCTTCAACGTTGGCTTTCGGCTCAGCATCAGCACCTCGGGTAACGATGAGCTCAAAGGCAGACCTGATGCGCATGGCGATCCTGTTGCGCACCACTGCCCTTTTGTTCGTGTTCTTTTTCGAAATCATGAAGAATATGCTCATATCTAGTCTCTTGTAACTGTCTTTCCGTTCCCCCCGCGGCACTATGACAGAGCGCTCCACCTGAGACAAGTGCCTCTCGAATTCAGGGCGCAGAAGCGCACCCTTGGGTACAGCGCGTAGGATGAATGCAGGGCAGGAGAAATGCGGAAACGCGTGGGCTTTCCACCGGGTGGCGGGGTGCGTTGGGTCAACGGTGCGGGCGGGGTTGTACGACGCAGTACCAGGAAAAAGTAATGGGAGAGGGGAGCCGGGTGTTACATTGTGACGCTTTAGGGATTAAAGAATAATGAGAGAATGTGACATGAAAGAGAGAGAGGACGCACGTTGATTGAACGAAGACCTGGAGCTTTGGGTAGTCTAGAGAGGTCAAGACATTTGGGCATGTAGCTTGCTACTGGCAATTGCAATTCGCCAAAGAGGCAGGTTGAGTCTACTTCGGTACATTAAGTTCAGACTCCGCCGCTAACTCCGTGACATCACCGAAACGCCCAAGCGTTTCCGAGAAAACACAGGGATACTTGAGTTTTCACCAGGTAGTGGAGACATGGGTCGCTGAGGGTGTATGCTAGTATAAGTCAGAAAAACAGGAATGTGAGGTGATGGGGGAGAGAGGGTGCGATTCGACGCCTGGGCTTTGGAGAGGCATTCAAATTGCGATGAATATTTAATAATAATATCTCACTGTGAGTGTCCGCAACTTTAACTTCGACAAACCCAACTCATAATCAATATATGGCCGCTGAACATTAAATTTGGATAGATCAGGTGTACAAGGCGTAGTCTCTATCATAGGCCTCGTTTTGTTGAATGTATGCTCGTCTTGCCAGGAATATAATGGGACCAGGCGGCATACCTTTACCGTCGCGCCTACTACGTCTTCATGCTCCTACACTATGCTTTGAGCACACCTAAACACGCGCTACTCAGGTCAGTGTAAGACTTGGAAGCACAGGACCTTCTACCAGTGGCCCAATGCTCGCTGCCTACGTCTAGTTCGACCCTACTCGCACACCGCAATGATTACTGCCATCGCAAGCTCCTACACAATGCACCACATCATCGGTGCGGATACCCGTGAACAGGACCAAATTTCTCCATGATGTGGTGTCTTTTGTACGCAAAAATAACGATGATGACGTACTGGAAAATGACGAGGGCGAGAGGGGTAAATCGTGGCACAAGTGTATTCTCAACGTTTTCCTCGATTTCAGTCGAACTGCGAAACACATAATCAAGCAAGGAGAGGGAACCCAAGGTATGGTTGAATTGTTACCGCAGCATACTTATTCGGGCAACTTGCAATGCGCCATCCTATGAATTAAATGGACGCTCTGTCCATGAGTTTCCATTGACATTCAAAAACAAGCCAGCTTTGGGTGAGTGAGTATGATCTAGAGCACCGAGACTTCACACTATGATCATGGCAGTGCAACCAGCAACGAAGATCACGCCTGTCCTGTATGTCGGGAAGTCCAGACACGTGGCTCATGCGAGACCAGGTGGCAGGCACGATAACCCAGTTCAGCGCCATTCTGATCATTCTGATTCCTATGGATGCACCGCATACGTCTGGATGATCAATATTCACAAACTACAAATGCCTCCTGCATACTTTTCAATGCAATCTGATTTTGACTATCAACTCGACATGACACATTTCCCTCGTCCTCAAATCGTAATTTGTTATGTGCAAGGGCGGTCAGAGTACAATACTCAGTTCCTGGGCCCCTGTGGCGACTTGCTAGAGCTCTTGCTAGCAACCAAATGATGAAATATCATATTGAATGGAAGCTGATTGGCTGATTACGACGTCGCAGTCTAAGTAATGTACCGTGCTTATATAAGTCATTCAACATTTTGCACTCGTGCAGTGTCAATTTCCCAGCAACGTCCCAAACTCTCTCCACCATGGATAGCTCGACCTCCGTAGCACTTGAGCCTCTGCTATCATTCCTGGCGTTCTCCTTGTCACAAATAGAGTCTGGCTTCTATAGAATTCCAGGCTCAGCAGTCGTTGCACGATATGTCAAGTCATCTCACCAGAACGATCCTGGAAGAACAATTCTTGAGCTTATTCTCGTCATTTTCGCCATAAGGACCCTACTACAGTCCAGGACACGTACTGATAGGTCAGGCAAACATTTTATCAAGTTTTCTGAAAAGGTTGTTGGGTTTTATTACACTGTTTCTTCGTTCCTAACTGATGTCCTTCTAGGAAATAGACGAATTAGTGGATGAATGGGTGCCCGAACCTCTTGTACAGCCTCTTAGCGAGTGGGAACAGAAAGATCTCAACTCAGTCCCCGTCATTGCTGGCCCTAATGGTCCCAAGCCGAAACTCCTCTCAACTGGTAAAATCGTAACCAACCTCGCCAGCTTCAACTTTGCTGGACTAGCGGGCAACGAGAAGGTCAAGGACCGAGCCCTCGAAACGCTCCAGAAATATGGCCTCGGAAGTTGTGGGCCCCCTGGATTCTACGGAACCATTGGTGAATGCAGCTGGTAGTGATGTGTCGTGGGAGGCTAATGTGCAATATGTATTAGATGTCCATCTCGACCTTGAACGCGATATTGCCGAGTTCTTGGGAACGGAGGCTTCCATCCTCTATTCTCAAGGCTTTTCAACTATTTCGTCCGTCATTCCTGCCTTTTGCAAGCGCGGGGATATCATCGTCGCCGACCGTTCCGTGAACTTCGCCATCCAGAAAGGCATTCTAATATCCCGTTCAACCGTTCGTTGGTTCGACCATAATGATCTCAAGAGTCTCGAGGACACCCTCATCAGCGTAGAGAAGGACAGGAAGAAACGCAAAGGTCCTCTCACCCGTAGATTCATCATTACCGAAGGTATCTTTGAGCGCGACGGCGAAATGGTGGATCTTCCTAAACTGGTTGGTTATATTCTAATCTGTTTAGTGTCGTGTTCACTCAATTTTGGTTTGCAGGTCGAACTTAAGCTGAAGTACAAGTACCGCCTCATCATGGATGAAAGCATCTCTTTCGGAACCATGGGCCGAACCGGGCGTGGTCTGACAGAACTGTACAACGTTCCGGTAGGTTGGTTCCTCCTAGTGAGGATATATAGCTCACATGACAATTCTCAGGCATCGCAGATTGACATGCTCGTAGGCTCTGTTGCTAACGGCCTTTGTTCTGCAGGTGGCTTCTGTGCTGGTTCTGCTATCGTAGTTGATCACCAAGTGAGTACAAATTGCTCGCATTCATGGTATTGTGCTCATGCATCAAGCAGCGCATCAACGGCACGTCCTTTGTGTTCTCGGCTTCCATGCCTGCTCTCCTGGCAACCTCCGGCTCGGAGGCAATAACTTTCCTCCGGAACAATCCTTCGGTACTTCTTAACCTGCAAGATAATATCCGCGCCATCCGTGCAGTGTTGGAGAAAACCGAAGGCATTACGCTACTCGGTCATCGTGCCAGCCCTATCATACATTTCTGCTTGCGAACTCAACAACAATCGCTTTCTGTCACCCAGCCCACCTATGACCACGAGGCTGAAGAGCGCATCCTGCAGGACATTGTCGATGATTCGATAGCAAACGGCGTGCTGCTAACGCGGGCAAAGCACTTGCGTGGACAAGAGATGATCGAGTCCAGGCCCACTATACGTATCGCTGCCTCTGCGGCGCTGACGAGGAAAGAGGTAGAGAAGGCAGCGGGTGTCGTCAAAGCGAGTGTCACTCGCATTTTGAGCAAGAGGAGATAAGGTCAGTCTGGGTCGACGGTCCCCCATAGATATATGCCAATCTACGGATTTTATTCTGTTATTTAAGCTTTTTGTCGTCGATCCGTACCATACACATTGCCAGAGACATATTATTATCCAACACCCCTATATAGAACTACACTGGTACAACTTGAGATGATGACATAGATAATGCAGATATGTATAACTTTGCTATCAGCTGATGTTGATTGAACTGTCCTCCACAAGCTTGACAGCTTCTTCCAAAGCATCATCTAGCTCCGTCAGCCAAGCCCACTCCCAATTCTTGGTGATCGTATTGCCGAGCTGGTGCAAAGGGACGTCCGTTTGAAACGCGCATAGTTGGCCATTAAGCCTTGAGCGCAGAGCCACATCTGATGTGAATGGCCGTCTCAACTTGTCGTATATGGCGAGGGCCCTGGGTACCGTGTCTACGGTCGTAGCTTTGTGTCCAAGAACAGTTGCGAGGAGGTAAGCATCCTATCAAATCAAATCAGCACGGTGTGAAAGGGGAGTACAGAAGTGCGCAACTGACCTCAATACTCTGACCAGCACCAGCGCCCTGGAACGGTAGCATTGCATGGGCAGCATCTCCCAGGAGCGCGACTCGCCCGAAATTCATAGATGGTAATGTTTTCACGGTGTGCACAGCCCAAAGTGTGCCTCTTTCTACACACTGTGGAGATTTTCAGTGAGGACCAGTGAAACGGATGCGAACGACAGACCTTGAGAAGGAGCTTCGCGTCCTCTTCGAAGTCTTTGAAAGGCTCGACGAACTGTTCAGCTGTGAGTTCTCCAACCCACTCGCTGTTAGCCTTCCCTTCGAAAGACCGACGAGGAATTCGTGCATCGGTTTCATAGGTCGTGCCGACGAGATCGGATTGAAGCGTGAAACCTGCGATATTGATGTATTGCCCAAGAGAAATTGGGTATGCAAGGAAGAACTGAAGTACGTCAGCCTCAACACAATGAATATAACAAATAAAAATGTCTCACAGCATCTTTTCCCAAGTACTAGGAATGAAGGCGCCGCGAAGTCAATGCTATGTAATGTAACTGGAAGAAGACTTACCTGAGTGATCGCTCCCCCAAAGACGCGGTGGTCAGGACAACGCGCGCGCAGCTTCTCTGCAGGAATTAGTGTTCGGTATGCAGTGACACCACTCCAGACTGGGTTGATGCACGAGAGCACAGACTGCTTTGCACCGGGATCCATGCCCTCAGCCAATTCACGCATCATGCAGTGTCTGACTGTGGATTTGATCCCGTCAGCGCCAATTAAAACATCGCATGTCGCGGTCGATCCATCCTTGAATGTTAGCGTAATTGGTGAACGTCTTGAATGGCCATTGAAGGGTTGAGTATATGATTTTAGTCGCTTGGCGTTGTGTGTTGTACAAGATGGTGGGAGATGTGAGAGAAGTGCGCCATGAAAATCAGCTCGATGAAAACGCATTTGATTGCCTGTTCTACCAATCGTGGTCAGAGTGAGATGTATTCGAATGTAGAGGGAGTTGACCTTTTGTCATCAAGTCAAAAAGCTGAATGCCAACGGCTTGATCACTTTTACGGTGTTTAATAGCTGGGACTAAATTGCTCTCAGTGGATTTGAACATCTGTCGTATACAAATTATCACTGACCATATTCTTCTGTGCATTCGTAACCGCAGCGCTGAAGCAATTGCTGCTCGAAGTCGGGTCCAAGTCTTCGCAAAACCTGAATGATTGTCTGACGCTAGTATATCTTTTTATTTTCCGAGATGTACCTTGAATGCCCTAGGCCAGATACCAAAACCAGCACCAACTTCATAAAAGCTCTGAGCGGCTTCGTACACGTCGACGACAATATCCGGGTACCGGGACAAAGCAACGGCTAAAGTCAAACCACCTACCCCTCCTCCGCTAGGGTAGTATTGCAATGAGCATGACTATGGCCACAAACTGAAGACACCTTACCAGATAGCGATCCTGAATTTAGGTGTAGACATTGTACCTAGAGACGATTATTCCCGAGGAGCCAATGGTTTATTAAATATCGTGCGGTCGTCCTGCTTGGAGTGAGAATTTGACTGCCGTCGAGACATACCGTGACATATCCGGACCTTTCTACTCGCATAGTAACACACAAAATGCGCCACATCAATGTCAGGGAAAGGAAGACTGCTCTCTCTTGAGTATATGTCCGATTGAATCGTGTCATTATAGTCGTTGTCAGTGTGAAGCCGTTGAAATCGCGCATGAAAAGCATCGAGATCAAATTGAGATTAAACAGTAACACAATGTTACCAAACTATCCCGAAAATGATACGATTAGTCTATTGGAAAATCAGCGTCTGAAATTGAAGCAACTCGAAGTTGGACGTACAATACCTAGTAGCAACCTAGTAGCCTACACAGGAGCTGCGAGGCACACGGCAAAGAAGCAACACGAACCAAAGATAAAAGTGTCCTGATTTGGAAAATTGGAGATCGATGATGCTAAATCCGGCATTTGCACGCAGTGGCAGTGTCGAAAATCCTAAATATGATTCGGCTAATGTCACAACAAACCACATTGCAGGTAATTCCAGATTGATTCACACCAGATTCTGCAGCACACCACGATATCTTGATTCGAAAGGTTGAATCGAAAGTCATAGGATCGAAAATCGCACAATCAATCATGACATTCACATATGTGATCGGTGGGTTACAATGATCCTTTCAACAGGCTGGTGAAGGAAGTGTTTTTACGCAGAACACATGGAGGAGGATGAAACGACGCCAAAATCTCTCCCACCTTGGGTTGAGCTGGAATATGCGGCACGTAGTAGACTCAGCGCAATTCGCTCAAGGACTGAAGTTGTTTTAGCATATGATCATGTTGGCTGGCATCAATGGTCGGGTTGAGTTTACGCATCTATCGCACAACTCTAGTTCATTGCTCGATGCACGGCTGGCCCCTATCAACGAACCCCTTGCATCATACCAGGTCCATACTCAGTCGGTAATGGAGCTGCTGGAGCAAAATAATATTCCGATTACAAGGGTATGTCTTCTTGACCCGAAAGCTCAAACAGTGCTTGCTCCGGAAGATGGCAAGATTTTTGATCATTTCTTGTTTGGGGTGAGATCTGTATCCGCTGAAACCTCGTGTTCACTGATCAACTTCACTTCTGGACGCAAGGGTATACTAGGTGAGTACATCGAGGCTTACTCATCAGATTATTCTGGACATTGCACACCAGGTGATGATCCCCCTCGTGATCGAACATCTGAGCTCCGCCAACTTGGTTTCCCTTCACGTCACCTGGGTCCAATGCAGATGACAACAGATACCGCGCTCGGCGTAACGAAGCGAGTTGTCGATGACAAAGGTGATTCTTGCACTTTTTTCACAGCGAAACCGTCTCAAACCATTTATAGTGCAACTGAATGCGATACCATACGTGGTGTGTTGCACGATATTCATGGGCATAATGAATATTCAATGATAGGCTATCCAGGACTTTCCAACAATCACATTCAATGCTAAAGAAAGTGTCGAAATGCCTTTTCGTCAGTGAAACTCCCGAATTACATTAGGTCAGGGCTAACCGCATCTTTCACCCGCTGCCATCGTGGAATTTCAATAGGGTATATTGTCAACGGCAAAGAACCCATTTTACCCCCCGGAATGCGGGAACTTCTGCACGAGGATCTTAACAAAAGTTTTGACTTCTAAAATCGCTTACATAGCAACTGTCGTTATGAGGTTTACACATGTTAGTCCTTACATCTCTCCTGAACAGTTTTGCGCCCTCATACAGCACCGTCTCGTCTTTCAGTATGGCTGACTGTAAAATTTCAGGTTATCCTATAGAACTGAAACCTGTTGTATATGTAAGTATCTTATAACACAGAATTGCTAAACCAACGAAGGACATTTGGTGAGGAAAATCGCAGGGGAAGAAGATAGCTCATGCCTGTGTAAACGAGTTGAGCTGTTGCCGCGCTTGAGGGGTGTATAAAACAGGTCGCAGCTGGTCGATAAGCAAGTGATTATCGGCACCCCGCACAACGAGTGGAGGAGTTCAGGATACACGTTTTGCTTGTAACTACCTCCCTGCACAGGTGTGGTCTCTGGATGTGACCGAGGGACGACCTACCACGGGTACTTTGCACTCTAGTCTCTCGCAGACCCTCACTCAACTTTAACGGACTGTTAAATAAACTTAAGGGATAAAAGCGACCGCCTGTATGTGTAACTGGGCCATGTGGCGTGGGAACTTACATATGGCCAGCCTGATCAATTTTCTGGCCTTGCCAGCGCAGCAGTAGTGCTCAGCGCTCATTTGGCGCGCTCAGCCCCGACTCATAACCCCCGCTCACCGTTTTATCCAATATCCATTTTCGAATGGTTTGAATCCCAACCGAGTCCAAAGCTTTCCGAATATCTTCTTGCCAACAGCGTGAGATTGGAAATAAATATGCGGCGCGAAACTTTGAACAAGCAAGCGCGAAAACTATCTCGTTGCGAGCATAAATTATCACCTGTACTCGAGCACTATATACATAATTGGTACGGCCATTCAAGCTACTACCCGCCATGAATGTCATGGTCGCTATCACCAGAATCCTCGAACGGACTGTGCAGCACTTGCTCATCCCAGTGAAACGACCCAAGGTTCTTCTCAAACCACTCCCTGTCCTTTTTGGATAACACTGGTCCACCTTCAACTGATATCAATGTGATGGGTGCAACGATTGGAAATGTCCAATCAAGAGCTTCTCGATCGTGTCTCCAGAAAATAGATCTGCGTGCTAAGCTCCTCCGCTTTAGCACCATGTTCTTGAGCCACCCTGGAGAAAACTTCGTGCAGTTGACAAGGTATAACTCTTTCACCCCCTTGCATGCAAAGGATTGGTCGTGTGGCCCTCCGTCTATCATGTCTCGCAGGAAATCATCATGGAAGCATGCACAATTGACAAGCGAGAGTGTGCGTCCGCGCCAATGCGCAAGAGGAATCATCAAATCCTGGTCGGCCGAGAGATCATGGAAAGCGACCCCACCAGAGATTAGGGAGTGGCGGCAAGTAGTAATAGCGCAACGAGAAATGCGAGTGGCATGTGGGGCACTGTCGATATAACCGATGATTTCCGAGAACGCCTCGCCCGATAGGTCCTCCAGGTTCATAGATATCAGGTCTATACTAATATTATTCACTATGGTCCAAGGACGCACTCGAGAAAAGTGCAAGTCCTTGAGCTCCAAGTATGCGAGGGCAGGAGATTCCTCTACCGCCCTCAATAGCTTGTATAAATCAATGCCCTGGTCTGAAAGGTGGCGATAGCGGGAAACTGAAAGGGAGTTTAAACTGTGTAGGCGCCTAAGCCAATTGTTACGGTCTACACAGACCTCGAAAAAATTGCGGGCATCTAGATAGAGGTGGCGAAGACGGGGTGCATCAAAACTCCAATGGACAAGCTTCCGATGTGGGGATCCACCATCGTCAACTTTACATTTGAGCTTCAAGGTATGCAGGTGAGGAGCCGTTTCTTGATGAAAGTCGTGGAGTATGGATGGCAGTGATGAGCTGTACATCACGTTGAAGCAGATGCTTCTACATCGCTTAATATGCATAACGAGTTCGCGGGTTGCCTTGAAGACTTTTGACTTCTCCCTCTTGTCATCTCCTTCGAATTCATCGTGATGTCTGGTGATGATAACATCCAGATGAAGATTTCTTGACCACTCGAAATAACGTCGAAAATCTCGACTTCGCGTATGTTGAGAGTCAACTCTAATGACCACACGAGTCCAGAACTCTGGAACACGCGACAACACCAAACACCACATCGAACATACTGCGGCCGGGGCGTAGGGGAACAACGATGACAGAGGATCGTCTAATCTCCATGTCTCACCAGTTTGAGTGAGACGACGAGATGACCGATAAAGATGCATGAATACTGCCAACAAGAGCTCGATGGGCAGTGCGCCTATAAAATTTCGTGTGGCGGGTACGCAAGAGGCTTGTGTGGAATGGTAAATGGCGAACAGTGACTCATCAGGACAACAATCTTCATCACTTGAATTCGACGGATCAAGCTTAAGGAGCACCTGCCATACGTCGGGGTTCAACGTTCAACTTCCACAGGTGGCAGAGCGACGTTAACTACAAACTCACCTGATTGGTCATGGCATGACCAGGCAATCGCTGCCTCCGATCGGTCAGAGTTGGTTGTTTGTTCCGTATGTATGGCATTTCGGTGGCTTTAAGGTCTGGCCATGGATACTAAGCAATTGCCCTTTTGAATCAGGCAAATCCGACCAATTCCTTTTTGTGACATTATTACCGTCACGTAGTGTCACAAATGCATCGTCAGAGGTTTCACCTCAAACCCCCTCACAAGGGCAGCGACTGTACGTGAACTAATGAACGCCTATCCTACTCAGCTCGATAGTCAGATTGGAGCGGTGGACGGGTAAGTTTTAGTCGAGTGATCAGGCATGTTGATCTATATTAAATGCCTCCTAGGATCCACAATTCCCAGGAACACGTCTCTGAGTTGCATGACAATGCTGAAATGCTGAAGGAACGATTACGGGAGGCGAAATCCTGCGCTGAAGAGGAGCGTAGAATGAAAATTCTCGACGGGTTAATGAACACGCTCTTACTCTGCGTAAGTTCTTCGAAATTTCCTTCCAGAATGCCGCAACTAAAACTCAGCATTCACTGGTAGGCGGGTGCTACTGCATTCATAAACAAATTCGCCACTATGCAGCCCGGCTTTCACTTATACCGCAGGCACACAACCTTGGTAGCTGGGGTCAACGACGTCTTCCGCACCATTAGCAACGGCACGTTCACCAACGGAACAATTCTATCGGTCTTCGCAGCGCCTTCCTTCACGTTTTTGGTTCTACAAGGACTGATGGATGCGTGTCTCTTCGTCCCCCCTTTCATTGTGGCTATCACTATCTTTGGGAAGTGGGTTCTAGGCCACTTCGCCACGAGTACGAGCAAGGACAACGATGTGCAAATGAGACGGCGACCGTTGCACGACTGGCCTCAACATGTACGGGCCCGCGTCTTGTCATGGTCAAATGCATTGCCCGTGTTGTTTGGTCTTTCTCAAGCCCTCTATACACTATGTTGGCTCTTTGGGCGGCAACCGTTCCTAGCAACTTGTATCATTACGGTACTCGCCTTGTGGTGTTCGATTGTCTTGTTTGTGTTGAAAAAAAAATTCACGTCCTAGTTTAAATTGTACAGTAGCTTATCGTTAATTCACTAGAGGCCGCGCTTCCCTTTTGGCGATCAGACCTTACGAGGAGCTCTCGTCAGAGGGAAAACTGTCTCCAGAACTTCATCGGGTACTCTCGGAAGTATCCGTCTAGCACTCACATCAGGGAAACGTAATTCATTGCATAGTGTTACAGAGCGCTTTATAGCACTGTGTAGCACATTAATTCAACCCGCTGATGCAACATGCGAATGCTAGTGTACTGTCGCAGTACACTAGTATCTCGGTATTAGGGAGACTCTGACTTCGAGTATCCGAATGAAGGTAAAGCAGACCCAACCGTGCAAGGAATACCGTCTCAGGTTTACAGGGACACATCCAAGAGCCCAAAGGAAGTTGGTTAGCTCGGGGCGCTAAAGGCTGCTTTTGTGTGGTGTTTTGTCGCATGAATGTTGGTAGACGAATGGCAGGAAGACAGATGTCCTTCGGTAGCATGTGTCACAAAAAGCCGTCTTGGATAAAACATCTGACAGGTTGTCGAATTCTCGTCAGCGCAATTGTATGTGGATAACACTATTGTCGGCGTGATTGCGCGATGAAGCCCTGCAGACAAGGCATGAGTTGACGAGTGACTTAGCTAGATTGTTCTACCAGCATTCGCTGCGCCTTGGTCACCATGTGCTGAGACTGAGGCGATGCAAGCTTGTGCGACAGGAGTGACAGTACTCCCGGGCCGGTCTTGCCACCACTAGAGCACCAATAGCAAATCATTGAACTGAAGACTGAGTACACCTATATCAGTTTGCTTATCTGCAGGTTGGTCGCTTCTAAAAAAGTGCATACTGCAGTCAAGATGGCAACGTATATACCAGCTGGTCAGAAGTTAGAACCTTCCCACCAAGACTAGGCGCCTCAGCAATAGTTATCATCAGAGTATGATACATCCGACGCCAGTGCTGAAGCCTGAAGCGCTGAAGGTCATAGTTACTAGTATACGGCGCCAAACGGCGAGGACAAAACAAGCATCCTTTTGTTTATGCTGCTTCTGGTCACGGTAGCGTGACTTTGCCAGCAGCGCAAGCTTAGTCAGAATGGTGCTTCTTCCCAGGTTTCCTAATTTGGACAAAGTAAGCAGGTCGGCACAAGCGGCACTCCCCAAGTCCTCTCCCCTACAGCTTACCTTTGCTCTCAGATTGCTACTGTTCTTTCATCACACACTGACGGCGCTCAGCGCCTCTGCTCTCGCGGGCTACCGCTATACCTTACTTGCGTTGGCCACTAACCTTTATCATGGCTTCAGACAAATCTACGCCGAGAAGGACGGTCGAGGACGACGAATCACGTCCATATATAATAGTCAGCGATATCGGAAAGGGAAGCTTTGCAACTGTCTATAAAGGATACCACGAGGTGCGTACCAGTTTCTTTGTCTATCTAGCTTTTAGAAACATCGTGGCTCTTGCAGGAAACTCATCACCAGGTCGCCATCAAGTCTGTGCGACGAGATATACTTACTGCAAAATTGTTTGATAACCTGCAAAGCGAAATTGAGATTTTGAAGTCATTATCTCATCGCCATATCACGAAGTTGATTGACATTGTTGTGAGCGCCCCTTCTCTATCCACGCATAATCATCCTGTACTATGCTGCTCCTGAAAGCAGTTGGATTACTTGTAGTCCTCTTTGGTCGTTCTTATTTCCTCTCTCTTTAATCCAAGCCCACATCATGAATGAACCACTTGTTATCATACCCTTATGCCGGTTCTCTAATCATCTGGTCTTTAGCGCGCCGAACGCAACATATACCTTATTATGGAGTACTGTGCCGGAGGAGACCTAACAAATTACATAAAGAAACGCGGTCGCGTCGAGGGGCTAGAGTACTCACCCTCACCAGGAGCTGCTCTTCAATATTACCCTCACCCGAGAACTGGCGGCCTAGACGAGATTGTCGTGCGGAGTTTCCTGCGTCAGCTCGGTGAGAGATGGTAGTTACTCTACTTCGCATCGATCTAATCTTTACGAAGCACGTGCTTTGAAATTTCTTCGACAGCGAAATCTTATCCACAGGGATATCAAACCACAAGTATGTTCGTTCGGATAAATATGAGGTGTCCAATATCTTATGGTGTACAGAATCTGCTCTTGAATCCTGCATCGCCAGAAGAACTTGCAAAGGGCCACCCTTTGGGCGTTCCCATCCTCAAGGTCGCTGATTTCGGGTTTGCACGCTCCCTCCCAAACGCTATGATGGCAGAGACCCTGTGTGGTTCTCCGTACGTTCTCCTACCGCTGTAATAGGCTCAACTTGACCACCCTAATTTGCAGTCTTTACATGGCTCCTGAGATATTGCGATACGAGAAATACGATGCGAAAGCTGACTTGTGGAGTGTTGGTGCGGTGTTGTATGAGATGTGTGTTGGAAAACCACCCTTCCGGGCCCAAAACCACGTTGAACTCTTGAAGAAGATCGAACATTCCAAAGGTGTCAAATTCCCAGACGAGGATCCTCCTCGTATATCTTCTCACCCTTCCACTCCACCTACAATAAAGACAGAAGAGCCTACACTTGTTGCTGTTGACATCAAGGACTTGATCCGTACCTTGCTCAAGCGGCAGCCTGCTGAGCGCGCCAGCTTTGAGGAATTCTTTAAGAGCAGAGCACTCGCAAAGTCCAAGTTTCCTCGCCCTGCACCCGAAATGCAGTCGCAAAATACAACACAAGTAGAAGAAGAGGAAGTCGACGAAATCCCTCCTGGACAGATTCCTGAACACCACAGAATAATTCCACCAGAAGTGCTTGATCCGAAGGCTATGATCCCGCCCAGTAAGTTACATTTCCGGAGAAGAGACCCTGCAGCGGAGGACGTGTCTGCCATCCCTCCTCCGACAAGGTATGGGCCCTTGACATCATCTTGGACACTTTGATGATCTGAAATGAAACACTTAGTTCATCGCCTGGGAGAACGCAGACGGCGACTACCAACATTGATCGAACACGAACCGCTTCGAATCCACCCGATCCTGAAAAGGAAAAGGCAGGTCCAAAACTGCTTGCGATTGAAGGTTCCATCATTCCAGGAGAGTCAGAGGAAGATGGTCTCATTCGGAAGGAGTACGTTCTCATCGACCCACGTACAGTCGAATTTGCTCGTGCTGTTGATGGTGAGATATGCTCTGTCATCGCTTCGTAAGCTGACCTGTCCACTCAGAATTAAACAGTGCACGACGACCGCTGCGGGATCGGCGTGTTCCCTTATCACCTCTTGCCGGCGAAGCACGCCCGCCCGATCACACCGCATCGTCACCATCAGGTTCTCCGTTATCTGCACCAATACCAACATTCCCACCGCCTCCCCACCCTCTCGCCCCTCCACTGTCATCATCGCCCACGCGCGCCGCTACAAACGCTTTGAGTCGTGCCCTCTCTCTCGCCTCCCGCAAGCTATTTGGTACATCGACACCCAAATCACCCACTTATCCCGGCTCCAACCACTACCGTAGCTCCTCGTCCCCTCGGCGTCCACAACTCATTCTCCGGACTCCCTCTGAAAGAGAGACGGAAATAGACCCAATGGAAGACGAGCTTCTTGCGGATTTAGAAGAACTTGCGCAGAAGACAGATTTCCTCACGCATTGGGCCGATGAGATGTATGAGTATGTCAAGGCTGTACCTCAGAGTATGTATCTCTTACCCTCCTGTATGCCAAACTGACCCTATCGCAGAGCCACTACCTGATCCAGCGAAGTTTGTACGACGTGAAGGCGAGCCTGAGAAATATGCGCAGCGGCGGCAAAAGTCGGACCAAGAAGCCGAATACAATGCTGTGACATGCGTTGCCGTCTACATGCTCCTCATGTCTTTCTCGCAGAAAGGGATTGACAAGCTGCGGAATTTCCAAGAGCACCTACGGATGCGCCACCCTGATGGTGAGTTCGAGGTGAGTGAAGGGTTTGATGATGGTACGTTCTATTTCCGCATTCAGAGCGCAGGACAGTCCTCACGTGGTGAACGAAGCTCTGTCGTGGTTCAAGGAGCACTTCATCAAATGTAGTGACCGAGCTGCATTGGTGAAGACGTGGCTCCCAGCGCAATATGATGGCCCGAAGATATATCTCGATCAATTGGTCTATGACCGTGCCCTGCTTCTCGTACGCACTTACTTTTATATTCTGTCATGTCGGCGTTCATAGCCCCTTTTTAGAGTCGTACCGCAGCTCGGAAGGAGCTCCTCGACCAAGCGACAGCCCCAGATGAATGCGAGAAGTTATACGAGGAATCGCTCTGGTGTCTGTACACACTCCAAGATGACTTTCAGATTGAGAATCCTTTTATGGAAGAAGATCGTGCTACCATTGCCACTTGTGCGGCCTTTTTTTGTTGTGATGTATACCAACTTGAAACTGATAACGTGTCAGGGATCACGCGAACGAAGCTCCGTCTCATTCGGTGTCGCGCACGTATGGGCATGAACGATAGAGATCGGTTACGGGATGCGCTTGCTGATCAGAATCTCGTGGACGCCCGGTATCCCCCACCATGGGACCCTCAGGCGGTACAGCAGGTGCAACAGCAGCAGCTCCAACAAGAAGCCGCTGTGTCACAATCATAGCGGGTACGTTGCAATGTAAACTGCTTGTACTAGTGATACTTTAGTATCCATTGTCGTCTAGATCTTCATGGTTCATTGCTGGGCATTTCTATACCCTACTCTTTTGTTATTGATGCATCATCCGCACAAACATCTTCTACACTGCTGTATTTTAATGGTATTTTATGTATTGCATGCCATTACCCGTCTACATTTATATGAACAGGACTTCTGTATTCCTTCATGTTTTATTGTCTGTCGTACGTCTACTAATAGGACAATGTGTACGGCTGCCAACCGAGTCACTTCGTGCCATCATCGTAATCTGAGAGGCGGATATATAGTACATGGTGCAGAATGAAATTGGACTAGCCAAATCCGCGCAAGACATCAGTCGCGAAATGATGATCTACAGAAAATTTGGAATATTTACCATAGCGAAGAAGGCATGCTTGAACGAAAAGTTACATAAAAACGAGATGGTGGGAAGGGTTGCTTGGCTGACAGTTTTATACACTGGAAGTGTGATTGACAGTGCCTCCGAAGAACGAGGAAGGTTACACAGCGAGATGATGCGCAACGACGAACGCTATGCCAAGCAGAAATTGGCTTAGTAGGAAGGTATTTGGCAATGGTTTGAGAATCAGCATGAGCCACGGTGTGAATGGCGACGGCCTGAGGGAAGATTGCCTCCGAGACTTGCAACGAGATGGCATGTTCAGGTAGAGGCCGGTGCGACCCATGGAGAGTTTAGTCAGCATTGCGAGGAATGCGAAGGAGAAGCTTGATAAGATGCTGGTCTGTACGAGCCCGCGGGAGAACGTGTAAAGAGGCGATTCGGACGTTTGCGCCAACAGCGCGAGGAACACATCGTTCTTCGCGGTATCGTTCGTGATTTCAGTCAGTTTCAGAAAAAGCTCGTGTGTTTTTGCATCCCCAAACGCTGCGGAAGCTGGAGACCGCAAGTACGATATGCCCATTATCATGAAAATCACGGCCTAATTTTGTGAAACAAAAGCACGTGTGATCAAGGTATCCAGACTTCTTTGATGACTTGGACTTACCGTGATCAGCATCCAGTCAAGTGAGACAGCAAGCCTGTCAAGAGCAACCTCGGCAGGGTCATCTATGAGTTTTTCGTTTGCCAGATTATCTTTGATCATATCTCTAATCCGTTCCAAGTACGCAATCAACTCTTCCTGTGTGTCGCAAGATTTGCGAGAAGTGATTTCTTGGAAATGACTTTGAGATCTGAGTGAACGAGAAATTAGACAAAAGTAAATTGTGCCAGCGGGAGATTTGGGCTTTCCTATCATCCTTTTCTCCAGGTGTTAATTTGGTTGAAGGATTGTCTGTATGCAAGGGTTGGTACATTCCCTGCGACATGGCTAGTAGTAGGTTGCTGGCTTGGAGTAACCACTACGTCACGGTACTACTAGTAGTTGACACTGTTTACGCTAATGTAGCTTCCACGTGCCCCCTATCTGCGGAGGAATTACAAATTCAAATTCAAATTCAAACTTGTCCCCACACCGCCATGACCAGCTGCTGCACAACGTAACCTAAGACCAGGGTACCAGTCACGAGTCACTTCAGTAGGTGGCCAATGAGCTTCACATCGATGAGCCTCGTGGTGATGGTATTGAATCCTAATACTATGTAGCTGGGCAGATCGACTCAAACTAATACACTAGGTATGCATATCTGCTATTAGCCTAGCTAAGGCTGAGCTGATCCAAAATAACTACTCGTGTCCAAGTTCATGCTCTCTATATGTCGCATACTTTGTTCGCCTGCAGGGCTTATCAGATAGTAAGGATGAAGCCTTAGCGTGGCAGACTACAACGGAGTTAATCAGACGTCCTGCAGGTTCGACTGGAACGCGGAACTTGGAATAATATTGGGTGCTTCAGGCCTATGTTCCGTTCCGATTCTCACTCGATTGATTACTTCAATGCACACAAGTCCAGGTAAAATTCAGTGACTTGTTTGTTGCCTTATCTCCGGCATTCCACAGTCATTCCGCTCCAATCAGTATCACCCTCCGTGGTAAACTAGTACGTTTGATACGTGACAGACGCGCTCTGCTTACTCGCTGCCGATTTGACACCGCATACTCAATCTTTGGCCTCTTGATGCCATCCCTATATATACAGCATTGTTCACGCACTTACATCTTATCTTCTTGCCGCATTGCCAGTCACGCGCTCTATCGCTCGTCTATTTAGTGTTGCCGTCGACGTGATGGCGTTCCACTCTGCTCGATATTCTAGAAGAAATCTACGCCTTGGCATAAGTAGGAAACAGCGCGCGGGTACCTTGAGCAGCAGGATGGTGCGTGTATTAAACGGAAGTTTTCCATGATATGACCCAAGACATTTCTTGATGGGGAAAGACAGGCTCGTGACATTCCAGAACATCATGATCAGTCACCATCGCGGTTTAAATTTTTCACCAACCACTAGCAGTATTCATATTCGATCACTGCAGCACCAAATGCATCACCGCATGTCTCGGTCTCGGGTATCGCAGCACTGGCTCTAGCAGCTTGGTCAGGCCACCTGTTATTTCTCTGCCATCCAGACATGCGACTAGTGTCCGCTATTCACCATCGTTCTTCACATCGCGCAGGAAGCTCTCACTGGTATGCTTGATCCTGAATCTCGCCCTGCGGCGCTCCCCGCTGGACTCTTGCGAATCATTTCTATGTCACAGTACTGTGTTGAAAGTCTCGGGACTGACTCACACAGACGATGATACCGCACTCCCGCTTCCCGAGAATGACTCGGAAGACTCTGTGGATAAACATGTCAAACCCTTCTCTCCACTTGTACTAGGGACATGAGCGCCCTGCTGTTGGATATGGTCACTCAACGCGATATTACTAGGCGCACAGCGGAACCTAGTGGATTCTAACTACAGGTGAATGCCGAATCAATGTTTGAAACTTTAAAAGCTCTACACATCTCTATACCAGCCATCCTCGCAAAGTATGCTGATGAATAGATGATACCATTTGCCAATAGTACCGGTTCTTGAAGTCCCGTCACTCCTGTCCACTTATTCACTGGAAGGTTACTCTGCATACTTTCTTCAGCGTATTGAGAACTTTTTGTTCTACCGTGTCGACGTATCGATATTTGAATCATATTGGACATTACCCAAGGCCGATACTTTCCTGAAGCATCCCCCTCTCCACGAAGTTGTACTGGTCGGGGTGGTGATACGCTTCCTGTAACCTCGGTTTACATATCCGCTATCTCGGCGGAGGGCACTCCGAGTCTTACCGTCCCCCCCATACAAATGCACAGGGAACCTTATCTTGGTTCCTGATGAACAATCGGGACTAACCTTTTTGTCCCAAACATGCTGTTGATGCTGGCGCGGTCGTTATATATCACATTTCTTGAATGTCCAATTTGCACATGTCCCGTCGAACGTTCCATGTCGAAAGTCCTTTCTTGCTTCGCCAATTACAGCGTGACGAAACCATGACATCGTGATGCCCATACCTTACCCACAACCCGGGCCCCAATCGCTACAGTTGCGCATCGGTTGCGACGAACAGCTATTAGGCGTGACAACACGAGGATAAGGCATCGTACCAACAAAGCAAGTACACATGTTTATCTTTCTGTAATAGCAGGAAGCCCTTGCTCAAAAAACGATAGCAACAATCAAAAATACACGAACGCAAACCAAGCATCACTGCGTGGCATATAGCCATGAAATAAGTCTGAGATCAAGTCAGTGTGTGGATTAAAAAGGTCGTGAGATGGGATCGTGAAAGTCAAACATCGTCGCAAAGATACAGCACACACTCAGCGACGCTCCGAATCAAAGAATGCCACAAGCTGTCCTACAGGAACCTTCCTTCCTGGGCCCACAAGAGGCTTCTCCTTACCCTTCTCCGTTTTCTCCTGCCGCCGCAGAACAAGCGGATCCACAAATTTATTGGCTTGGTCGCCACCAAAAGTGCTATCCGATCGGAAGTCGATGGACTGCGATCGGAAACGGTGCATTGATTGCGCAGACACCGCTTGGTTGCTCTGCAATGAATTCGGGAGCCCACCAATTGTGGACTGCGCGCGGGCGCGGTTACTCGGACTGTTATTAGCAGGCGCAGCATTCGCCAAATCACCGCTACCGAGTTTGGCAGCAGTCATCACACGAAACGCGGATTTCTTCCCTAGCGTCTCGTCTGTGGCATTTTGGTAATCTTCGTCGTCGTCGTCGTCACTGCTCTCTGCTGTAGAGGAGAAGGAGGCCATGCCGGGGCCCGAACGTTCGCTCTCATAGTCGAGCTCGACTTCAGAGGGCGCTACGATGGGTCCACCGAGGGCGACGGTGTATCGCTTACGCCCTGCTTGCATAGGCGAAGGACTCACGCTACCTCGATGGGGGCTGTGCATGCTGGGAGCGGGTAGGCCACTCAGACCAGGAGATGGCAAGCGGCCAGGCGGAGTGATTGCGGCGGGGAGTTCCAGCGGACTAGACAAAGCTGGTAATCCAGAAATTACCATTGATGCAGGGCGTGCCGGTGGTGGAGGCGAGCTGGCTGGAGTATGAGGTGGGGATATTAGTTCTCCCGGACTGGCGTAGTCGCCTGTTGGATATGGAAGACGTGTCCTGTTTCCTGACGGTGTACGACGGGTGGACGCCCGAGCGAGGGGTGGACTCGTTGACTCCCGGGCTGTAAGGGACGGTACTCGGCGGGGAGTGGAGAGACTACGAATATTTTCTAGAGCCGAAGTGGTATTGGAGGATGAGAATTCGGAGAATGTGGTGTCGCCTGCGCTAGAGAAGGTGGATTCATGATGACTGACAATAGACGACTCTGTCGGAGGGGCGGTGCTCATAACTGGCGAGCTACGAATGGCACTATTAGAGGAGAGAACAGCAGGTGATGTCGCGAGGCGAGCCATCTCTCGGCCAAGCTCCGACATGCGTGACTGTATCTCAGTGACGTCTCCTTGAATAGCAGCCAACTCAGATTGAGGAAAGAGTTTGTTGTTGTTGGTGTTGTTATTGAAAGACTCCCCCTCCTTGCTGCATTGATTTTCCTTGTCGACCAGCCAGCGCTCGACGTCACCCATGCGTTCTTCGAGTGCACGCACGTGGGTGACGCTCCATCTCTCAAGCTTCTCAAAACGCTTCGCAATTAATAGCAGTGTACCTGGTACATCCAGATTACCAGAGGGTGTGAACGAAGCGTAAA
Source organism: Suillus weaverae (assembly GCA_016767475.1). Taxonomy (NCBI): domain Eukaryota; kingdom Fungi; phylum Basidiomycota; class Agaricomycetes; order Boletales; family Suillaceae; genus Suillus; species Suillus weaverae. Next base: position 199,208 of record MU179338.1, on the reverse strand, counting down.
GTGGAGGTGGTTCACGTGCAGGCGAGCCGCCTGGGGAAGTCCCTCTCTGAATCGAGGCGGGCGAGAGATTTATCGGAGCTTGTGTGACACGCGCAGGAGAAAGGTTAACAGGTGTTCGAATTGGAGTCGGTGAAGTAGGAGACGACGTGCGAGGGGGAGGGCCACCTGGGGGTATCTTCAGGTTGAGGTAGGCGGGGTTGGTGTATTTACTTGTAGAAGAGGCAGGCCATTCGTTGTCCTTTCCTTTAGCACTCTTCGTTTCCTTTTCACGAGCCTTAGTTTCTTCTATGACTTGCTGGGCTGGAGTGAGTGGTTCTTTCTCTTTTGTAGGAGTCAAGCGTGCTTTGGCGGCTGTCCACCAACTGGGGCTACTGTCCTTCTGAGAGTGCGCAGGAGAGGGGGGATTTGGTAACGTCTGTGATCTACTTCGAGGAGGTGGAAGTGATTGCGGAGAACTATTCATCATAGCGAGAACACGTTCCTCCATGGCTCGCCTTTCTTCTGCTTCTCGGGTGAGTATACGTTCGGCTTCTCGTCGACTTCTGTCGCGCTCTCTCTGAGCTTCAGCCTCTAATTCGTCATCAGACGGAAGAGGTCTGCTTGCTATCGAGGGACTGATGAAGGAATTAACACGGTTTGCGAGGTTCGCAGCGAACTGAGTGACTGAGGCGGACGTAGGGGAACGGCTGCGTGGCCACGTGCGATCTTGATCTTCTTCTTCGTCATCGTCATCATTTCCGGAGTGGCTTTCATTTGAGAATCTTCTGTGGGTAAATTCGTTACGAAGGGGCGATGGTGGCCGCCGGGGTGATCCTGAGGTGTGCCCCGGATGTCCATAGACGGGTTCGGGCTGCACGACATGATCAGTTGCCTATTCAGCAGCAACAGAAAGTCAATAAGCGATACCAAGTTCAATGATGTCGGAGGTGGTAGGGCTGAAGCTGTCATGCGCCGCTGGTGAGCAGGCTTGGGGGAGGACAGGGCATTGAGATTGGCAAGACTAGGTGATAAAGACGTGGAGGATGCGGTGTTAGCAATTGAGTGCGATGAAGCGATCTGGGAGGCCATCATGAACGGTGAGCTAAGGAGGCGTGCTCGCCGTCTCGGACGACGACGAGAGTCCTTTGGTCACGTTGAACAGAACCTGATGGTCTGCATGCGTGAGAAATAGGTGCCATAAGGGTGAGGCCATCAGTGCTGCAATTTAAAATAAATTTTAGTGAGCCTGGGTTGTTAGAGAGGAATTCGGACTAGCAACAATCGGTTTGGTGCAACTCTCAGAGAGAGTTAATTCCATGAACTGGACGATATCGCATACATGGACTCGAGACGCGCCGAGACGTACGCCTGCTATTTTTTATCTTTTATTTTTTTTGGCCGACTTATTACTCCTTTGACAGGCTCGAGGCGCTGTCCGCCTACATACAGACTCAGAAATCTCTGTTAAGTCGTGCAGAGGCAGACATAGACAGACTTAGGAAGCTCAGGGCAGATGCCCTTAGCCAACCGAAGGCCTTCACCGAGAATCTCGGTTCGAAGGTATGCAGTTCACCGCGTGGTTAATGGCACACCCTCCATGATTATTTTACAGTTCAATAGTCCTGGCTTGAGGTTGTCGGAAAATAATGAGTGTTCCGTATCTCCCCTTGCGAACGAGGTTCATTGGCAGGTCTTCTCCTCGGCTGGTAGGGATTTTGTATTTTCATTTACCTTCCTGCAATCTTAAACCCCGTCTTCGTCGCAGACCCCACGCCTTTACAAACTTTTGCGATCCGAAAACGTCTCACACACACGGAATGGAGCTTGCCGCACACCACTCAACACTCCCCTCTTTCTGCCCTCCAACAATTCGTCAAAGATGCACGGCGAATCATCATCGACCCCGTCTTGGGAAGCCTAGGCCCTGATAACGCACACTATCTTACGTCTAATTCTAATCTTACCGCATCTCCATTCCATGCTAGTCTCGATCAACCCACGTTATCCGAGGGCGAGGCCATAGAGGAAGAGAAAGAAACAAAATCACCACCCGTCCAAGAATCCTTCACAGCTACGCGTAGGCGTGAGCGTGCACGTGCGAAAATACAAAAACTCAAAGAGAGAAAGATTGCATATGAGGCCGCCACTGACAATGGAGAGGCGGCTGACGCAGTATTTGTCAGGAATGATGTAGATGACGAAAGCGGGGAGGTTGATATCAGCGAGAGCAGCCTATGGCCATCAGGCAATGATACATCCATGGATGTGGATGATTCCACAAATACGACTGTCCCATCTACCCCATCCACAATAGCACTACCAGAGCTTGCTCAGCCTTTAGCATCATGGTCCAAGAGACGCACTTCGACCATTAATCAACGACATTCCCTTGTCAGACAGTCTGACAGCCCCAATCGATCTTCCCGTTCGCGCAAACCATCTGTCAAGCTCCAGCCTCAGTCGCTTGACAGTAACCTGGAGGCCAGCGCCGAGTCGATATCCATCACCATCCCCCCTCTTTCTACCCTCGGAAAACGCTCTCGCAACTCAGCTGACGTCAAGAATATTAACCTTAAGTTTAAAGCTGAGCCGTCACCGCCCACACCAGAACCAAAAGCAGATACGGACAAGCCAAGACCCGAAACTTATAAGCAGGCATGGTCAGTATCCGAACAACACCTACTCGAACGGCTCCTCGAGGAGATTCCAGATGGTGAGCGCAATCGGTGAGTGTTCATCTTCTCGTCTGTGCTTAACAGACTCAAGTCGTCATAGATGGGCAAAAATCTCGCAAGCCATGGGTGGTCGCCGGACACCACGCCAGGTTGCGAGTCGCGTTCAAAAGTATTTTGAGAAGTTGAAACGCTTTGGTGTGGGTGTTGAAAAGAAATTAAAAACAAGTTCTAGGAGTTAATCACTTTACATATGAGATGCAAAGGTTGTTGGAACATGTCGCAAACATTATCTTCGAACCCTAACCCTAAGGTCGTAGTCAGAGGTAGCCAGCCTTATTCCCAACGTTCGTCACTACTAATACTCATTGGATCGGCATCGGCGCGTTTACTGCCCGCAAACCCCACAAGCAGTGATTTTCTCACCATCTACACTATAACTCCTAGAAATCAATCTTTCACGTCCCAGAAACACAATGTCGACTCAAAGCTTTGATCCCAACAATGCTCAGAATCTCATCGAGGTAGACCAATCGTTTTCAAACGATCTTCCTTTACTCATCATTCGTTCTGCTTGCTTCGTGGGGGTGTAGATAGAGAAGCAGTGAGTGCAGAAAGATAACGGGCGTCTAATCTATGCCGAACCTGTCAATCTCCGCAGATTTGCAGTGAAAGCGGTTGAACATGCTCAGGTGCGGGAATGCCGAGCTATTCAGATTTTCACTGCAGTTGACACCATCATGATTGAGTAGACATACTGGAACCTGCTCGAGAAAGTTCCTCCGCGTGCACTCAAATTGACAAAGTAAGGCTTAACTAATTGGACCATGCAGCGGCTTATTTGAGTGGACAGGCTTGACGACGAGATATACGAGCATACCATGTCGGCATTCCCTGAGTTCAACGAGGAAGATCATGCACAGCTTGTCAAGCTCGACGAGGACTGGCTCAAGAGTGAGATTGGAAAGAAGAAGTGGAGAGAGTTTTGTCAAGTGTGAGTGCTATTGGTATTCATTGAGACTTAGCTGACAGCTCGACCCAATTACAGGTATGAAAAAAAAGTGAAAGATTATAACTTTGGATCTCTCATCCGCACGGATGCAAGGCAAGAGTACGGGGAGACGAACACCATCTTCGGTACTGTCAATAATCGTTGTTGATGCCCCTGATGCTAACCTCATGACGTTTAGTCACACGAATACAGTTCTACGCTATCGAGGTGAGTTTAGAATTACCCCAATCACTTATGATCTTACGGCTTTCTTCACTGATGAAAACTTTTGTTGGATGCCCAGATTGCCCGGAACCGACTCGGACTAAATGACGGAGCACATGAAATTGCCAAGGCAGATGCTGAGAAGGAGAGGTCGAAGAAGGAGAGGGCCGCGAAGAAAAACGGCACATCATAGCATCATCTTTGTAAGGCCATGTACTGCTTCTCCTCAGTGTCGTGTAGCCTTTGTGAGTATTGAACTCGGCCCAAAACGATGGGCGCCCCCTTGACGAACATCATCCAGGATAGTTTGTAGAACTCATTGCATCTTTGCGGGATTTCCCAGGCCCAGGATGTCTGTTCGTACATATGCATCAGATGATGCGTAATTCCTTCGTTCCTCGGTGGGGAAGTGCCTGACTTATCTACAGCCCGACGACATCATCTGGAGCGTTACTTATGCCTCCATCCACTCTACTTCCACACCTGTCATGTCACCGAGCAAGCGGCACTGCAGTAAGTGCCTTGGAGCGCTGGGCGGCCACAATAATGTTTTGAACGATCGTCCCCCTTCTTTGCTCGTGTTTTCACGTTTCCCCGCTAATTTACAGCCCTGCCCTGCCACATACCTCCTTCAGGTCCATGAGAACCACTCAAAGAGTTATGAAATCTTAGTACACGGCGGAGGAGTTATCTTACCCTGCTGGCATGAGATAGAGATGCTCATCTCCGACAGGATATATGTCAAATGACGTCATTGCCAATCTCTGATATATTGTATTCCATCGCGCTGCTGATACAAGTGCTGTGGCCTACTTACGAGGAGCGCATCACTGCACTCAGTGACGCTAAGCTGCTCCCAAGCATCGCCAACAATAAGGTCCCCGACGTGAGGGGGACCGTGTGAATCGGAGAGGACAATACCAAGTACGACTCGTGTACGTACCTCGTAGACCAGAGTCTGTGTCCGTCTAATTGGACTTGTGTAATATTAATTTGTTAAACTCGATAAATAATGAAACCTGTGACTTTCATCACGTGGTGTGACAGACCGTGTAGTCTAATACCGTTCATTCGCGTCGAGCACCGTGACTCATTCTGCTCACAGGACCACTCCCATGGATGACGACGTCGTTTCTATTCACTCATCCCATGAGTCCGGCCTGGAAGAAGTCGAGAGAAGAGCTATTCTCGAGCCTGTCGTCCAACGAGTCGTCGATGCACTTGGTGGTTACGAAGGTGGCGCCTACCGCATGGGTGATGAAGTCAGCGGTTGTCTCCGAGATCTGAAGAAGCTCTGGCGGAAGGACGATACAGATGACGAGCGTACAGTGGCGCGCATATTTTGGGAGACCCGGGTCCTCCCAAACGACCTTGTACCGATCTTGTTGGCGACTGCAGGCAAGGGACTCGTGGAAGACAAGCGGGCCATCGCATGTGCAGACTTAATGACTGCCATGACCTGGCCAATCGATATGGCGGAGGAGCTGCAGGAGTTGGATGAGGAGCTTGATAAAGGGACGGATTATACCCAGCTGCTGTTCAGCCATCTCAATTACAAGGCTGCGCTTCTGACGCCAGGCGTCATGCAAGCCCTCTTCGGGATTGTTCTCCCCCCAATCTCAAAGCCCGCAAAGGAGAGGAAGGAGCGTGATGGACAGATAGTGAATCTGATTCTGCATCTCATCCGGAACTTGATATTTATCAAGGACCTCCCTGCAAATACGCACCTGAGCGCGGACCAGGCGGAGTACTCGAGTTTGCAGACTAGACTTGTGAAAGCACTATCGGAGACACACACACTGGACTTGCTTCTGACCATCGCTGCCAATACGTCCAACGATTCTCTTTTCAACGCATCAAACACTCTTGTACTGGAGATATTCTACCTGTTATTTCGCGGCGTAAAACCTCATCTGCTGGCTATAGACCAGTCAAAAGTGGTGTCCTTTCTTATTTTATTCGATTGTTGCATCCTAATGCCACTTCAGCAACCAGCGCAAAACCTTCATCGACTGCTTGCTGCAGAGGACAAGAAAAAGAAAGACTTGGCAAGGAATGCATCTTCACGGCACTCCCGTTTTGGGACAACTATTTCCGTCCAGCTTAAGCCGAGCAAGAAGCCAGTAGCTCCAGATGCAGACACCGAAGGTCCAAACGATCCAGCCTCTGGTTCCAGGCCGCTCGTCCTTCATCGCCAAGCAGCTATCACGCGGGAGTCTGGAAGTGTCCTCGACTTTGCGAAGCGTTCTAAAGCTCGCAAAAGCAACAAAATCGACGAATTAGCCCGCGAGGATAATCTATCTGTAGAAGCCAAGATAGTCCTCCAGGGTTTTGCACGCGAGTCTGTGGAATCATCATTTAATCGTTTGTATAGTCATTTTTCATACTCCCAGTCCTCACGATTCTCTCGGCAGCGTTCCTCCGCTCTCTGCTCAAAGACATTAAGTCCGAACGCCCGAAGATCAAAGAAAAGGATCATCTTCGGTTGCTCTACATCACGAAGTGGTTCCTTGAATTTTTCCTTACATCCCGCTCCAACGAAAAGGCCGTCGAAGGACAGCGAAAATGGAACCTCGGGCTAGTAGCGGAAGTTACCGACCGCGGGTGGATCATTTGGGTCCTGAAGCGGATGAGACAAGCCATGGATGAAAAGGTATCGTGAAAGTCAAAGGTATCACCTGTTCAGGTTGCTGGCTCACATTAGCCATATTTTTTCAGCCGAAAATGTGGAACGAGCTGCAAGCGGGAATAGAATGCCTTACCCAGCTCCTTCTCCTGATCGACGTCATGTCTTCGTCGGTAATCTCCGACCCTCAGCTCAATGAGGCTGCCGTTATTTTACAACAACAGTTGATCTATAATGGCGAGGTTCTCGATATCTCACTCGAAAGCCTCCGATCGTACAAGGAGGGGACGCAATCACTAGCCTATTTAAATGCTAGCGTGCACCTCGCGTATGCCTTGCTACGGATGTTGGAACGGTGGGGGAAAGAGAATACCGGGGCAGTGTACGTCAGGAAAAAGAAGCCGGGTAAGAGGAAGAAGACCACGGGTAAGCCATGCATTCTCCACCTTCAGTGTCATTTTAAGTTATCGCAGGTCAGGGACTAGCTGATGAAGATGGGGTGCCTGACGTCGAGAACGAACCTGATGGGGATAGTGAGGAGGAGGTCGTCCACGAGACAATGTTCACATTTGATGCCTTTGAAATGGTGCGCCGCATGATCAAAGTGTAATATTGATTGACAGTTCGTTGATCGATGTGCAGAAATTTGCGAACTCGGAAATAACCAAGACGCTTCTGACATATCTTTCGCGCTACAGAGACTTTGATTCCCCTGAGTTCATGAAGAGGGCTGTGAACCTGATCCACCGACAAGTCGTCAAAGCTAAGGCTGAAGGACTATATTTCAATGTACGTTGCTATTATGTGTTACTTGATTCTTGGCACACAACTTCTTATAGGTTTCGACACTCAATCTTTTCAAAATTATTCTCGATGATCAAAAGTCATTGCCGAAAGACCAGCCATCCAAGGACCTTGTGAAATTAGTCAATTTCATTTTGCACAGGTTCTTTAGGGCGTTGGAAGGTGAGCCATTCCTTGCGGTGGAGGTGAGGTTTTCATTTTTGTTATCTCACTCACAATGCTTATCTGTCTCAATCTGAATCAGGCATTCTTCCCCAAGAACCGCGGACACTGGAAACTGTACTCCAGCTGGGAACCAGAACGCAAAGGCCGCCATGAGCGCGAGACAGTAGAAGATACCAAATTCCCTCCCGAGGTGCAAGTCAAGAAGGGTTACTCGTGGAGCGAGCAAATCGGAATTGCAATAGCGGCCCTAGTGGACGATGGGAAGACCGAACTCGTAGAATGGGTCAAAGACGTTCGTAATCGTATCAATCATCTTCACCGAATGACTCCCTGATCATTCCTCAATTGTAAAGATTCTGGTGCTAGTCATTCGTCAGCGCAATAGGATTATTGAGGAGACGGATAAAAAGCTCAAAGACGAAGACACCGACCTGGACGACGATGAACAGAAGAAGTTAACTCCCTCCGCAGACGCAGTCTCCAAATTTCTCGATTACTGTAGGTGATCCTGGACGATTTTCACTCTGTGCTAACGCCTTGTTAGTAATACCATACATCAGCGATGAGCACGCGGAAGCCGCAACGAAGAATTCGATATTGAAGCTCATATTTCGCCTCTTAAAGTTCACCATTTATGACGATAGTTCGTTCTTTCGCGAAATTTTGAGCAGTGACCAGCTGATCAGTTCATAGACGGTGACGAATTGCAGTGGAATGTGCCAGCAGCAATTCTTCCTTCTGACCTCCAGAGCAGCCTCGGTGTCATTGATCAATTCCTCCGACATCCCATTGACCTTGACGGCAAGAAGGCTTCAGAGCTCTTGAGCAAGAAACCCAGTCGGCGACGAAGACGTCGATCACCCTCTAACTCTGACATCGAACTTGTCGACGATGACGAGCCCAAGCGCAAGAGACGGGAGAAGAAAAAGAAGGAGGAAACGCAATACAAGTCAGCACAATTCATTGAGGACAGCGATGCGGAGTACGGGGATATGGAGGCCTTCCTCGAAAGGGAAAAGGCATTAAGAGATAAAGCTGTCATGGCAGCGGCACAAAGTGGCAAGATCGGAACCATGCGAGCGACGGGAACTAAAAAACGGCGGAGAAAAGGTAAAGATGTTGAAGCTAGGAAGAAGGGTAAGGTGGGGAACCCCGAGAATCAACCGGCAGGAGAGGAGTCTAGTGCCGATGAAAATGCCTTAGACAGTGAAGATGATATCCTCGGAACCATGCGAAGAAGTCGCTCCAGTACACCAGAACCTCAACCCGCACCTAGGGCGCGCCCAAGACCCCGGCCGATTCCAAAGCGTTCTACAATGTCAACGGACGCCGTGAGCGAAGGTGATGCAGGGATGAACACAACGGGCGTTCGACGTGCCGGGACGGGGCGGCTGGTCCTTTCCGAGGATGATGAACTGTGACAGTCCACCCGTCATGACCGCATGTTGTCATCCCGTTTAAATGTAGACTGATTTATCTTCATGTTTTGAAGTGTTGCACAGGCGTCATTAAATGCACCCCAAGAGCTCGTGAAACGGTAATTTATTCACTAGCGTTTCTTTTTTTCGTTTTCAGCGCCCGTGGAACAACTGGTATATTATAGGGCCATAGTCAGTGGCATCTAGCTGCGAGCTGTTATCTTAATTACCTTCTACCCGGATTCAGCAGCAGTTGCGAGCGACCGTATCGATATCAGCCAGCGTTGCAAATCTGAGAACAACAAATGTGCAATGTTGGTTGCACGTGGACAAAAAGAAAACGGACGCGTTGCATTTCACAATCATATCTGAAACCGGGCCCGACTTGCCACCTTGCTGGAAATGTCGCGGAGTCCACGCGAAATATATGCGTGTCTACTCGGTGTTGCGATCAAATCGCTTCCAACGTGTCAACTTTTTTTGCTTTATTGTCAAACCCGGCGGCCGTCCGCACCCAAGTTAACCTGCACCAGAGTAGAGCTCGTCAGTATCGGTCCGTTCGAGATGCATCCATTTCCACTTTACTGCAGGACAGCGTAGTGATAGGTAAATATATCTAGCTGCGTTGACTCGGGTGCCACCTGCTAAATGTAGTGCATAGAGGCAAGGTAGACTACTGCTCCTTTCTGAAGTGCTCTTTTGCTATCGCAAAAGCAGTAGCTAGCGACCTATATCAATTGACCCCGTTACAATTGGCGGCCGCATTATTAAAGTTGACAACCTTCCCGAAGAGCTCATACTTACATACGAGGCGCCGGCGCATATGATGACCGTTTCATTTCAAAATTTGTCTTCGGGATTCGACTCGGAGGTACATATTCTCTAGCCTAGGAGAAACATTGTCCCGAAGTCAATATTATCTACTTCTTACACCTCTACTGAGAAGTTTAGCCTGATACCTCTTCCCATGCAAATCTTGGAAGTAAAAACCTCATCATCTCGCTTAGATATGCCTTGAGCTTTCCATGAGGCTGGAGGGGAGTCCCGAGATAGCTTAATTGCCGGTGATCGCGACATCCGAGAGCTCAGGACTGTGAAGATTAATGCCACCACGATCAGACTCGTGGCCGCCACTTGCAGCCAAATTTTCCGGCACCACAGGACGGCAACATCATGATATCCTGGAAGTGTACCATCCTAGGTATTGCAATATGCAATGATGTACATAGCGTCAGACGGCCTCGATCAATGAGCGTGAGCTTTTGGTGAAGGGCCAGGAATAAATAGACGAAGCTCCAATGAGGAAGGAGGATGGTCGGCCACTGGCCACCGAACCGCGACCCCATATCCTATGGTGGAATGTTCCACGCCTTGCGCCTATCACAATTGGAACCACATTATATATTATGTATGGGGGTCAATGGCGACCTGCTCGCCCTTCGGCTCTTACATGCCTATATTGGAGTTCCGAACCGCAGGGATACAAAGCGCTCGACCTGGTGCCAGTCGCAAAATGGGTCCGTGTGTACCATTGTTAGGCTTCGCTGCGGCGATTATTATTAGATTGAACCTGAGTGCCCAGCCGCTGGCTATGAGAGGGACCCTCGAACGCGACTATGAGGCGTTGAACGGGAGTGGCATGACGTACAAAGGCAGGACATTAATGCGGTAGACATACCTAGGTTAGTCAATAGATGAAGATCACCAGAGGCTTGGATCGGAAAGAAGTTTGGCGTGAAGAGACTTGCACAGCCTTCGCGTGGGAGGACTTTAAGACGGGGTTTGCCGATTGAATTGGCTTTGAAAGTGGATAAACTACCAACTCGGTTAGTACCAGATACTTTATTGCGATTTGGAGAATGGGTATATGCCCCGTCAATCACGGAGCTGCTTGCCAAATGCATTGAGCTACTGCCAGACTGTCGCGTTTTTATTATGGCTGGCCTAGTAGATCTGAGTACTTGGACTAGTAGGACAATGGCTAGTTGTCGGAACCGGATCTCACCGAAAGGCACCTTGGATGGTTATGTTCCCAAGATATATGGCTAAGAATTTTCGATTAATTGTCCACCGATATATAGCCGAGGTGGCAGGTGATTGGCACCTCACCATTTCTGCACGGTGTAGAGAAGATGAAAATTCCCATCAAGCGGATGTTGATAGCCGCTCAATAGTTTTGGCAGTAACATGCCAAGTGGTCGATAAGCGTGCTAGCTTAGGGGGCCATCTGTCATTCAAATGTCGCGAAAACGTCAAGCGAGTGTGCATTTTGAGTTGGAGCAGGAATACATGTTACATTACTATCGAGGGGAGACATACGAGTTACATTAAGAGGGGGCTTCGATGACGGAGCAAGACGGAGTCCCTGACATGTGCGAAGCAGGTGGATATGGCCATGGATATGGCCATGGATATCCGAGGGTTGCGCGCGTTGCGGGCGTTGTGCCGCGAGTGGTGTAGAGGATGAAGCGAGTACTTGTTTGTTACGCTATATGCCAATATATTCGGGGAGTCATCTCAGCGAACACTTGGAAGGTGTGGAGACGTGGCGGAGTATCGCGGAGTTCTGAGTTTTAAAATTGAGTAGATTGAAAGGGGGATTTTTTGAACACGCGGAAGTAGATTATATTATATTTTTGTTGATCGGGGATCAACACACGAACTCATCCCTAAGGCACAGCGGCATTAGCCTGATGGAACAACCGCAAATTGCCGACGGGGAAACTCTCTCTTGTGAAAATTTATTATCTTTCAAACAGAGGAAGGTAAGTTGCAGTACTGGGCTGGGGGACCGCCGGGGAATGATTTCCAAACGAGAAATAATTGATCAAAGGATTTCCGTGACTGGGATGTTGCATTGCAATGCGTTGCAAGGCTCAAGGTTCGTTGAGATTTGATTCAAGATTCAATCCAAAGCTTGCCACCAGGGTCGCATTGAAGACATGTCGGCTGACTTTTTCAAACCGAATAATTCGGAATCCGAGGCACTGAATTCTTTTGGTCACGCCTTGGGCGTCTGAGTGGAGTCCTTCAACGTACGCCAACTATAATAACCGTCCAATCTTTTTTTTACACCCCGAACTATTATCCTTCCTCTCTCAAACTTTACGTTATAACGTTACATGTCCTCGATGGCTCACTCCGCTGCTGAATCTGTCTCGTCACAACCCGATCGTCCAGAGCGTAGCCGTAATGCTAAAGCCCAAGCTCGCCATCGTGCAAAGCGAAAGGCTTACATCGAGCAGGTCAGTAGTCGCGCTATACGACGCGAGCATAACGCGTTTTATATCTTTGGCCTTTTTTTCAGCTCGAGCAGACAGTCACTAAACTACAAACCGCTTTGGGCTTCACCCCAGACCAGGTGGCGGCTTTACCGCCCCCCTTGGTCAAGATTCGCGAGCTCGAGCAAGAAAATACCCGCTTACAGAAAGAAAATGAAGAAATGAGACGTTTGTTGGAAGCTGATCATCGAGCTGGTCATTTATCCTCAGACTATCGTCGCCACTCCATGTCCAACTTCCACGACACTCGTAACTGTGACCGTGACTTCAAGAAACGGAAAATGGATGATCTCTACATGGTGCGTTGTTACCGTACCTCGGCACCATTAATAGTCTGACAGTATCTTTTACCTAGCCACAAGACGCCCCTCATGGTGATCGTCCCCCTCCACTCACCATTCCGCAGCCAATTTCCCATCACCAGTATGGCAATATGCCCTCCCACAACGGCACATCCAGTCACGGCGGTGTTTCAGGCAACTCGTCCTCGCTCTTTAATTTGCACGCTCCCGCTTTTCATCATATTCCTCATACCCCGTCCGGATCAAGTTCAACTTCAAGTCCTCCATTTTCGGCGAGTGCTTTTTCCTTGCGCGAGTGACGTAATGTCCTCCAAACTCTATGAGAACTCTCTGGATCCTAGTGACCATTTGTTTTCTGTTTCACCCACCAGCAGCCTTCCCAAATGCAACATTCATCGCATTCCCCGGTTAACAGTCGTCCAAGTTCATTGTCACATCACCCGCTTCCAAGCAGCTACCATTCCAATCATTACGGATCCGTCAAAGTTGAAGACGATCATTACAGCGTAAGTTGTACGGAATCAATCTCGCATCCGCTCGTTGACTAGTTTTTTACAGTCATCAAACCATCACAATCATAATGGGCCCTCCAACCATTACCACACCACCCTCCCTCCATTTGCCCAAACTGTGCCGGAAACTGAAGTGGATAACTGGCATGCTTATTCGGCCGAACGTGCCCAGGTTCAACATCGGTAGAGCCGAAATCCGTGGAATTGTTCTCTTCTTCTCGACTGATCGGTTTAGATGATACCCCCGCTCTTATTGCTATCACTGTCTCGCTGCATTTCGACTAGCTCTCTTTGCCGCATTGCTATTTTCCCTTGCCATTCTAGAGTCTACGACAGCCTACTACTTCTAATACTTAGCTTTCGCCACTGTAAAAAGTTATCACGCATTCTAGTGGATATATGTGCATAAATTGTATAATACTTCATACTTATTGTAATGTAAGTAGGTGTGTTATGGGTATTATTGTTGGACTTGTATCTACGGACCCTATCAATTTTGTAACGCTTCGATCAACTGAGCGTTGATGCGGTTTTGGTAACGCCGTCAATTTGGCCTTCGCGGCTCTTTCAAATGATCTGCCAGATTCTTCGATGGCTGTTACGTATATCCTTTCGTACACCTGTTTGAAAAGCTCAGCGAACTTCAAAGCTCTCGTCCCTGCCTGCAACTTGGCAAGGGCTGACCTCCTTCGCCATTCTACAACATCTCCTCACGTTGCCGACTTTGACGGCGATTTTTAAATATCCATATTCTCCCAAGCGCCAAGGGCACACTAGAACAATCAAGGCAGTGAACGTTCTGATGGAAACGGGCACTCGCTCGGGCATGATTCCAGACCCTTTTTGCCTCTAAAAATCACTGCCCTCTTCATCTTTGGACTCTGCGAACGGCTCAACTCGAGCTTCGGGCTTCCTTTGGATGTGCATCGGATTCACTTGGATCCATAATTATGATTCATGAAGAGAAGAGGTTCTGGGCTCGGACTAACGCCGATTCGAGGCCCTCCTCCGGTTAAAGCGACATATCCTTCGCCGGACGTGCGTCGCCACTACGGCTGCAACTAGCAGTTTTATCGGAGCTTTTGAGTTCATGAAACGATTGGCTTACAGCTCCGTGTATATTGATCGTCAATTTGATGACTTCGGGGTCAACGGTGACCATGGCGTACAGCACCCTGTTTCTGAGGAGCCTTGCGCCCACATACCAGTGTTTATGAAGCTCTTTTTTAACTGTTGATACTGCGGCTGGCTATTGTCGCCTTTGATGATTGGTTGATGATCCCAAGAACATTTTACCGAGCCAACATCAAAGCCGTTCACAATCTGTCAGAACGTGCCTGCGCAGCTCGAGAATGAAACGGGATGGTGCCTATCTTTATCTCCCCTTTGACGCATTTCAGAAATACAGGCAAAGAGTCGCTGCGTACAGACTTTTGAAAGCTGGCATTGCATCGAACTCGCACATACGACAATGAGCCACAGTGGTCCATCCTCAGCGTTTTGTGGACATTCTGCCGATTTAAAAAGCTGGCCGGGGATGCAGGGAACGTTACCTATCTCATAAAATGCCCGTCCCTGGCACCACTACCGATGAATATGCGCACCACCCGCAAAAACCCCAACGGACCAAATACCAGGGAACTTATCCGATCTCAAAGGAGGACAAGGTTAAGTTGGACCTGTGGATGAGCACTCACTACAAGGCCCTGCCTGAGCCCTCTTCCAACGAGGCAGAGGAAATGGGGGTTGTCCCTTCGTTTCCTTACAAGGATGTTCCGATCTACGGCGATACAGCTGATATTATGGGTATGTCCCCCTGGCTGTGTTACTGGATGTGATTGACTGAAGCTGTGATCAGCATTGTATCTTCGTGGCGTTTGGGGGTGCTTGCTCACCCCGAAGAATGTCAGTGACCTGGCAGATACGATTGGTATTCGTTACCATGTCTGGGTCGCCACTAAGAAGGTGTTCGAAAAATTTCCGTTAGTCTTTGCTTACCCATGTTTCCGGCGCGTTTCTCAGTGATTATATCACAGACAAGGTTCAGAAGCGTTCTATGTGAAGCGTGTCCTTCGACAATTCGTGGGTTAGACTTCTACCCTGCGTGAGGGTTGACTGATAGTCTTGCAGCTTTTTGAGCTCAGCCTGGCCATGTTGGGTTCAGTCAAGGGCCCGGTGGTGACGTTCATAGATTCGCGCTTTCACGACAGTAAGACTGCCATGGTGGACGAAGCCCGCGCCCTCGTTGACCTTTTTGACCGTGCTGATGTCCGACGATGGAGAGTTGTGATCACGGTAATGTGCTCCAGGTCATACATACAGCCTTCCTTTGACCGTCCTTAGCTGCCAGCAACAGAGGACGGTATCCGTGCTGCCCACGAACTTACCAAAAAATACTCCATAGGTATACATCTCTCAATGGTAACCTCCCTTGCACATGCCTGCGCCTGCATCGAAGCCGGGGCAACCATGCTGAGTATGAATGTGGCTCCAGTGAGTACTTCAGCATCACATGCAATTAATCCACCGCTCAAATTTACTTTTGCTATCAGATCATGACATGGTTCGATAAGAAAGACGGAGACGAAGTCGAATATTCAATTGGTCCCGGCCACCCTGGCATTAAGACGATTCAATCATGCATCAATTATATCCGCCGAAACTCTTTAAACACTTCTTTGCTAGTAACTGACATTCGGGATGTAAGAGATCTAATTCGCAATTCGCTCCCGCCGTTCGGAAATTGCTAACTTCCGGCCGATACCCTCAGTGGGATGAATTGAAGCAATTGGATTGGGTTGACGCCGTCGCGCTGAATCAAACACTGCTCGGTCAGATATCCGTGCAAGGGCTTACGACCTGGTCCCCAGAGATCATGGAAGACTACAAATTTTCGCCTGCATATCGATGTGCCCGAGAAGCTAAATATCCTTCCGCTTTCCTGAATCACAAGAGAGGTATCGGAATGGCTTTGTCTGCCGAGGATCGTAGCCTTATGTCGTCTGTGGTTTACATCCGTCTTGGGCAAAACAATATTTTCATGGGGAAAATTGAAGACGTTATCAGAAACGAAGTCGACGAACGCCTCTGCGTGAACGCCTTCGATCCGTACCACCCCTACTCTATATGGTCGTAAAGTGGGGGCGAAGACACACACAAGATTTACAGGCGCCGCGACCGCTTCTCCATAATAATAAAAAACAGGTTCCGAGACAGGCTCCTTGATCTTGAGGGCTACCAAAAAGGAGGTCCCAAAGAGAATAGCGTTAATTATACTCTGATTCAGGCTTTTCGCCTGCTAGGAACTTTATGATAAATCCAACGTGTTACTCTTTACTCCTGTTTCATGCCATGTATGTACTTAGCTGTGTGCACGTCCCCCAATATCAAAACCAAGGAAGGTATATCAAGGGCAATCAAAATGATCCCTCACAAAGTTCAGCGATTGGCAGCGGCATCCGGCGCCACCAACCCAAGAGCGGCCAAGGAAACACCGTTTGGGCGCCCAAATACCCGAATTAGTAGCAAAGATTGATGCGGATGGGCCATGTGACACCATCACGACGCATGATTGGAAGAAAGAAGCCACGCATACATTCCATTATCTCCCTGTCCTGCGTTTCAGGCCGGAAATCAGCACAGCGCCGAGGTTGAGCCAATGACTTTTCCCGCGCGCGAACCGCCCTTCGCGACCTAGATTGAAAGGACCTCATTTGATACCCTGAACGACGTGAAACGCCGCGCGAACCTTAACGTTCAAAAGTAGGTTGTATCTTATCTCGCACTCAATTCAAACCAGAGCAAATACATGGCTCGCGATAACCAAATGTGCGCTAATTGGGTGTAAACAACATGGAGGCGAAAACTTTGTTGTATGGATGCCTTGCGAGAGTTGGGGCAAACTTACTGTTTCAGTAGTAGACCGCTCAGAGTGCATCCCAAATTCTCTGTAATCCAGAACGTGGACCTTTGAGCTTTTCCCGAGCAAGGAATCGTTCTTCTTCTTCATCAATTTCTCGTTTTCCGGTAATGAGATCGGCCTCGCTAGCGGCGATTGTCGAAGTACGGTAGTATAACTTGTATCCGCCCCATAGTGAGAAAAAAATCGGGATAGCGATGTAAGATCTGGATTGTAATTAGTATTCCGGAGGATCATGATCATCATCGCCACTGACGTGATAAATGATGACGATACAAAAGGCAGAAAAGCGCTGAAACCTGTTTGATGTGATTAGCACCAACTTGAGACATGCTCAGATAGATGCTACCGTTGAAAAAGAGCACAATGCCTGTGAAAATCAAGGCAAACCATGAAGCGTATGGTTGGAAGGGTGCCTTATAAGGAAGAGTGTTTCGATCTATTCCTTGAGCTTTCAACGCGCGCATGAAGGCGCTGGAAGCGATTAGCATCAGAAAACGATAACTCGCTCAGTATGAGCAACATACATGTGGGTATAAGATATACACATCCACGTAATAGCGCCAAAGCTTGCAATGAGGCTTGCGAACCAGCCAAACGCTATTGAACAATAAGATCAATATTCAAAAGCGATGAACAGACGACATTCATTACCGACGGAGCTCGACGAGGTTGCATTAAGGAATGTCAAGAAACAGACCAAAGTGTTCAGAATGAGCGAGGGCCAAGGAACCCCAGCGCGGTTGACCTTAGCGAATATGCGAGGTGCCTTGCGTTCCACAGCAAGGCCGTAGAGTGTCCTGGAGCCGATATAGAGGTCTGAGTTTGACGCACTAAGTACAAAGATCAACACCACGGCGTTGATGACATGGTTCAGGACTTTGATGCCGACAATGGTTGTCGCTAATCAATGGGACGTTAGATTCCAGAGTCGCGCAGTGGGGACAAATCACGTACCTACGACGAATGGCGATGCAGCAGCACCAGCCGGAGATTTACTAGCCACAAAGAGTGCCTACAACAAAGTCAGGAACAGCCTTTCCTATGCACATTGTCGCGTACACTGCTATTACTTGGTACCGTCAAGCTAATGACGAACGTACCCCCCACATAAAACACCACAATACGAAAGAACATCCTACGAATAGCCCTCGGCACATTTCTCCTTGGGTTTTCAGTTTCGCCTACGGTCACGCCAATCAACTCCGTGCCAATGTATGAAAACAAAGCTGTGGTAAGGTTACTCCAGAAGCCAAGGAACTGAGCGAGGCGATGGTCGTGTACTTGAGCAAAAAGATATTCACGGAGGGGTCCGTAGGGAGCTCTCCAGTATCTGAAGCCAATACGATCGTGGTGGGGATTACCGCCGAGGTCGATGATGAGTCCCATCAAGATGAGGCCGACTAAAGCGACGACTTTGATGCTGCAGAACCAGAATTCGAATTCGCCAAAGACGCGAATGCCCAACAAGTTGATGAGAAAGACTGATGCAAGGTGTGTTAGTTGGGCCAGTACAACCTGGTCGGACAGACATCGTACTCAACGCAATGTAAATCACTGAAACCAGGATCAGGTCATCTGCATAATTGAGTTGTCATGTGATGCACGCACCCATCCAAGCTTCAATCGGTACACTTAAGGTCCAATACTGCACCACAGCGCCCGCCGCATTAACATTGTTCGTAGTCTGAATAAAGTACTTGAACACATAATTCCATCCAAGGGCGAAGCCGAAAGCAGGATCAACATATCGAGTCGCGTATCCTGCAAAACCCTTCTTATGAGGGAGATATGCACCCATTTCTCCTAGCGAGATCATGACGAAGTAACAGATCAAGCCCATGAAGGAGTACCCAAACCAGAGACCCAGTGGACCTCCTCTGACGAGAGCGGTACCTGAACCGATAATGAGGCCTGTGCCCAGCGAACCTCCTAACTAGGTAGAGTGAAAGAGTTTGAGTTTGGGTCAAAGGATACATCACGAAGGTTTGCAATACCGTTATCATAGATATCTGTCTTGCTTTCAAACCGCGATGCAAGCTCAACTCCTCGGAAGGGTCCACTAAAACGGGGTCAAAATCCTTACTAGCCTCGAAGCTGTCGATCTTCTTCTCGGTATCATCACTGTGCGCATCCATATTGTGGTTGAGGGGAAAGGATTCGAATGAAGATAAGGCCGCGCACTTTTTTCCAACATTTGAGCGGTATGTATTGGAGCCGCATGCAATTGAATGCGCCAAGGTGTTCACAGAGAATGACTATAAAAAGCATTGCATGAATAATATCACGATAGAGACAAGGTACTGCTAGCGGGTTAAATTTTTCAACATACCATAGAATTTCTGACCGGTGCAGAGACAAGGTGTTGTGACAAGCGGCTCTCCTTTGAACGTCTAAGAAGCACCCCAGTCTCGATATTGCCTCAAAGTCAGTCATCATGCCTCGCATCCGAATCGTCATCTGAGACGAGAAGCTAGTAGCGCTCGTAGTGAGTGATGGGGAGTGGTCGTTCTAAAAAGGCAATCATAGTATTGATCAATCAGGCGCCACTGCCCACGCCGCCAGCCGCAGCTGTCAGCTACTGTGAGCAGCGGAAGCCCGACTCCAGTGCGCCTATCAACGTGTCATGGCCGTCGCTGCCTTCCAGGAGTCCATGCCCCACCACCCTGAAGTTCGACGGCAACGGCACATCATGGCACAGTAGATGGTCGAAATATCTATATTTCGGATCCTTCGGAAGCGAGCCTGATGTGCTCAAGGGTGCTCAATATGATATCTCTCGTGTCAAGGGAACTCCAACTTAGCGTCATTGCGAAGCAGAAATGAGCGTCCAGTAGCACTTGGGCTAGTGCTCTAGTCACTTAGGGACTCTGACATTCCACACGAGGACTTTGTGCCAGACCTTCTCGGTATGATCCAGCTGAAACTGTACGTTTCTATGCGGCCTTTATTAGAAGGAACGACCATCTTCCTTTGTCTATAAATGTATATTTAGGGGACTTGGAGACTACTAGGTCTAGGCGGCTAAGAATGTATGTCTACTCTACTCACTGCTCAATAGTTGCACTCAACGGCCTCGTATCTGCATTGGTAGGAGGCAAACCAAATACCATGTTGATACATACTTCTCCTTCGGAGTCCCTTCACAAGAAAGCGGGAAGGCACTGCGCAGTGGCGGTTGGCACACATGGAGACCAAGCAGACGCGTCACGCTAGCCCTGTAAAAAGATAAGCCGAAGACCTAGAGCCCCGCAGAGACCTACGGCCGGGGCATACAAAACTAGCGGCCACGAGCGAGATCAACAGCAGTTCACACCATGCATGTGTAGTTGCCAGAAAGGCAGCGCCCATGAAAAGACAAAACATTAGGTGCAGTAATATTCATTGCAATGTAATGGAGTCACCAACCCCTTGTATCATGATGCGCGTCACACCTTTCGATACCATTTGACTGTTTAAAGTCGCCTGCAAGCACTCCGCGCGGTAAGCAATACTAAATTGTACTGCGGGATGAGCCAAACTATTTGGAACAATGACGGTCTTTGCTTCTACTTGGGGTCATCGGTGTCTTCTAAGTTCCAATTTTCATCCACGTCTTTGCATCCGACGACTATATCGTCGTTCTAGAATGCAGAATGCAGACGTATCAACGCAGCACCGTGACAGGTGCGTTTCAAAGAGTATATCCAACCACTGAAACGCGTGCAACCTCCGGAAGGAGGCACAATATGGTGCGTCGCCCACGGTCTTCTCCTGTTTAAAAACCATGTAGCTCAGCTGCTAACTCCTCAGTCACCGGAATTTGAAAAACTTCTTACACTCTCATCTAACTTTTAGCATCGAGTTTTCGTGTCGTGTCTCGACGACTCTACTCATCGGCCATCATGCACTTTGCTGCTCTTGTCGCTCTTGTCGTCATCACATCAAGTGTTCCTGGTCTTGCTGCTCCTGCTCCAAACCCGTATGTCTCTCTCAAACAGCCGCCGAGCAGATCCACTTAATGCGTTTCTAGTCACCCACAGGCCATTTCAAAACGTGACGACAGCTCCACCGTCCATGGAAGTAATCTACATGTTGCCCTATAGTCAGTTATCCTGCCAGTGCAGCATGTTGAGTGCGATCAATACTAATGACTTGACAGCGAGAGATCCCTGGGTCGGGTCCCAGACTCTGTCACTACCAAACGTGACGACGGCGCTTACGTCTATCCATAGTCAGTTGTCTTGCAATTGCAGCATGTCGAGTATACTAACGTCTCGATAGTGAGAGATCCCCGGGTCCTGTCTTAGATTCTGTTACCCAACGTGACGGCGACTCATCGTCAGTTATCCTGCTAGTGCGGCGTGTTATGTGCAATTAACACTAACGTCTTGATAGCAAGAGATCCCAGACCTTACCCGCCGGAGACGACATTAATTGGATTTGGACCCCGGTGTACACTAGCAGCAACAGCACCAAGCGTCAAGCGTATTCCATTATCCCGCAAAACGGTTATCTATAGTCAGTTATCCTGCAAGTGCAGCATGTCGAGTATACTAACGTCTCGATAGTGAGAGATCCCTGGGTCCTGTCCTAGACTCTGTTACTACCCAACGTGACGGCGACTCCCAGAAGTTGTACCCATCGTCAGTCATCCTGCTAGTGCGGCGTGTTATATGCAATTAATTCTACCGTCTTGATAGCAAGAGATTCTTGACCTTACCCGACACTAGTGAGGGTTATACCTGGGAGTCGGAGGGCACTAGCAGCAACAGCACCAAGCGTCAAGCGTATTCCATTATCGACTCGGGAGTGGATTATAACGTCAAGCGTCCAGCGGAGTCCATTGTTATCCCGAAGGAGGACGGAGCCACAGAGGGCACTGCCAAGCGTCAAGCAGAATCCGATGGAAACATTGTTACTTACATCTAGCATTTCTGGGTTTCACTGGCATACGTTGTTTGTATGCTCGGTAACCGTACAACTAACAAACTGCTTAGTCGACACCCTAGTTCAGCGTTAATGTTCATGCAGAGAGTGAGTTGCGCTGATGAAGCTGGGGGACTGGCATTCCACGAAGTAGAAGCTAAAGCAAAGGTTACGTTACAACAGTTGGTCTGTCAGAATGTTTTGGCTTGCTTGACCTCTCCCGGACACTGCCCGGGCAAGGTATCCGATCAATTAGCCTCTTCCACTCCTCTTCCGCTATAAAACCTCGTATGATCCCGCCCCCAACGCTGCGTTCACGCATTTCCAATACTTCTCATTAGCACATGTGCCACATCATATGTGATGCTGTACCCGAGGGTGCGGGGGTGTCGGGTCCACTGTCATGGATCGTCAGGTATGGATCTGGACGCACGGCAATCATAAGAGCTGGAGAAATTTCATCCAGTAGTTGTGCGTCGACACCCTCACTTGTCATATGAGCTAGTTCTTCGCGAGCGTCAAAAACAGGCCTAAGCGCAGTATGTCAGACTCGGGGAGGTCTGGCGGGCCTATCGAATGTATTAGTCCCTGGATAGAGGAAGGTCGCTTGGTAAAGCTCCCTAGCCCACGCGTGGCACTCAATGCAAGCAAACCATTAGCTTTTGTTTCGTTGTCTGCAGTGTCCGTGGGTCTAATGGGTACAGGTAATCGATAGGCCAGTCAAATTCTTCGCAGCCGGGCTCGCGCCCGTCACTGTGACGCCAACACAGATCACCCTTTCAAACTAGGTTTTCATCGTCCGGAGGTGGAAAGCGAGAGGGCAGTCTATGGACAGCCATTAGTCTTCTAGGGGTGCGTACATCGACTTGATGCTTTCGTTGAGAATAATTTTCCGGAGTATTCTTAAGCTCATGGTAGGCCAGGGCCAGCCATGAACGCATCGCGGGTGGAACGACTTCGGGTTGACTGAAGTTCATCATGCCCAAAAAATTCTCCAGAAGTCCTGAATTGACTTTCACCGACTGGATGCAGAGATGGACTATAGCCTTGCCATACATCACTAGCTCATCTCCGTCACGGCACGCCCATATGTTATCGCGTAAGCGTTTGAAGGAGCAAAGTTCGGCAGCCATCGCAGCCGCAGCCCCGGCAATGTCTGGGTCCGTCGACGTCTCCATTTTTTTTAGCGAATAGCGGGCGATGTGCTGTGCATATTAGGAGCCAGAGTCTACCCGACTGGAAGGGATCTGTGGCAGATGGCTCTAATGGGCTCTGATTCTACTGTCTAGAAAGTACTGTGCGGACGCATGACTGACACGAGAATAGTGCCTGCGTAGAAGAGAATGCCGAAAGCTGTGGTGGAGATGACACTGGATATCATGAATTGCTGGGTCCACATATTGGCGCTGAGGGACAAGCCAAAAAGGAATAGAGAGGAGCACGAGGAATGCTTGCAAGACGGTCCGGAGGTGAAAATTTTCTAGCCCATCTGGCTTAATCTGCCTCTCTTTGCCGCGCTCTTCCAGAGTCCCTCGACCTCGAGCTGCCTTGTATGAGTCAAGCCATTGCTTGCCCCCGAACGCGACCAAGACGCTGAACGCGAGGCTAGCATAGGCAAGCGTTTGCATCCAGGCAGTCGAAGAGGAATATCCTGTAGATGAAGAAAGGTTGCTGATATCTGGTGCGAAATTTGAGCGGTTAACAGTGATCTGGATTAGCCGAGGGAGGAGGGCATTGGTAGTGTCGCCCGGATTAGGCGGCATTCCAACGATGAGCGTGGAGTTGACAGCTGAGAATAGACCAGCGTCGTCAGACCGTTGCATTTGCATCGACATACGTAGAAATGCACCAAAGTCAAACACATCGTCATTCGCCCGTGCGAGGGGGTTGTCGTCGTACTCAGTCAAAATTTTCTTGTACGTTACCCAAAACTTTGAATTGTTTTCTCGTCCACGTTCATCTGCAATGGTTGGACGTTAACGTTGATCCTTTGAGGACATCTAGGATCTGTTCCAGCGTGTTTGACATTTGGTACTTCATAGTTAGACATCCAATGTAGTTGTGCTGATAGTGACACTCACATATTATTTAATGACAAAGGCGGCCTCAATGGACACGGCAGGTTCTTTGCTTGCGGCTTGGCTCCTTCCCTGTGAGTTCGTGAATGTGACGCTCAACTCAGTCTAGCCTCACTGGTCGGAAGGTCGACAGATGTGGGACGGGGTGGTGAAGACGTTGCTACCGACGTTTTTATACGGCTTGAAAGAAGCATACTTACATATGGTGAAAATCTTGTGACCGATGGCCTCTGGGATACGAGACATTGCAGAATGGAAGATGGTGGTAGGCGTTTGAAAGTTGCCGAGGCACGGACCCATCAGTAAACTAGTGAGCCATCGATATTCGTGAGCCGAAATGCTCTTTCATATACATGACATTATAAAAGAGGGAAGTCGATGAAGCTTTAGGCACTTGACAAAAAACGAACAACCGACTTGCTCTTGGCCAACGTTGTCACAGGTACTTGAAGAACCTGCCAGTTGTACGAAGCTAGCGTTGGGCTAGTGGCATGCAGTATCTACCGCACATTACGTAAGGATGAGTGAAAATGTGGACTAGGTGTGAGGAACCGAACGCCACCTTAGTAAATGATTTATTACTGCCTATGGACAACTACAGTGTACGACGTCTAATTCTGTTAGGACAAAAGGAGACACTGTTAGAAAATCAACTACCATGATAGATTGAAACTATAAGTTGAAGTGCTGACGCGCAGGGTGGGGTTTGACGCGGCAGTGACGAGGCATAGGTGTGACAGTTGCCAGTGAGGTTTGGTTTGACGTGGCGTGATAGGTGTGACGCGGCACTGACGCGGCATGGATGAGGTTTGACGCAGCCGTGACGCAGCATTCACGCGGCACAATTTATTTTGACGCGCCTGTGACACGGCACTGACGCGGCATGTGCTATGTTTGACGCGGCACTGACGCGACATGTGCTATGCTTGACACGGCATGCAAGCCACTAAGCCTTGATGGCGGCATGTAATTCACTGGGCCTTGACGCAGCATAGGTAGGTATAGAGGTTGACATTAGTATTGAAGCTGTAAAGACAATGGAGAGAGCTTGTCGAGTGTTGGGAAGTGCTTGACCCAGTCGGAATGAGGCTTGTTATAGCATGGCTGGGGCTTGACATGGTAGTACAGATTAAGTACAGAGGCTCTATCGGACTTGACAAGGTGGGGTCAAGGCTTGACCGGGACCGCACGGCGCACAGTGAGATGATACTTACGTCTGAAAACCAACATTAGATCAATGGTTAGAAATACCGTGACAAGATGCAACTTGAAACTACATACCCAAGTAGTATGAGCGCGGAGGACAAGCAAGTACTCCAGGTCCTATATGCAGATATCTGTACATTCATATATTGATCATAAACGAGGGTTCGACATGTTTAGAATGCATTGCGAGCGTCATAATATGGTCGGATTTGTGACAGTGCCGCGTCAATGCCGCGTCACAGGGGCGTCACGACCGCGGCAGGATCGCGTCTGGCCCCAATTCTAGTAGTATCAAGCGTTCGTGAGATCATCTAACTGATTCCAACACCACATACCACGGAATCCCTCACCCCAC
>MU179338.1:161249-173755 GCA_016767475.1 Suillus weaverae | reverse complement strand
GGCATGCAGTATCTACCGCACATTACGTAAGGATGAGTAAGACAGAAGGCGTTAGTAACGCCAACTTGACACCTTTTGGATGTGCCGAACATTGGCGGCAGATCACATCTGACGATGACAAGCTCCTGCGCTGGTCGCGGTATTCGACCTCGATGACCCGGAGGCAATGTCACACTTGGCATGCTGAGGGGCAATCGAATGACGAAACCTTGTAAAATTGTGCGTGTATCAAACTTCAAAGGTACTCAAATCACACAGCCATCTGCAGAGTAATGCATCATTGCTATCAATATTACCGGTATACATGATTCATATCTAACTTACCTATATCTCTCATAGCAAATATTGATTTTGATCGACTCGATCTTAATCACTACCTCTCAAAGTTTCAGCCTCCATTGCAAACCGTTCCACACGGAACGCCCTTCAGAAAATCCACATCCAACCTGTCCACCTCAATCACTTGGTGCACCATCATCATGTTAGTAAGTCACGGAAAAGTCGTGAGAGCAAGTTTGATCTGTTGGGCGTGGAGGTGCGTGTGGTAGGTGTTCCGTTCGGGTTTTGTTTTTGTGGAGGTCGCTTCTAACTTGTGGTGTTCTATTCTATAGGTGGATCGACGTATGCACAAAACCCACTACATCACCAGATTGTGCTGTTGTAGCTGCGGATCGGGATAGGGCTATATGTGTTTTCGCGATCAAATATGGTGGGAACTCTTGAACTATCAGTATCCACTGGTCTACTTATCTCTCGCTCGATGGCCGGCCGGCGCGATGATGGATAACACACTGAGATAAGGTCATATTTCTATATTTCTAATGACCATCATTGCTCTCACGAACTCTCCTGACGCGATGGATAAGTAAAACAAAAGTATCACAACGGCTGCGCGTTATTTTCTAGGCCGTCGCTTCAGTAAGCGGGGGTGCCATTTACCCCTCGCAGTCAGCTAACATGAGATCTCCAGTGACAGTGTGCGCGACTGGTTTCTATTTTATTCTACCATGAGTAGCACTGTGCACTGCCGTCCTTCAGAATACTCTCTTGAGGATTGTGGATCTGCAACCTCTGTATTAAGACATACTCCTCTACATTTTCCCCATTGCTAAGTGATAGTTATTTCGTAATGCCTGTTCCATTCGTACGCCACTCTGAAGTCGACATTCTCATTGTTGGTGCTGGCCCTGCTGGGCTCTGGCAAATGCGAGTGCGCAACCCTAAGAGTTACGATATGTGGCTACCACTGTACTGTTGTTAGACCTGGACAAGGTGACGAGGATGCTTGGTGAGATCAAACTCACTTCCAAGCTGAGCGAGGATCCCGGCATGAGGTATTCAAGTTCCATGTAGTGCCCGCACACTTGCTTTATCTCCAAAACTGACCTTCGTCTATACGAACTACAGACGAGTGAGTCAGAGGGAGAGCTGTGCATTGAGATTGCATTGAGGTGCAGACAAGGATCGGAAGAATCGCTGAAAGGTACCGGATTGACTCACTCAAACAGAAGACGATGCTACACACTTGTCGTCGAGTAAATGATAATACCTAAACGACTTAATGTACACCGGGATGGAGAACCCATAATGATCCACGAAACTAGACCAGACAACAGCAATACGAGGGAAGAGAACTACACACCGATATGAATAAAAACCATCCTCTGCTCGAGCGGCACTTTCGTCTTCACGGCGTGTGTAGCACGGTTGAGTGCCCAGGCCGCTTTCGTAAGGTCCATCACACCGACCTCCTTTGGATGGAACATATACGTGTAGAAAGCTTCAACGACGTGTTTTGCGACAGCATCGTCGACCTCCCACAGCGTGCCTACGACGCTCTTGAACCCTGAAAACTGGAGACCAGCTGCGAGATGAATGACTTCGTCGGGCGTCTGCTCATCCCCGACGGCAGTATGACAGGCTGATAAGAATGCGAACTCGGCGTGCGGAATGTGTTTGTCCATGATGTCAAGCAACGTCAGATGTTCGTCTCTCATGACGAAATGGGAATCGTAAGGTTGCGCAGGGTCCTGCTTGCCATGACAAGCGAGGTGCACCCAGGTGTTCTCTTCCAAAGCTTCGAGTGCACCTGCTCGTGCGGCTGCATCCCCAGAAATAGTGGTACGGTTGGCAGTCGCGGGGACGAGCTCATAGACAAGCTCGAGCTCGCTGTCGACAGCCGAGAGTGCCTTGCCTTTCCCTGCACCCGGTTGACCCTGTCCGATAGCCACAAAGGACGGAGTGACACGCTTCTTCATCGTCTGTCTAGATCTGATCAGAGCCGAAAGTGTCGGCGTGTAAGAGCAGATGTAGAGATCCTCCAGGCATGGCTCCTTAGAGCGATCTGCCTTTGTTTGAAAAGGGTTAGCTGCATGGAGAGGAATGGACGTGAAAGCTGCTGTTGGACACAGCCAGATTCGCGAGCGGTGCTTTAGCTTAAGGACGTTCTCGAGAACGTTGACGATGGGCAGCATGATCTCGTCCCATACTGTCCGCAAGAGTACTATTAGATCCGTCCTCGACTCTGCTGGGTCCATCCGAGACGCGTGTCGTATTGCCCTGGTGAAGCGATCCTTGAGAGTCTTCAGATCTGCGAGAGTGATAGACGACAAGGGAACATGATGGGGGTCTCCTGACGTAGGGATGATGATGGCGCTGCACGAGTATTTGCTGGCAATGAGGATGATGACCGGGCCATGACGCGCTGCAGCTTGCAAGTCTGCGTACGACGGTGGAAGCAGGAATCGCGAGAATGCTTGAAGACTACGGATTTCAGCCACTGCAGCTGCCCACTGCTCCGTAAGTCTCCTGTACTCGGTTGCTGCTCGATCAGCAGCAGCTCTATTTGTGCTGGCCACAGAACCCTGGGCAGCATTGGAAACAAGCTTGCTCATCTCCAAATAATCGCGTGCCATTTTCGGATTGGCTGACTCGAGGTCTTCAACTGGAGTTTTGAGACGAGAGGCGAGCGACCATTGCTGGCCCCGGCCCCGCTCCACGAGTTCCACTGCGTGCCGTAGATTGTCGCAGCGGATGGCACATGATGCTGCATCTGCGGGAAGTGATCTGGCGTAATGGAAGGCAGCGGCAGCTTCGCGCCGTGAAGTTGCCGACGATCGTGTTGCCAAATGAGCATCCAGAAGCTCAAAAAATGTTGAGTATGCCTCCAGTGCAGATCCATGGCCATGCCATTCTGCTGCAACAGCCCATTTATATGCCTCAATGATGCGGCTGGGAAAGCCATGAGTGGGGTGTCGTGATGCAAGTCTAAAGTTGTCTACAGCGAGCGACAAATCAGCAGGGTCGTACTGTATGGAGTAACGAGACATATAGGCTTCCCGTAGGCTGAAATAGGAGCAATGTCTGTCTGGGTGGAGTGAAGGCAAAGCCGCCAGTGATTCTTGGCAGAGCTTAATGGCCTCCTCGATATCTTCATTCTTCCGAGTGTGAGTGAAGCGAGAGCAGAGCACCAAGCTCAAACTGTAAAGAGTTACATGGCGCTCTGGGTGGTCAAGCCGCCTTGACCGAAGGGATTCGCGATGCAGAACAATGGCCTCGTTAAGATCCTCATTGACATCCAATTCGTCATATCTGGTTTTGAGCGCGAGGGCAAGGTTGTTAAGGGTGATGATACGTTCTGGATGCCCAGGTGGGCACAACGTCAGTGCCTCGCGATGGAGGCTGACAGCTCGGGCGATGTCATCAATGTCGTAGCGTTTGTTGAAACGGATGGTGAGGGCTCGCCCTAGGTTGTCCAATGAGATATTACCAGATTCGTGCCCAACAGGGCGCAGGCGCAGCGCCTCTTCGTACAAAGAGATGGCCTCATCGAGGTCATTAGGTTTGCCTTGGTGATCGAAGCGGACCTCGAGTGAGCAGGCCAAGTTGTTCAGGTAGTCAGCGGGGTCAGAATGTCCCTCGGGGAACAGAGACACAGCTTCACGATAAAATCGTATGCTCTCATCTAAATCATCGACGTTGCCGCATTGTGTAAAGCGTGATCTGAGAGCCCATGCAAGCTTGTCAAGTGCTCTTGGACGGAGTGGATGGCCCTGAGGACAGAGCTCGAGAACGACTTCTCGAAGGCAGATGCCTTCCTCAGATGCGTCTATTGGAAGATTGCTGCATCCTACGATCACATAATCGACGCCATTTTCCCCTGCCGCGATGCTACGAAGGTAGGTGCCCTCTGGACAGAGAGGCAGTAGCTCATGATAGAGTTGGGCGGCTTCGCGGATGTCGGCGGCAGTACTTTCTTTGTCGTAGCGCCAAGTCAGCGCTTTGGTGAGATTATATAGATATAAGGGATGATCGGGATGGTGCTGCGGACGCAATGCAAGAGCTTCGCGGAAGAGGGAAGTGGTGGCATCGATATCTTGAAGATCATTTTGGGCGTAGCCATAAAGGCGTGCCCACGCGAGGTTGGTGAGAGCTGCTGCACGATCTGGATGGCTGACCGGACACTGGTCCAGAACCAACCGAAAATACCGCACAGCAGCCTTCAAGTGGAAGACCCTCTTGTGTTCCATGTATTTGGCAAGTTGTGCGTGGCCCGCATCTGTGTCTCGATCAATCTTGCAGTGTATAAAGGACTGCAGTCGGTGATCCGTCAGCAAAAGGTAAGAACAGAGACCAGCGTTACTCACGTCAGACAGTGCATCATCGCAAGCATGTACGACGGCAACCTTGAGTGTGAGGGAAGGGTGGACACCGCGCACGGATGGGAAGGATAGGTCTATGAACTGTTAGTATATGTGCGTGAATGAGGAGTATGTTACTCACCGAATGGCTCATCTCCATGATTGAGTAGCTCACGCCACGACAATTGAAGTTTCCCGATGAGTTCTCCACTGCCTAGCACTCGATCGACTTCATAGGACGCCCTGATTTGGACTGAGAATGCAGGTGATGCCTGGGGTGATCTATAACCGAAGGTCAGTTCTCGAATCGTGCGCGGAAGTTACGAAGGACTTTACAGGGTGACAGTATCGGCCCACGCTGCTGATTCTTGAGATGATAAGACACTGATGGCGGATTTCCAGCACCTCCGGGAGTCGACATTGACAGATATGTAAATACCAGCGGGTATGCGCTGCGAAGGGACTTTGAGATCCTTTCCACTGAGAACTGTAGATAGAGGATAAGGATCATGAAACGGATATGGAGGCGACGTGGAATAACGCGCCTTCAAGTCTAACGTATCGTTCTGATAAGCTAGGACGAATCAAACGACGAACGACATGCAGCCGCGGCATTGAGAGGGGTTCAGAATATTGAGTGGTAGGAGAAGGCTGAGTGGGACTGGGACTGTGGATGGAGTTTGGCTGGGAGAAGACGTTGAGGCCTCAGCTGAGTCATGCTGCAGTGGCAGCTGCAGTGTGCACGTGTCACTATGTCCATGTTGTCGAGGGTGATAGAGTAACATTGCATCCAACAGAATAATCGAAAGTGGCCCGCCAAGGGATGGTTGCTGCTCGGTGAAACACCGCGTTCTTGATAAGCTTGCAAAGCTTGAATTTCCAATCAACTGTGTGTGACATGAAGTGGCCGTGACATTGACACTGTCACAGAAAAATATCATTAACTTGTATGCACTGTGCAGTCGGTTGAGGTATCGAGCTCAATGATATATATATCAACCATGGCTTCGTCATCGTCACCCTCACACCCAGTTATATTCACGACTCGAACGCTAGAACGTCTCTTTTGGAATGGCGCGCAGAGAGGGGTGTTGGAGAGGTGAGCGAAGTAATCAAGTTATTTGAGAGAGAGCCTGACGTTATGACAGGAAGATACCTTGGAGATCGAGTATTTCGAGAGTGTGATGCCTCCTCAGCGCATGTCCGAGCTTCCACACGAGGATTGGGTATCTTCAGTATCATGCCAAATACCTCAGTATGTTCAGCCAGTGTGTGATCCATCCGCTAATCCTTAAATTATCACCCCAGACACTTCGTAACTTCATCATATGACGGTCACCTACGTCTCTTCGACTACTCGCAAAATCTGCTTCTTGACGCCTCTGTACACCAATCACCCATCACTTCCGTCTGCGTCGTACCATCCTCGTCATCAGACACTCAGTCTCGCATTCTAGCAAGTTCGTCTCATGACCTCACTGCATGTCTTACGCGCATATCTCTGAGCCCAGAGAGTCCCACTGCATCCACCGTCACTTCCCTACATCAGCCCACTATCCTCTATATCTACTTATCCATCTGGTTCCCACCTCCTCACCTCTTTGTAGGATGGTCTCATCGGTGTCTGGGACACCTCAATACCCGATGACCACCAAGTCAATTTAGAAGCGCGGTGATGATAGAAGAAAGCGGCGTAAAACTACCTCCGCAAAGATAAAACGGAAAGCATCAATAGTAGTACTCAAATCCCACACTGCACGCGTGTCAAAAGCATTCTTTGCTGCCAGTGAACCTGCAAAAGGTAAGGCGTACAGCTGTGGTTTTGACTCGACGGTACGAACCTAGGATGTCGAGAGTGGTGTATGTATAAACACTATTGTGAGTCTTACTCCGCATTGTCTGAACCCAAACTGAATATATTTTGCCGCATCAGAACGTCCCTGAGCGTCTGATGCTCGATCTCGCTGAAACTCCCGACGCGAATGTCCTCCTCGCTGCATCCACAGACCGCACCGTGTCCATCTTCGATCTCCGTGTTTTGTCTCTCTCATCCTCCGCAGGCATTATGATGCACCCCGCGACTCCATCCTCCATCACCACATCTGAAAGTGGGAAGCATCAGGTTGTCACCGGGAGCTATGATGGCGTTGCGCGTCTGTGGGACTTACGGAGCACGAAAGGCGCTGTGATCAATTTTAGGGTATGGGGCGGGATGAAGGTACTTGCGGTAGATTGGGCTGGGAATGTGGTAGGCATTGGAGGCGAGGGTGGGATGCAGGTATGGAGGATCGCTGGGGGATCCTAGTTTGTTAAAAAATCCAATCCTCCGGAGTTGGTTCGAGTCGATCCTCAGTTTGATGTATCTTTTGGCTTTCCTCGACAGAAGTGCGTAGTGATCGTAGAAGCTGACATCGAATATGTTCCTTACTTTTCAACAGGTAACATCGGTAATGCGAAGTTGGAGGGGCTCGAGACTTAGTTAGATCTCACGGGAAATAGATTCAACATTGCATTGGTGCATAATGTGTGCTTTTTTGTTCACGATATCGCCAATCTTACAGCTGGATGCAAATAATGTTTATCATAGTCAGTATCGTTATTCTGATAGGTGTCGGATTTTTCTGAAGCAAACCGTAAAGCCATACTGCCTGTTTGAATGTCCCGCTAAGTTCGTTTGGGACCCAATGTGTTGGTTATCTGCGCTCTGACTGCAACCTCAAGCCTGGTTCTTAAAGTGTTCAGGCCATCCAGGCAAGTGTTCGTGTTAACCATCAAGTACTGCATGACTGACTCTCTTCGTATTTGAGATGGCTTCCAGGGATCAATGTAAGTCTTGCATGATGGCGGCTGAATTTATCTCACGCTCGACAGTTTGCATGGGGGTAGTTATGTGCGTCGTTCAGTTTTAATATGCTCTAAAATTGCTGAGGAAGCCTTTCACCAGGACACTCATGGCTTTCGTGAAGACGTAAGCTTGGGAAAATTTCGCTCGTTTTTTGACTTGATATTGACCTTGCATGCCAGATACCCTCAGCTTGTTGTAGTGCGAACCTGTCTTGGTGTTGCTGAGGCAGGTTTGTTCCCCGGTGTGGTTTATCAGTGAGTACAAGTAAAAAAGTTTTGCGGGATATCGCTAATGGATCTGCAGCCTCACTTTATGGTATCCGAGACACATGTTACAGTATCGAAGTAAGTATCCTGCGTTTGGTCGTCCGTTAGTGATGTTGAAGTGCCCCGATAGTTGGCTTGTTTCTTGGTGCTGCAACAATTGGAGGTTTGTTGTCTCGCTACATCATTGGGATTTTAATGGTGAAACAAATTTCAGGTGCTTTCTCTGGTTTACTATCCTTTGGGTTTGGTTACATAGGTGGCATGGATGGACTCGAAGCGTGGTCTTGGATCTTCGTGGGCTCGTTTATTGTCAATGTCAGAAGTGATGCCCAAAACGTACATGCAGATGCTTGAAGGCCTTGCAACGATAGTTGCAGCCATCATTGCTGTCTTTGGCGAGTACAGCACGCGTTCGATCACACAGAGGGCTGATATATATATGATCGCTCAGTGCTGGTCGACTTTCCGGACACAGCCAAGTTCTTGACCCCGGAAGAGCGTGCTTTTGTTGTCTGGAGAAGAAAAGTGGGTGGAGTAACAGATTCTGAGAGAGCAGATATGAATCGAACTTTTTTTCAGAATACGACAATTCATCGGTCGGCGAGGAAAAGAGGTTCGCGGCCAGGTACATCTGGGCCGCGTTCAGAGGCTGGCAGGTAAAATGCTAATTATTTTGAGTTTTGTGATTTTCATGTCTCAAACCAGGTCTGGCTTCATATCCCCATCTACGTGTCAATCGTTGGACCTCGTATGTGACACACCTTTGCGAGTCCGCATAAACCTATTCCTATTCCTGCCCGAAAGCCCCATCTTCACCAAAATCGTTCATGCACTCAAGATTTCCTTTGTGTTCGCACTGTTCACATTATATCTTGCTCGCTTACTTACTCACCCACTCCTGCAGCTTCGTTTCCACTCTTCTCAGACGCCCTCGAAAGTGTGTTCCAAGTAACAACCGAATCTGAAATGGCCAAGACCGGATGCTTGGCTGTGCATGTCGCACGACAAGATACTAACTTGGCCGTTTGCAGGTTCTACTGCGTATCACCTTTCATCTTTTCATAGCGCATGATTTGATACGCGTTTCATCACCAGCTCCCAGTGAAACACGTACTTGACAGGTCTATACCTCGACCTCACATACATGTTGAACCTTCTCCACATGCAGGAGGAATATGTCAAGTCGCGAGCGCGCTCTAGTGCAGTTCTGGCTCCTGTTTCATTATCATGGGCTCTAGCTAGGTCGGCGGGGTGAACAAACCAAACAAGGCAAAGAAATTGATTGTGAGTGAACCAAAGGACCGTGACTTTGGTGCGTGTATCGGTCCTGTGTGTTAAACTGATCGACAAATACGACACCCTATGTTCAATGGCGATGGCACATTATGGCATGGTGGATGATCGAAGAGGTTTTGGTAAACTGTAGCAGTGGAAATCCCCTGGAAGCAAGGTATGCATGTCGCAGGTCATATACTAAGTATTTTCAAATCGACGACGACGATCTTCATGACGCCTCTCGTGTTAAGGGAACTTCAACTTTAACTTGGAGGTGGCCAGTGCTCAGCCGTTTTGAAATTCCGCACGTTATTTTGTCTGAGTGCATGAAGCCGAAAAGCTTCCGATGGAATATAGTACTCAAGCTTCAAGCCAGGGCTCTAATCACTCAGGGATCCTCGGCACTCCACACAGGACCTTGTTACAGTCCTCGGTATAGCACCAGCTGAAACTGTATGTTGCCAGGTGGCCAAGAATGACTATTCGTCCATTCCACTCACTATCTAATTATACTCAACGACCTCGAAACTGCGGAAGTGGGAGGAGGCAGACAAAATCTCACGTCAGCATCAGAACCAACAGGAAGGCACCTTGTAATGGTTGACACACCCGAAGACCAAGGGGACACGTCAGGTGAGCCCTTAAAAAAGAAGGTAGAGAACATAGACACTGCAGATATCAACATCGCTCAGCCCAGTGAGAGCCCATGCCTGCCGCGTGAGCAGTGCTGAAGGGCAGTATCAGGATGGGATAGGATCTAAGATCCATTGAAGGCTATTGTCTCACCAACCCCTTATATCATGGTGCGCGGCACACCTTCCGATCTGGTTTGATTGTTGAAGTTGCCTACAAACATTCCGCGCGGTAAGCAATACCACACTGCGAGTACTGTGGATTATCTTAAACTGTTTAGAACAATGTCTGTCTTTGCCTCTAGTTGGGGTCATCGATATCTTCGAGGTGCCTATTTTCATTCACGTCATTTTGTCCGACGGCTTATATCGTCATTCTAGAATGCAGAAGATGACATACGTAGCATTAACGCAGCTCTGCGACATATGAGTTTCAAGGGGTATATCCAACCAGTGAAATGTGTGCAACCTGTGGAACAACTTGGTACAATATATTACGTCGCCCAGTCTTCTCCTGTTTAAAAACCCAACCACCTCAGCTGCTAACTCCTCAGTCACCCAACTCTGAAAAACTTCATACACGTTTTACGACTTTACTCCTCATCGACCATCATGCACTTTGTTGCCCTTGTCGCTCTTGCAGTCGCTGCGTCGTCCGTCCCTGGCCTTGCTGCTCCTGCTCCAAACTCGTATGTTTCTCTCAGAGACAGCCACCAAGCAGACACGCTGAATGCATTTCTAGTCACCTACAGGTCACTTCCAAACGTGACTCCGACTCCATTATCTATGACTGGAACCCGTCAGTTATCCCGCCAGTGCAGCATGTTGAGTGCGATCAATACTAACGTGTTGACAGCGAGACATCCCCAGGCAAGGTCGTAGGCTCTGTCACCACCAAACGTGACGACGACATCATCTTCCATAACATATACCCATAGTCAGTTATCCTGCCAATGCAGTATATTGAGTGCAATTGATACTAATCTTTTAATAGCGAGATATCCAGCCTCTTAGTCGCTGGGGTCGTACAGGGCACTGGCAGTAACAACACCCAGGGTATCGCCAGCGACACCAAGCGTCGATCGGACTCCGTTCACATTAATCATAATAATTCCCCCGACAACACCAGGCGTCAAACAGAGACTGCCGTTAACCCGTTGTATGACTTAGAGGAAACTAGTAGCAACCACACCAAGCGTCAAGCAATTCCGGAATTTCCCACTGCCATTAATCCTATTTACTGAGGGCACTAGCAACGACAACACCAAGTGCCAGGCAGACCTCTTTGAACGTAGTACGTGTGACATTTCTTGGTCCATACGTTGTTTGGATACTTGGTAATTCTGTCACTGTACGTACGACTGAGAGACTGTATGCGTTCATATAGAAGTCTATTCTATGCAACTCCACCGTGACACCAGTCGCGTCGTACGATCCCGGCCCAAACAATGCGTTCCCGCGTTTCACCTGCCCCTCAGGAAGAACCTTGTCTGATGGTTTGATACACGCAAAGATCCCAGCAAGATAGCATCCGAGAACCCAAGACCTACGTTCAAGGGCGTCCACGGCTAGAGAAACGCACCGCTCGAAATGACCATCACGAGTCAGACGTTCGCGCCACTCGTCATTATTTGCAAGGGTAAAGATGAGACGAGAGTAGCAATCGTCTCGATTCCGGTAAAATCTCCTAGCTATAGGATCTGAAATTGAAATCCTTTCAGCTATTTCCATACAAACCACACTCATTCGCTTTTGTACTCTATGGCACAGCGCAGTACCAATGCTGGCCGCTTCTACTACGACTGCTCGGAGGTATGGGAATGGGTAAGCCAGCTGTCATATTCTGTGCTTGTTGCGCTTCTGCTACGGACGGATTGAGTGAACCAGGAACAATACCAAGCAAGGCAAATCAGAATTCGTCGCGCCTAT
Source organism: Suillus weaverae (assembly GCA_016767475.1). Taxonomy (NCBI): domain Eukaryota; kingdom Fungi; phylum Basidiomycota; class Agaricomycetes; order Boletales; family Suillaceae; genus Suillus; species Suillus weaverae. Next base: position 162,168 of record MU179338.1, on the reverse strand, counting down.
ACACTTGCGCTACATGTGTGTAAAAGTGACTAGAGTAAATTTGTAGGAGATGCATAGGAGGGAGCTGACCTTGGTGTGGTGAGATATCGGGATGGGAGATCCTGACGGGTATGCCATGGACGGTCGCGGAAAGCCACAGAGCAAATGACAATGAGGAACACATGATATAGAGGGGCAGGAAGCGCATTGTAAGGATGTCTAGAAAGTGCTGCGAACATCGTTAAACAAAGCGTTAAAAGGATGAAGAGATGTGGGTGAGGATTCCAAGGGCTAGCAAGGAAATCGATGGATTTTTAAATGTTTGCAAAAACCAAACCGTGGGCAAGGAGTCGAGCGCGAATCGTGACCTGACCTTCTGCATCTAGCAGTATTCGTGCTGTAATAGTCTGCGTCAAACACACGTCGCGTCAGTACTGTGCTGCATCACATCGATGGTCCTGTCCCGACTGCATCCTGAGCCTGACAGGAGGCGCTGTCTATAAATTCATGCGCGATGTTGGACGCGGTGAGGCTATTAGTGGTACTCACTGAGCTTGATGCGGGGCGGTCGGAATAATAGCCTAGTATCCTTTGATATCAAGCAGGGATTCCCACTAATCAAGTCTTGAATTTTGACTTGGTTAATGGCATGTTACTGACCGTCAAATTTTAAAATACAAGCTAGGGGCCGGCGCTGCGGTCTTACACCTTTCTCCTGGCAGGTCAACATGGCCAGTATAAGGGCAAGTGTAAAATGGTATTGACTCAACTGTCAACACCTCACGCTTGCCTCAAAGAAGCCTCTAGTAGTCCCATAGACTCGAAACCGGTCACATCATGCAGCATGCATAATGCCTCGCATCGTCGTCGTCTGAGACAAGAACTGCTCGTTCTCAAAAAGGCAATTCTAGTAGTATCAAGCGTTCGTGAGATCATCTAA
>MU179338.1:127516-161237 GCA_016767475.1 Suillus weaverae | reverse complement strand
CCGATGGCCTCTGGGATACGAGACATTGCAGAATGGAAGATGGTGGTAGGCGTTTGAAAGTTGCCGAGGCACGGACCCATCAGTAAACTAGTGAGCCATCGATATTCGTGAGCCGAAATGCTCTTTCATATACATGACATTATAAAAGAGGGAAGTCGATGAAGCTTTAGGCACTTGACAAAAAACGAACAACCGACTTGCTCTTGGCCAACGTTGTCACAAGTACTTGAAGAACCTGCCAGTTGTACGAAGCTAGCGTTGGGCTAGTGGCATGCAGTATCTACCGCACATTACGTAAGGATGAGTGAAAATGTGGACTAGGTGTGAGGAACCGAACGCCACCTTAGTAAATGATTTATTACTGCCTATGGACAACTACAGTGTACGACGTCTAATTCTGTTAGGACAAAAGGAGACACTGTTAGAAAATCAACTACCATGATAGATTGAAACTATAAGTTGAAGTGCTGACGCGCAGGGTGGGGTTTGACGCGGCAGTGACGAGGCATAGGTGTGACAGTTGCCAGTGAGGTTTGGTTTGACGTGGCGTGATAGGTGTGACGCGGCACTGACGCGGCATGGATGAGGTTTGACGCAGCCGTGACGCAGCATTCACGCGGCACAATTTATTTTGACGCGCCTGTGACACGGCACTGACGCGGCATGTGCTATGTTTGACGCGGCACTGACGCGACATGTGCTATGCTTGACACGGCATGCAAGCCACTAAGCCTTGATGGCGGCATGTAATTCACTGGGCCTTGACGCAGCATAGGTAGGTATAGAGGTTGACATTAGTATTGAAGCTGTAAAGACAATGGAGAGAGCTTGTCGAGTGTTGGGAAGTGCTTGACCCAGTCGGAATGAGGCTTGTTATAGCATGGCTGGGGCTTGACATGGTAGTACAGATTAAGTACAGAGGCTCTATCGGACTTGACAAGGTGGGGTCAAGGCTTGACCGGGACCGCACGGCGCACAGTGAGATGATACTTACGTCTGAAAACCAACATTAGATCAATGGTTAGAAATACCGTGACAAGATGCAACTTGAAACTACATACCCAAGTAGTATGAGCGCGGAGGACAAGCAAGTACTCCAGGTCCTATATGCAGATATCTGTACATTCATATATTGATCATAAACGAGGGTTCGACATGTTTAGAATGCATTGCGAGCGTCATAATATGGTCGGATTTGTGACAGTGCCGCGTCAATGCCGCGTCACAGGGGCGTCACGACCGCGGCAGGATCGCGTCTGGCCCCAATTCTAGTAGTATCAAGCGTTCGTGAGATCATCTAACTGATTCCAACACCACATACCACGGAATCCCTCACCCCACCAGGCTTCCTCCACGCCTAAATATTAAGTACCCACCATGCCCGCCCACCTCACAACCCGCCCAGAATACTCTCTCCTAATCGACAAATACGACACATGGATGTTCGACTGTGACGGCGTATTATGGCACGGCGATCGGTTGATCGAAGGCGCCGTGGAGGTTTTGAAGATCCTTCGGAAGCGAGGTGCGTGCTAGGGTCGCATAGTACTTGGTGTCGAAAATGACGATGACAACAATCTTTTGATACGGGTGTTGTGAAGGAAAGCGAATTCTTTTCGTCACCAATAACGCTAGCAAGTCGAGGAAGAGTTACAAAGCCAAGTTTGATCTCTTGGGCGTGGAAGCAAGTGTGGTGGGTGTTTCGTTCGGGTTGAGTCTTGGTGGATTCAGAGGCCATTTCCTGATTAATGCGATGCGATGGGTTGTAGGAAGAGATATACGGATCAGCATACGCTTCTGCTGTTTACATATCCTCCGTCATGAAACTTCCAAAGGATAAGAAGGTGTATGTGATCGGGATGGCGGGGATTGAGGAGGAGCTGAGGGAGGAAGGCGTTTCTTTCATTGGCGGAACGGTATGTCGATATCCCTTCCCTGCTCCTGCTCCAGCACACCACTCACTACTCAAACTCACCCACTCGCGCGCGCGCTCAGGACCCAGCAGACTGCACCCTCGAGCCATTCTCCCTCTCATCTTTCTCCCTCGACCCAGATGTCCAAGCCGTCCTTTGCGGTCTAGACCTCAGCGTAAACTATACCAAACTATCTAAAGCATTCCAATACCTCACGCGAAACCCCGGCTGTCAATTCCTAGTCACCAACGAAGACAGCACATTCCCAAGCGCTGATGGTCTTTTGCCTGGGGCAGGAGCTATCAGTGCTCCATTACGCTTTGCACTGGAGAAAGATCCGATAAGTATTGGGAAGCCCGCGAAAACGATGTTGGATTGTATTCAAGCCAAGTACGTGGCTCCGTCTTAACCAGCTTTTTGGTGGCTTTGGTTGACGGGAGATGATTATGATTTTGCGTATACGATAGGGTGAAATTCGATCCGGAACGCACGATAATGGTTGGGGATCGGTTGAATACTGATATTTTGTTCGGACAAGCGGGGGGTCTGGCAACGCTACTTGTCCTGACGGGTGCGTTTCCAAACTTAACAATCAGTCCTTGTAATAAACATTGTAATTTGTAGGCATCACGTCGAAGCAAGATATCACCGGCCCAAACGCTTCACCAATAGTACCCGACTACGTCACTCAGTCTATCGGAGACCTTCGTGTTGTCGGTGGACAATAGGTTTCTTTTCCTCATACATACCCGCGTAGAAGGGGCTGGTCCCATAAGAGAGATCGATACATATCTAGAACACGATTTGAATGGAAGAAACTGGAACTGGAATCGGCGCCTCAGGTGGTCTTCTGTTTCTCCGATTGTCCCATTCTGACGTTTTACTTAGCCGCTAGCCACTTCAGTGTGCTGACGGAAAGAGCTGAGATATTTGACTATATAGCGAGCGATTCCTCCGAAGAGAGGCATTGGTGACCGGGCCTAAGCATCATGAGCACAAACCTCGATAGATGATATGTAGCATCTGACCTGCCATGGTCGTTCCCAATCCAGTGCGATGAGGAGAGCGCCAAAGAGTGCCGCGACGACTGGATAAACCAAAACTCTTTCTATCGGATTTCGCGGGCTAGCATGTCGTCTGCCAAAAGTTGTAAAACAGATGTTAATCTATGAACGTTTAGCAAATGAACGGGTCCAGTTACAAGTCTACTGATTGGGGACGAATGATGGGAGGAGAAGGATAGGGAACCCAGAGCATAAGCAGGTGCGAACGCTGAATTATCTTTATGTGTGTCGCAGGCATTTTAATGAGTACTAAATCAGCAAGTCAGCGCTAAAGCAGCAATTTAGAGGAGCAATCAAAGCCGAAGCGGCGACCATCATGAAGGACTCACCGTGCTACTAACGACTCCACGAAATTGATGCAACAGCCTCATCGAAGCACTTCTCCATGCTAGTAGAAAAGCTCCCGTGACGACACTCCTCCCTGCTATTTCAACTCCGCACAGGACACGCCCCACTGAATAAGCACTTACACCGAATAACGAAGGTTCCCAGCCCAATCTGCCAGCAATGTCACCGCCGCGAAGAAACAGTCCATCATTTCCTACTCGCCTGTCCGCAGTACACCAGACAACGACTCGCACTCCAAAACGAGATCGGGCCCCAAGCCAACTGTAAGTAGTTAAGACTGTCGTCCCTTAACAGTTACGCCAAAAGGCAGTGATAATCAAAGCTCGGCTTTGACTATCGCGGACAGTATTTATGTTGATTATGGGAAATCAGGTAAGCCATGCTTACACCAACCATCTCAAGAACCTGCTAAGCAACAGAAAGTGTATCAAGCCCCTGCTCCGCTTCATAGCGAGCACGCGCAGACTGGAGCATAACTTCGGAGACGTGACACCCCCCGCAGACGATGAAACAGACGAATGAAGCAAACGCATGAACCCCAAACCCTATCGCCTTTAGCTGGCTTTACCCGTCCTCGTGTCACACCTGGACCAATGAACGCATCCCAAATGACATTCTCGAATCAAATGTAAACGAATACGTAAATACCTATATGTTTTGTCTACCATAGGGCATCGCCCCAACGGACAATAAACACTGATAAAAAAAAATGAGTACTAGCAAGTCTCAGCTCAGAGCCTGGCTGCAGAGATTTTGGAGATCCTTCAGAAGCGAGGTGGGTACTGAGGTCACTTACTTTTGTGAAATGACGATGGTGATTTTTTGGTATGGACCATGTGGTGATCATGAAGTGAAGCGCGTTCTTTTCGTCGTTAATAATATACAAGTGAGTGCGACGGATTCTTGTTCAGCATACGGTACCAATACTTAATGTACAGCTGCAACCAGCTGTAACCCCGTTATGTAACCATGTAATGAGGATTGTCGACTCACAGGGAGATGGCTCCAAGACGCTGGAAACGCGAATTTTCAGTGGTTCCACATCAAATTGCCAATAAACCTTTGGCTGGCAATCTGCTGGCATTGCAGATATGCATCCGTTCGAAGGCACAATCACGCAAGTTAGAATTTCAAAGAACATCGCTCAGCACATAAAAGCTAACCATTTTCTTACCATCTTCTTCAGAATTATCTTGTCCCCTATCAGACGAGTCATAAACAATGCGTTTCTCTTCTGCAGTTGTACTCACTATCGTTGCTGCTTTAGCATCATCAACCTCTGCCATGCCGGTTGACGCCGTTGCCGTCGATAAATGTCCCCTGATGTGCTGGCACGACGAAGGATGCGAGAGCTATGCCTGCATGTATCGGCAATGCGTGAGTATCAGTAATCTTCCTGGATTTGATAACATAACTCACCTGCATGACAGACCTTTTTTTTCTGCACAGTGAGTCGTGTTTCTGCCTTCACACCGGTGCAGTATGGCCGTTGGCACTGACGCGCGAGTTATCAGTGATTTCAACGCCCATAAGGAAAACATCGGTCCACTTACAGCTCTTTGCATATTGGAGTTGGCGTAAAGTTTTCGTGATATACTTATAGCAGATGTAAGAAAAAGATAAGACGTGCAGGGACACAAAAAGAATACTATCAAGGAACGTGTAGATCACTCCACAGCGCAGCCTCACATTGTCAGTGTGGCGTAGACGGTCTTCAAGTGTAGATCGTACTACAAATACAAATATCAGCATGACGTGGTGGGCGCAATAGCACCCGACGCCGGCGGTATCTCGTGCTTAAATATTGTATAGAAAGCCAAGTTTGATCTGGGAAGCAAGTGCGATGAGACTAGTCTCTCTGTTTCGTTCTCCTTGTGCTGCGAGTTAAATTGATGTAATGTGAAGCCCCCTTCACCTAACGAATCAGTATTACTGCGCCCCATCAAGTCGCTAGTGTATCGATAGACTGCGAGGGTGTCTGGAATTGCTTGGCAACGAAATAGTGAACAAGTACATCTCGAGAAACCTGCTTTCTCACCCGAATGAGCGCTACCAAAGTCGGGGCGCAAGAGGCGACGTACAAGTGAGCCAGGTGACAGGTTGTTGCTCCTAGGTCCTACTAATCATGCAAATAAGTGATAGAGAATCATGAAGCGTGAGTTTGTTTGAACTCCCGCCATTAAGTCGGGATGAATTATTTAACTTCCTTTAGAGCCAACCTAGATTTACCGTAATCACTGAGGAGCAGGGGGCAAATGATATCGATGTGAAAGAGCAATTCGATGGAAGTTTCCTCGTAGGACCACAACACACCTTTAAATTTAAATGAGCATTGGACGCGCCAAATTGTGAGTATCTCAAAACACCCACAGCGTAATAATGGTGACCAAATAATGCCACCGTATGTGTGAGGGCCTGCGTATCAATCGCGAAGGTGGCTAGCAACACGGAGGAGATCGAGAATGTATAAATGTACGATGTGGAACAATCAAAACACATTGCGATCACAGTTAAATGTCACTTATCGGTACACACCGCTACCAGCTGCTATGCATTCAAACTTACCATATCAAAGCCTTATCATATCAAAGCAATACGATGCCCCTGTGTATCCAACTCTAGAACGTGAGTACTCTTAGCACTGACAGTATAACTAACTAGTCAAGTGCCAACCGTTGCAAGGCGTGCTGTAACAGGTGTTTGACTTCTTCTGATTATTTTTTCGTTAATATCGCGGGCCATTCAGAATGTATGTCTCACCAACTGACACGAGCCGTGCAGTGATAAGATGATCTGCGGCGACTCCCAATCTGTGTACGAGTTCGCGTCGTTGTTTGAGGTATAAGTTGTAACTTCTATCACCGCTGTCTGTGCAGGAACCTGCGTAACAATGCTCGGTAGTGGCTCAGCGGACATGAAACAGGATAGACAACGAGATAGAAGCAAAATCTCAGGGGGACTAAAGCCAACCTCATACTCGCATAGAAGGGCCTGGTCCCACAAGAGTGATTGATAGATATCTAGAACTCGATTTTAATACGAAGAAACTGGAATCGCAATTGGTGCCTCAGGTGGTTTTCTGCTTCTCCAATTGTTCTCTTCTGATGTTCTCCTCAGCCAGCCACTTAAGCGTGTTGACGGAAAGTGCTGATAGAGATCCGACTATATAGCCTGTGATCCCTCCGAAGAGAGGCGTTAGCGGCCAGGACTAGGTATCATGAGCTCAAACCTCGGTAAATGATGCAAGAACTGACCTGCCATGGTTGCTCCCAGTCCAGTGCGATTGGGAGAGCACCGAGCCAAGCGCCAAGGAGAGTCGTGACAGCGGGATAAAGCAAAGCCCTTTCTATCGGATTTCGCGGGCTAGCACAATGTCAGGCGAAGAGCAAAACGGTATACATGTTGACCCACGAAAGCTCGGCAAATAAACGTGTCCAGTTGAGTCTGGTGATGAAGGACGAAGTGTCGGAGGAGAAGGAGGGAGAACCCAGTGCATAAGCTGGTGCGAACGCGGATAGTAGTGCTAGAACGATCGCCAGCAATGATGTATGAAAGAAGTGGCTTTCCATTCATATGATAAGCACAAATCTCGTAGAATACGTCAATTGTCACCTTGCGAAAGGAGCACCGAACAATACTATAGTTGCGTGGAACACCGAGGTTGCACATGAAGTGAAAACAGCCGCTCTTCCTAATCTCTGAGAGAAAATGAGAAATTTGAACTGCAAAGGAGAAGACGCACCGAGAATCTCCCCCGATCGAATTGATACCTATCCATTTTAATCTCATCACTCGTTCCGCTGCGAGAGGTATACTCGAAACACCACTGCCTGATCCACCCCGCCCACCATACTTGGAGGATCACTAGCCCTGCAGCGATCCAAGCGAGTGTCAGTACTGGGTTATCTGTCAGTGCGTCTTGAAACTGAGATCGTGGACTGTCAGAATCTGCGAGCAATGGCCAGAGAAAGAGAGATGTCTGGGGTAGGAAGAGGGCTGTGAATGCTACGAGGCTGGTGTGCACTCCCACGACGGAGGTGTACCGTGCATATGGGAAGAACGTGTGCTGAACTTCATGTGTGGAAGATGAAACTATGGTCTTTGCGGGTTTCGAGGGCATTGCAATGAATGAGCTCTGAGTGGCGGTGCCCAGGTAATTACTGAACTCACCGGATATTGCCGATTTACTGTGTCAAGCTCCTTTCTCTCTACCATCGACTTTGACAAGGTTCACCGGCAGCGCTCTGAGTCAGCTTTGGAAGGACGTATACTTCAAGTGTTTCTCTCAACTTACGAATCGGAAATGTGACAGCCCAATCCGCCAAGATCCACCCATGCAACTGGGTCACCGTAGTGAATACTGGAGGCTCAAGTCTTGTTACAACTTGAGGCTAGTTACCACATAACCCGAGAGTGGATTTAGTAATTTGTTGATGTGGCCCTTCGCCAGAACGTTATTGCTTCTGGACACTCGGGCGATTTTTCTGTTCAAGCTTACTTATTGGCTACTCACCAAGAAGATCTAGTGCCTCATGTTATTCATATCACTGTCAGTTCTTATCGATTATCAGAATCAAGGTCATTACGAGGTCTCAGCATTGCAAATGGACTATTAGGCGCCTTTCCTTGATTTATTTAAAGTCGCCGTGCTGCTGGTGTTTGTTTCGCACTGTCCAGATGGATCTCATCACCAGCGGTGTCACCATTCTGACCCTCGTCCAAACAATAGCGCAAACTTCAGCTCTTTTGTTAGGATATGTCGCTTCCGCCCGCAAAGCAGACTCGTCCTGCCAGAGCCTACTTAATGAGCTCAGCTCAATCAGTGGAGTCCTGACCACTGTTATGGAGATCGAGAAAGATCGCTCTCTTCCAGACAATCTCCGTCTTGCACTTTCAAAGTTGATGGTCGAAGACGGACCAGTCCTGAAATTACAGAAGGAACTGGAGAACATTCTGCCAAATGAGCAGGAAAAGAGGAAGATGATCAGATGGACGTGGCCGTTCAAGGAAAAGAAAGCAGGAGCAATTCTCGATAGTTTGAAAGGATATTGCGTCGAGATTACAAACATTCTAGTGATTGATACATGGTGAGCTGACTCGCTCGTGGTGATCACTAATGCTAATGTAACGCAAGGATCACACTCACAGAAGTCGATCGAGGTATCAAGAAAGTCGATCTAGGAGTCCAGGATGTGGGTCGAAGAGTTCAGGAAGTGGGCCAAGGAGTTCAGCAATTAAAAGTGGCTCAAGAGGTGCAGAAGAAAGGTGAGACGATGAATGCTAGTTACCTCCTCACCCTGTTGAAACATTCGTAGCCGAGGAACGTGAAAAGTTCCTTCAATGGATGAACCCTGTCCCTTGTAGTGAAAAGCACAGTACTTCCCGTTGCCAGCGCAATGCTGCGACTGGTCGGTGGATTTTTCATGCCGAGCAGTATGTGACCTGGAATATATCCGATTCCGCATTCCTATGGTTGAATGGCCAGCGTGAGTTTTATTACATTCGCCATTAATTGCAGGTTGCAGACGTTCGAAACAGCTGGGAGTGGAAAAACCATCCTTGCGTAAGTTTCATCATGTCTAGAGAGTTTTTGGAGGGCCTTCATTGACTTCTGAACATTCAGTTCCGCTGTAATTGATGAAATCCAGGGCGGTGGGCAAGCCGAGCTACAGACGCTCGGTTATTTCTATTGCAATTTCCGAGATGACCAGACGATAGTCGCAGCTACAGTATTGCGATCTTTGGTTGTTCAGCTCCTCAGGCAATCTGAAGACGACTGGATTCCTAAGATACGGGAGCCAGAGCAGGAAGATTCGAATGCAGAAGAGGAATTCGTCTCCCTGCACGAGCTAGGACAACAACAACGTAACGGGGAGCGTTGTCCCACAGATCTGAGATTTTTGCGGCAGCTGCTTGTTGAAGCGTCCATGCTAGTTCACCGGCCAGTCCTCGTGATCGACGCCTTGGATGAATGCAAGGACCACAGTGATCTGGTAGAACACCTTGTAGCCCTTGCTGGAGACGCTCGACTACGACTTTTCGTCACCGGTAGAAGCGAGCCAGACATCCAAGATGCCTTCTGTGATCTCCCCACCATGTCGCTGAAGGACAGCGCAGAACAAATGAAGGCAGATATGTGCGTGCACATTACTGAGCAGCTGAAGACTCAGAAGCGCTTGTCACGCCTACCTGACACGCTTAGAACGTCGATTTTGGAGAAACTGTTAGAAAAGGCCAACGGCATGTAAGTAATGCAGCTTTCATCGCTCCTCGGAAATTCATGATCGTATGATCACATGCAGGTTTCGCTGGGTTCAGTGTCAATTGGACGAAATTCGGCGTTGTGCAAGAGATATTGATATTAAGGATGCCCTCAACAATCTTCCAACTGGACTAGACGAAACATATGATAGGATTATTTGCAGCATCCAACAAAAAGGGCGAGGTTATGACCAAATTGCCCAGCATTGTTTGCTTTGGCTTGCTGGCGCACTCACCCCGTTGACGCTTGACCAGCTCAACGAAGCTATGATGATCGATGTCAAACAATCAAGTCTTAATCCGGATCTCCGCGCCAGTGATCCTATGGATATCGTGGTCGCATGTGGAAGCCTTGTGACCTATGACGAGATGACTGGCGTTGTTGCTCTGTCTCATTATAGCGTCAAAGTATGATGTATTGACCCTCTTGATGCTACTCTTCCGCTGATGCGCTACGAAACCAGGAATACCTGATCAGTCGTCACCCTAATAACATCCTGGAATCAATCTCAGACATGCATGCACGAATCTGCGAGCTTTTGATCACGTATGTGTTATGTGACTCTGTGCCTGTGGTGTGCGCAAAAGGTACGATACTGTGTTCCGCATTTAAGAGCTATGAAACTGAAGGTGTTTGTATAGCTACGGGTTGTACCGCAGGTTTTGCTTCTGTTGCCGGTGGTGACAAAAAGCACCCATTATTGAGCTATGCATTTAAAGCATTGGCGCACCTTTGTCATGTTTCGGACAAGGACTCTCGTGTTATAGCTGCCTTGCAGCGGCTACACTTAGAGTTTGTTCACAACACAGAGAAACACCCCCTGCTTGAAAGCCTAGTTCAACCATTAACGGACGGCGGGCAGTCGAATGTCATTTCCCCCTCACTTCTATTCGTCCCTCTTCGGTTCGGAAATCCATGGATGGTGGAAACCCTGGTCAAGGAGCAACCTGATCTCCTGGGCGTGGATGTTGCCCGTGGTTTAGGTTCACCCTTGATTTTTGCCATAGCCTCAAACACCGCCTCTCTCAGCGTTCTCTTGGAGCTGGGCGTCGACCTCAACAAGCCTTCTTCCATCCAAACCGATTTGTACCATCAACGGGATCTTCCTTCCGGCTCCTATGTTCCAATTTCGTGGGCAGCTGCGATTGGAAGCAGCGTGGCTGTAGAGTTATTGCTGTCACAACCGGAGGTCAATCTACCTGATGACATTGTGCACACGGCCGTCGTGTCCAAATGGCGGTCTCCCGAAATCATTTATAAATTGTGTCAACGCGGCGCGGATGTCACTTTCACTGTCGATGGTTCCACCCCTATCCATACTTTACTTTCTAAACTGGGGCCTAGAACTGATCAATTCCAATGGCTACCAGTCGTAAAAGCGTTCGTCCGTGATATTTCTGCGCAGGACTGGACTGCCAGAACAGCGCTCCGCATTGCTCTTGACAGACGTTTGAGTGATGTTGTTGCATACCTCCTGGAGCAAAATGCACGGCTGACAGCGACAGCGACTCTCCATCCAACTATCTGGAGCTGGGCCACAAAAAGTAAATGGTTTGCCAAGGTTCAAGCAGCGGCTCTCGCTGCTGATCAACCATACACCAGAATTATGGGGAAGATCATCGATGCTACAGGGAAATCGCGACTCGTCGAATTTCCAGGCGCAGTCACCAATCATGGAGATCACAATCCTATGTGTGCTGTTGTTGTTTCTGTCGTTGACAGGAAGCTATACCGTTGGCCTGCTGTAATGTTCCCGCGGATTGTCAGCCTGGAGGCTGACCTTTCACGCGGTAAATTATTGCTTCAAAATAACGCACAAAACTCCCCCGAAAACGAGGAACTCGCTCGACTCAACTTCCGCTTGACATGGGTAAAGACTCGTCAGCGTGTCTCTAGCCGCCTGTTGGACTATCATCAAGGGGACACAGTCACCAGCACTCTACGACAGTTAACCCGGGATAAAGATTCTACTAGCGATTCCCTTTTTCTTCGGTTATCCCGAACAAAGGAGGGAGGCCGGAGTACCTTTGATGATCTTGAGTACGCACTTGATATCTATCGAGGTCACCTGCATTAGTTTTGCATCTTAGCCGCATACTACAATTCTCAATACTCCACAAACGCATTGCCAGTGTTCACACATAAACATTTCACACAACTTTATGCATTTATACAGATGAAATAAATGGCAATATTACCAATCGAACATAGAAAAATTTGTGCGGCTTAGCGGCAAAGTCGAAGTGTCACAACCAAATATCCCTAACACGCTCTACTACATACACATGACAGGCAAGTCAATTGCAATGGCGTATTTATCCGAGATTAGCCTGGGTGCCCATGCTATTACTACGGTGACGCACATTTCGCTGTGTCAGATAGTCGGGCTTGTCACGGTGGAACCAAATTAATTGGTCAAGCATGATGTTTCAGGTCCATCGACACGTTACCGTATAACGAAGAATCATCCGCCAGCTCAGCAGGATATTGGAGCGCGGCCAGCCAAGCTTAGGGTTATTATGTGTAAGTACTACAAATACGTATAAAATGGAGAAATCCTCGTGAGCACTGGCCTGTATGCTGTGCACTGACTCGGACGATGAAGCTCATCACTCTGCTGCTGTTCCCCTTCACGGCTACTCTCGCTAGCACTGTACCATTCAAGGGTTGCCATCAAAAGGTGAAAGAGAGTATCCATGGTCCACTCAGTGGGTGGTACAAGCATGCTCCCGCACCAAAGCACTATATGCTCGAGCTCAAGATCGCTCTTCCTCAGCCCAAGTTCCCAGAACTTGAGCAGCACCTCTGGGAGATAAGCGATCCAAGCCACGCACGTTATGGGGCGTACTTGTCGAAGCAGGAGACCGAAGCACTCATGACTCCCCACCCTGAGACTCTGGACGTCGTCAGCGAGTGGCTTGCCTTACACGGTCTGATGGAAGAAGATGTTATCCGTTCATCTGCACGCGATTGGGTTACTATTCGTGTCCCAGTCGGTCTCGCAGAAGAGATGTTGGACACTGTGAGCAGGCAATGTCACCTTCGGAGATTACGGTTCATTGACTGGTCGATGTCTAGACTTACCATGTTTACAAGCACGCTGAGACCGGGGAGAGCATCGTCCGGACCACGAGCTACAGTCTCCCTGACATCTTGCACCATCATGTTGATTTTATTCAGCCTACGACCATGTTCGCTCGTTTCAAGGCGTTCAAGAGCACATTGCACTGGACTAACCAGGCGCAGCCTGCGGTCTCGAGCCCAGCGGGCGGAACGATCACGGGGCCTGCGGGCAATCCCGTCGATGCGAGCTGCAACCACACGATCACCCTTTCTTGCTTGAGGCAGTTGTATAATGCAGAGAACTATAAAACGACTGCAACAAACTGCAACAAGCTTGGTATCACTGGTTATCTTGACCAGTATGCCAATAATAAGGACCTTCAGCAATTCTACCAGGCCCAAAATCCTTCTGCTTACGGTTCAAACTACACTTTGGTTTCCATTAACGGTAGGTTGCAGTCCAGGCTTCGTCGATAGTATGATATTCATTTGGTTCACAGGCGGAAAGAACAACCAGAGCTATGCGGTAGCAGGCGGGGAAGCTAACCTCGACACTCAGTTTGGTTTCGGACTCGTGTGGCCCACTCCTGGAACGTTCTACACGACTGGCGGCGAACCCCCTTTCACCCCCGACCTAGTGACGCCGATTAATGACAACGAGCCATATACATACGTGCGTTCGAGCCATTACGATTGCAGTTTAATGTATTAATGACGAAGATCTTCAGTGGCTTGATCACGTACTTTCACAGGATGATATTCCTCAAACGATCTCTACCAGTTACGGTGATGACGAACAGACTGTCCCGTACACCTACGCGATCCGTGTTTGCGCTGGTATGGCGGCTCTCGGTGCTCGCGGAGTCTCTTTGTTGTTCTCCTCTGGTGATCATGGTGTTGGTGGTAATTATTCAGAGCCTGCCACATGTACATCCAATGACGGGCACAACGTTACAACATTCCTCCCGATATTCCCCGCTTCCTGCCCATAGTGAGTGATCTCTCTAATCGAGGAGTACAGCGGCCAATTTCAGCCAAAGCGTGACTGCTGTTGGTGGTACTGTTAACATCCCAGAGACTGCCGCGATCTTCTCTGGTGGTGGATTCAGCAACTATGTAAGTAATCTCTGCCCCACATAAAAACCTTTTGACCCATACATCACAATTGTATAAGTTTGCTCGTCCTGCGTACCAGGAGGCTGCTGTCTCTGCATACTTGGCGATGCTCACCCCCGGCACCTTCGAAGGTCTCTACAACCCGTAAGTTACCACAGACTGGCGAACGCGCTATGCACAATTGACTTGCCACCTCCAGCACCGGACGTGTACGTTGACACTTCAACTTGCAAATATCTTATGCCGACCATATTTCTAGGCATTCCCCGATGTGGCAGCACAATCAGAATACTTCTCTATTATTCGTGGAGGCCAGGAGGGTCCGGCTTACGGTACATCCTGTGCCGCGCCTGCATTTGCCGCATTTGTGTCCATGCTGAATGACGCGCGTATCAATGCTCGAAAGACTCCTCTTGGCTTTCTGAATCCATTATTATATTCCACTGGCTACAATGCATTAAACGACATCACAGATGGGAACAACCCAGGATGTGGAACTCTGGGCTTCAATGTAAGCCATGTCTGTATGCTTCAAGTCACATTACTAATGTGATACCTGTATGTAGGCCACTGTTGGATGGGATCCTGGTGAGTTCATAAAGGCAAACGGAATTGTGACATGTCTACATGCTGATCATACCCGTAGTCACTGGATACGGCACACCCAACTTCGAGAAATTGAAGGACTTGGTCTTGGCCATGCCTTAAAAATGCATACGCACTAAATCTATATTAGTAGACAGGATCTGCGATACATGTACGTGCATCGCATACATTCACTCCCGCAGGCCTTTACGACAATTTTATACAAGTGGGAAGACTGTACTGAGCGATTCAAGGCAATGACCAGAAAACTGAGTAAAATGCGTCTCATAGGAAGAACACATGATTTATCAAAGATTCGAAGATGAAACCGCCAGCGGCTTCAAATCAATGAGTAGCAACGGTAGCCATTTGGATAGCTATCGCTAAGAAAAGGCTCGACTGGCGATTCCCTGATGCAGGAGAGCTCCTGATGATCTTGAGTACGCGCAGGTCCTTTGCATTAGTTTTGTATAATTGCACATAGCCGCATACTACTATACTCTTACAAGTGCCAGTGTTCAAACATCCGCATATAAATGTTTCAGGAGAACCATAGCAGAATCAACAAAGATAGAATACATGTTATGTAGAATTCACTGAATCTTCGGCGGTGTCTGCATGGCATTTATTCTAAGAGCACTATACCACTATGAGAATGCTGGCGAGGAAGGTAGCATCACGGTGACATATCTGGCCAGCATTCTCCTGAAGGCAAGGATATTCCAATGCAGTCTGGGTGCTGCTGTTTCCTGCGAGAATTGAGAGAAGCAGCCATGACAATAATGGAATACTTTGATTTTGGTTTGTGGGAAGAATGCACGATCTGTAGAAGATAAACCACATACGTACCGTCTTTGAAGAATGCGGATGACAAGCGCAATAACCAAACTCCGCACAACTTGGGCCAATTCTAGGAAGTGGTCAGGTATACCATCGTACGTGCTGCTTTTAACTTTATACGGTGTATCCAACCATGCGCTACGAATCCTTGGTCCTGAAAAAATGTGCGCATCACGCAGCCTGAGTACTGGATAATGAATGCGCATGACATCACGCAGTTGGCACTTTAAAAAAACATGAGACCTTCATTCTGTGCACAAGACTGGATTATCAACGTACTGAAATACCTAAGGACGGTCCACCTACCAGTCTGACAGTTCTGGCATGGTGAGACTTGAGCGTTGACTCCGAATCATCCAGGAAAATGGTCGGGACTAAAGTATACGAACGTGCAGACTTGATGCAGAACTCCACAAAGGTTCATAAATGGCTTCAAGTTTCAGGAGCGTGTCCGAGTCAGCATCAGCCCAAGCGCACATTTCACTGAGTAGTGTGAGTGAGCTACAGTGCAACATTCCCACAACTCAGGTAAAAACGCGTCTTATGGGAAGAACGCATGATTTATCAAAGATGATACCACCATTAGTAGAGGCTTTAAATTTAATGCTCGTTGAAATGAACCAGCGGATGTGAACTATGGTCTTGAGCTTTGCGGACATTTCAACGAGTAGTGACAGGTACAGCTCGACGCTAGCGCTCTGTCACTATTCGAAACATGAACCGCATCGCCAAGCTTGGATGACAAGCGCCAAACAAGCGTAGAGTCTAAACACAAAGCAGCCGGACATTGCCGAAGTACTGTATATTACCAATCAGCCACAACCCTCCGTCCAGTGATTGGTGTATTGAAGCGGCCCAAACGACCTCAAGACCTCTGCTCAAGGTGCGTCTCATCGCTATCCAACCCAAAATAATACTAATACTAACACAGACTCCGCACAGGCTCAAAATAATGTGAGTCCACGAAGAGAGAGACAGCAAAATCGAAGGAAAGCCTTCTGACGAAATCCCATCAACAGCTCCCTAAATGGCTCAACGCGTCACCCTCCGTAAACGCCAACCCTACAACACCACCTCAAGCCGCAGACGCATCGTAAAGACCCCCGGTGGAAAACTCGTGTACCACCACCTCAAGAAACTTCCTACTCAGCCGAAATGCGGTGATTGCGGTATTGGTCTTCCTGGTGTACGTCTCTTTTGACTAGGTTGTTGATTGAATGTTGATTTTTGTGTGTGGTTATAGGTCCCTGCTCTCCGTCCCCGCCAATATGCAACGATTTCCAAGCGCCAAAAGACTGTGTGCAGGGCTTATGGTGGTTCGCGATGCGGGGACTGTGTCAAGTCGCGGTGCGTCTCTTCATCACCTCATGTCTCTCTTGATTCTAAACTGTGCGCGAACAGCATTCTACGAGCATTCCTTGTTGAGGAGGCGAAGATAGTCAAGAAGGTCATCAAAAGCCAACAGAAGGCAGGAGGCCACAAGTAAATAGTAATACTTTGGCCTTTTGGAGTGGTCGTTTTATGGCTATGGATCCTCATGCATTTTTCCATCTCGTTTATCGCATCCATGTAGAACCGCCTCACCAGAATCCAGACCAAGGAGGTCAGTATGCAGATTTTCGAATGCGTAGTATCGTGCAAGAAGAGACACAGTCAATGCCCCTCGTGTGGTATTACATAGGAGATGTATCGGAACCAGAGCATACAACGTTGTATTGTAAGATATCAGAAAAATGTCCCACCAACAGATCCATCGAACACGTCACATTCCTATCCTCGGTCTTCGGCAAAATGTAGCGGTCGAGGTACGCTAGGTCCATCATGGTCTGAAAAAGGGTCATCTTCCTTCTTATCATCCTTCTCGAATCCATGTCCATACTCTCCGCCTGCGTAAGAGTAATCAGGAGGCTTGGCGTCTGAAGGTGGGGGTCCAAGCGGTGGAGCATAGGTTGGTTGGTATTCGGGATCATAAGGCCGGTTGTAGTGCGGCGGGAAAAGGTCCATTCGCGCCTGGTTCGAGGGTGCCCTCAAGGCATTTACAGGGCTCATAGGGTCAACCAATTGACGATAATAGGCAAAAGCGGCAGATGTGAACAATAGGCAAACAACTTCAAATATGTTAGCTCTACTGTAGACTCAACAGGTGTCTATACGCACTGATCTCCAAGATAGTGGCCACGATCTCGCTCCACGAACCATGGTTCCACTCGTCATTGCAATCTGCAGCAAGGTAAGATTCGGATGGAAAGGTCACGTCCTACTTACAAGACGTAGCCTCAGTGAGGTCCATCGGGGCAGGGTTGGAGGCCCATATTCCAAATGCCTACTCACGAATAAGTCACGCATCGCAACAAACTGTATGAAAAGACCAACAGTATCCACTTCTCCATTCATGGAAATATTTATGCATTCAGCTATCAACTCACCCTACCCGCCGTCAGCCAAAACGTTCCAGACAAGCAGTCAAGTAAGCTCACCTTGTAGGTGAAATGAGTGACGCAGCGCATGAGGCCGACGCCAACGACGATAAGACCCGCAATACTAGTCGAAAACGCATACATCCTAACCATCCAGGCACGTTGCTGCGCAGTTGGTGTTAGCGCTGGGACGACGTCATTACATTGCGCAGCAGCTCCGACTCACAGTCAACGAGCTATAAACGCCGAATATCTCTATCACGAGTGCAACGGAATAGAGGACGCCTTGGACTATAGACAGTGGAGCCAGTTTATGATAGGCGCCTGCGGCACAGGGTTAGTGAGCTCGCGTATGTGTGTCTTGAAGACCAACCATTTTGATCGACTTGTAGCTCTTTGAAAGATGTAATCTGCGGGCAAACTTAGGGTATGGATCCAGGGGGGAAATCGGTTACCTACAGTCCTGGAAAGACGATTATTCGCTTAGTGTTTGCCACGTTGACGATAACTGACAAGACTTACCATGCTAAAGCCCATATGGCCCCCATTACCGCAACTTCATAACGCCGATGATGAGCATGGTGGAATCAATGAGACTGCACGACGACATACATGCAAGTACGACTGGACGCAGACTTCTGCCATAGACGCGGTTAACGAATGCATACGGTGGAGGGGCTCCTGTATACTATAACATAAGTCTTCTACACATTAGTCGTTGCTACAAAATGCACCTGACGGAGGAACTCGTCTTGAGTTCATGATAATGTGGTGGTATTGCTCAGAGGAAGGGTACGGGTATCAGATTTAGTAGAAGGTGGAAGTGTGACGTGCAGCATGCAACTGCCCTTCTAGCCGCAGTCGCCCACGGTTTCAAGCTCAGTTTGAACGGGTTGGCGCCTGTTGTTTCATCCTACCTGCGCGTCTGTTGAACGTTTCAATTTGAGGACGTGAGCTCCCATGGCTGTGATTCTTCCGGTACCAGGTCCCGTAGATGATTTGTCACGAGGCTCAAGGTACCTTTCGGGAGGGCTTCGAACGGGTGAATTCCGAAGGCTTCATAGTGTGCAAGATTATATGGATGGTATGAGGGATGAATTCGATCAGGAGCTCGATGGAAGAGGGAAGGGGATTGTGGGGAAGATCCACGGGATATGGGAAAAGCTCGATGGGATGGGAAATCAATTCGATAGGGCAGCGGCGGTTGGCACACATGGAGACCCAGCAGACGTGTCACGCTAGAGCTAACCCACGGCCGGGGCATACGGCCACGAGCGAGATCAACAGCAGTTCACACCATGTTGCCCGAAAGGCAGCACCCATGAAGAAGATGCAGTAATATTCATTGTGGAGTCACCAGCCCCTGCGCGTCACACCTTCCGATACGATTTGACTGTTTGAAGTCGCCTGCAAGCACTGCAACACCAATCTGTACTCCGGGATGAGCTAAACTATCTGGAACAAGGACGGTCTTTGCTTCTACTTGGGGTCATCGATGTCTTCAAAGTTCTTTTATCCGACGACTAGTATATCGTCGTTTTAGAATGCAGAAAGGAGACGTATCAACACAGCACCGGGACAGGTGCGTTTAAAAAGTGTATCCAACCACTGAAACGCATACCTCCTGCGGAAGGAGGCACAATATGGCGCGTCGCCCACAATTTCTTCTCCTGTTTAAAAACCATGTAGCTCAGCTGCTAACTCCTCAGTCACCGAAATTTGAAAAACTTCTTACACTCTCATCTAACTTTTAGCATCGAGTTTTCGCGTCGTGTCTCAACGATTCTACTCATCGACCATCATGCACTCTGCTGCTCTTGTTGCTCTTGTTGTTATCGCGTCGAGTGTTCCTGGTCTTGCTGCTCCTGCTCCAAACCCGTATATATCTCTCAAACAGCTGCCGAGCAGACCCACTGAATGCGTTTCTAGTTACCCACAGGCCATTTCAAAACGTGACGACAGCTCCACCATCCATGGAAATAATATTTTTACCCCATTGTCAGTTATCCTGCCAGTGCAGCGTGTTGAGTGCGATCAACACTAATGACTTGACAGCGAGAGATCCCTGGGTCGGGTTTCAGCCAATCTTGACGACAGCGCCGAAGGCTATCTATAGTCAGTTATCCTGCAGGTGCAGCATGTCGAGTATACTAACGTCTCGATAGTGAGAGATCCCCGGGTCCTGTCCTAGATTCTGTTACTACCAAACGTGACGGCGACTCCAAGTCAGTTATCCTGCTAGTGCGGCGTGTTATATGCAATTAATACTAACGTCTTGATAGCAACAGATCCCAGACCTCACCCGCTGGAGGCGCACAGGGCACTGGCAGCAACAACAACCAGGGTATTGCCAGCGACACTAGGCGTCGATCAGGGAACACGATTTGGTGGGACATGCCAATGTCAGTTATCCTGCAAGTGCAGCATGTCGAGTATACTAACGTCTCAATAGTGAGAGATCCCCGGGTCCTGTCCTAGATTCTGTTACTACCGAACGTGACGGCGACTCCATCATCCAGAAGTTGTACCCATCGTCAGTTATCCTGCTAGTGCGGCGTGTTATGTGCAATTAATACTAATGTCTTGATAGCAAGAGATCCTGGACCTCACCCGACATTATTTGGAGTTGGGTGTCGGAGCCTTACACTAGCAGCAACATATCGTCAGTTATCCTGCTAGTGTGGCGTGTTATGTGCAATTAATACTAGCGCCTTGATAGCAAGAGATCTCAGACCTTACCCGCCGGAGACGCACAGGGCACTGGCAACAACAACACCCAGGGTATTGCCAGCGACACCAGGCGTCGATCAGAGATCAACACTATTTCGACTTGGGACGGCACTACAGCACCGTACTTTTGGAAAGAATAGAAGGAAATATATACCAATCTATAGTACAGTGAACTGATGGACAAATTAGAATGACAGATATGTCAATATATAGTAAATAAACAAGCCTATCTGCATAACTCTGCTATTGACACAATGTCATGTTCTGGTCCCCCGCCGACGGAGCAAGTCAAACGACTGCGCCGACATCGTCTCGAACATGATAACTATCGTATTTTTCTCTGAGAACTCATAACAGCTTGTCTCATCGTTGTCAACGACGCCCGGATAGATCACATATAGCGTGCCTACGACACAACATTCGTTTGTTTTTACCTCGACGCCTTTGTCGCATCAGTGGTATCACCATTTATAAGTGTTTCCTTGCTTCGACGCAAAAATCAGTGAGTCATTCTCATTCTCTACTCCTCGAGCTCCAATGGCACCAATTCCACTTGCACCAGCACCTCCCGCACCAGGCCCTGCCAGTGCGCCACCGGGTCCTGCACGAGATTTCACCGAGATATGTACTGCTGCAGTTGATCGACTCGAATTATACGCGAAAGAGTGTTTAAACTTAAAGCTGCCTTCGAACAGGTGATACGAAAGCTCAATCGTAGTATGCAACATGGCTTCGATGACGTAGTGATGAGGTTCAGTGGCATGCACACTCTCGATGGGTTGGGGGAGACGTTCAAAGGCATGGGGCAGACGCTCGATTGCATTGGGAAGGTGTTCCATGTCATGGTTGAGATACTTGATGGCATGATGAGACGCTTGATGGCATGGCCAAGTGGGTCTGTGGGTTGGAGAAAGTCAAAAGAGATAGATGAGAAGATCGCTGAGCTGATCTGCGGGTGAGCATCGATTTATCCATCGTTTCACAATTCCTGATCAAATTTGCAGCAACAAATTGTGTCCCATTCGACTTTACACGGTCGAAGCTTACCATGCCAAAGTTCGTATCGCCTCTGTGACTTCCATAAAAGATCAGCATGCAAAAATATGGTTTTGAACGACTAATATGCAGGGAGGATGGGGTGCAGGCTTCTACCATGAATATGGCGTATGAGGTCCCGCGAGGCTGTATGTTATATGCAGACTCGGAGCGCAACTTCAACTGTCCCTCGCGAGTTCCAAATTACGTAGTGGCCAGTGCCCTGCATGCTACTACTTCCCCACAGACAGCAACCTCTCGCGCTACCGAGAGCAACGGCTCGACGTCATGAATATAAACGTTGGTCCGCCGCGCACTCGGCCATAAACACGGCCGAAAGTCTACCACTTGTATATTGCAAGACCCTGCAAGTGCAAGCGCCGTCATAATGCTCTCAACCTCTGGTGTGTCTGGATCACCCAACACATTCAATTTCTGCAACATCGGAAGGCGAAGTTCACGGAATAGCTCGATAAAAGGGTCCCGATGATGACGATGATAGAATAAGGGAATAGTCATCGATTCAAGGCGAGAGTACGTGGCTGGATGGCTCCTGGAGCCCATATCTGGTGCAATGTAATCTACCACGAGGGTCTCTAAATGAGGGAAAAACGCTGAAGAGGAGTGTATGACAGCGGCGGTAGCGCTCTGGAGGTAGAGATGACGTATATGCTTGCAGGTGGCAGTAGGTCTGGATCGAATGACAGCCGACAATGGACTGACGAAACGTACGCGACAAAGATTTGGCGCATTGAATCTGGTGACATCCGATGGCCAACTACACTCCAGGGTTCTCAACTGGGGTGCGTTGAAGTTCTCGCTCCGTTCGAATACATCTAATATGCCGAACACTGTTTCCCAGCGCGTCATTTCAGAAAAAAGTATTTCGAGCAATTGTGTATTTGAGGAACAAAAGTGACCATTGTCAGTAGGGGAAACACGCTCCATGCGAATGATAAGAGGCTGACTGCCTGACCGAGCGAGCCAAGACTGAAGCAGAGATGGAAGGAATGGCTTCAATTGGAATTGCCTGGGAAGTCCAACCTTGATGTGCGACCAGATCCCTGTCGTTGAATGTGCAACAGCTCGCCAAAGGTGGCACACCCGAGTGAAGAGTAGGGGCGGGCAGGCAAAATTTCCCGAGATGGTGGTTTCTCCAAATGAGAATATGCTAGGATAGTCTGGCACGTCGTCGATGATGAACAAGAACACGACCTGTAGAAGTTCCACGGGCAGCCGATAAATGGGGGGTTCTGGGTAGCTCATGTTGATATTTGGATAAGTAGATGACGATCCATCTACGTGCACTGGCATGGGCACTTTCATCATGTTCTTCCGAGCCATCGTCGACGACTTGAAGTTGATCAAAGTACTGGTAAGGAGTAGAAGAGGAATAGGAGTTTAAATGTGAGGAGGCTAACCTGGTTTTGTCAGCTTCCTTTCAATACACCATTTCAATACCTCCATCATGATATGATACTATGACCCTCTTGCGCGCTTCTGTGATGTTGTAAATTTTGACGCCAGCACAGCCCTTCGAGTTCCACTATCTCAGGGCCTAGCGCTCTAGCTCCCACCCGCCTTCCGAGTCAAGCATCTCTATCAGTTCACCGTCGACACGCAAAGCGGTGCACCGTGTACTGCACCTGTCGACACAGCAAGCGAGTGAGTGGAAAACTAGACTAGGTTGCATGTAATACCTATGAACTTACAGGGATTATGGATGTGATCAAGCCACATATACCGAGCGAAAGACCTGCCGCGGACGTCGAGGGAGGCCCTGCTAAGGATGTGTAAGTATCAACCAACGAATCGGCACGGGACTCTCGAGGGTCTGACTATGTCGCGGTTGGGTCACAGGTCAAAAACCGACGAACCAAACCTCAACTTGAACGAACGTCAAGGGCTTCAAGAACGTGACAAAGATGTTGATTCAAAGTTTTGGACGACGTATGACAAAGTTTCGACGGAGTATGATGATGACTTCCTTGAGCGGGCGAATAGCGATATGGGCATCATCTTAACTTTTGTGCGCTCGTTTACATCTATCTGTGCAAAACTAACAGGCACACCAGGCTGGTTTATTTTCAGCCGTCAACTCCACTTTCATCATCGGAATGCAGCCTAATCCGGGAGAAACTACCAACATCCTCTTGCTGCACCTCATCCGAATGACAGCTAACGGCACAAATTCCATACCTGACATCAGCGACGTTTCTTCGTCTACAGGATATTCCTCTTCGGCAGTCTGGATGCAAACACTTGCGTATGCTAGCCTCGCGTTCAGCGTCTTGGCTGCGTTCGGGGCTGTCTTGGGAAAGCAATGGCTCAACGCTTATAAGGCAGCTCGAGGACGAGGGTCTCTTGAGGAACGCTGCATAAAGAGGCAAAGGAAACTAGATGGGATGGAGTATTTTCACCTCCAGACCGTCTTGCAGGGGTTCCTTGTGCTCCTCCAGATCTCGCTACTCTTATTTGGCTTGTCACTCAGCGCCAACATGTGGACTCAGCAAACAACAATATCCAGTGTCATTATCTGCACCACCGCGTTCGGCATCCTCTTCTACGCAAGCACTATCCTCGTGACAATGTTGCGTCCGGACAGTCCTTTCCGGACGCCGGGAGCAGAGCTAATAGGAAGCATCAGTAAAAAATACCTTCCGCACAGATTGACTTTCACCGCTAGTGTCACATTCGTTAGATTTTCCGCCATCCGCTGGATACTAGA
This sequence comes from Suillus weaverae, assembly GCA_016767475.1. Taxonomy (NCBI): domain Eukaryota; kingdom Fungi; phylum Basidiomycota; class Agaricomycetes; order Boletales; family Suillaceae; genus Suillus; species Suillus weaverae. The sequence goes on along the minus strand of MU179338.1, from coordinate 137,136 downwards.
AACGTCGACTCATCCAGACGTTGTCGAGGCTGCGGCTGCGATGGTACCTCTCTTGCAATGGCCGCGGGACCTTGATACTTCCGCAATCTATGCACGCTTACGTGATAACTTTAAGGCGTGCCGCGACAGGGAAGAGCTGTACGTGAAATGTGGCAAGGCCATGGCCCACCTTTGCAGCCAGCCAGTGACAACCGGTCAATACGCTTTTGGTCGTTGGAGTTCGATTTCTTGGGATCGTTGGGATCGTTGGGGAGGAAAGAGTCGTTTCATTCGCGATGCGTTCATGGATAGCCGTAACGCCTACAATCAGTTCAAGAATACCCTGCATAAGAACGTTCGACGGAAGCATAAAGCTGACGTACGCACCGCTCTGAGAACAATGGTCGTCCATGGGAAATTCTTTGGCATTTCACTTCCAGACGATGAAGGCTTGATTTGGAATGGTGAACTGCGATGGCGCCATAGTGACGGGCTCAAGCCGAGCTGTGAAGAATTCGACTGGCTCATCGACTACTTGGTGGAAGAAGCAGACACCAGGACAGATGATGAAACTGTAGGTGATGCTTTACTTGCGCTGAGCGCCATGCACGGACTAGGAAGCTCTACCAAGCGACGTTCCTACATCATGACGCTTATACATTGCATGGGCCCCACCAGACCTCCCCGCGTCCGACATGCTGCACTAAGAGTTGTCTCTGATGCTCGAGAAGAACTGGCTTCTATCACCAAGGATTCGATATCACAGGGTGTGGACGCAACACTCCTGGACGAGTTTTCTCGTGCCATTTTAACTGCCGTACGTCCGAATCACGACCAGATACCCCATGACATTGGACCGGACACCTCTTTTCACGATGGGCGAGACTGTTGTTACTTAAGCCTCGTCTTTGTCTTGGCAATGAACGATGAGTGGCGTGAACGCCTGACCCGTGATGGTCATGTCGAGCGTTGCATTTCTCTAGCCGAGGACGCCCTCGAACGCAAGTCTTTTGTTCTCGGATGCTACCTTGTTGGAATCTTTGCGTGTATCGATCCCTCAGACAAGGCTCTTCCTCTCAGTCCTACCCAGGAGAGGTGCCAGACATTCATGAGGGGGAAATGGAGGGACGCGCGCAATTTCATGTGGATTCAACACTGCGTCAAGCCACTACCAGCCCTCGTGGTAGGGACGAGACAGGATCTATTAAGCTGGGATGATAGTGTTCCTAACGAGGAGTTAGCGGAACTCGCTATAGACGTGCGCGGGGGTTTGGAATCATTGCAGAAGGAACAAGCTTTCCTTATAGGTCATGGCTTAGATCAGGCTCTATTTGATGCTGCCCTATCCTCTGTGCAGGGCTTGTATGACGATCTGCGTTGTATGATCGAGAGCCCACATACTTCGCAAAGGGACAATGGGTCTTTGGAGTCTTGAGGCAAACTGTTATGTAGGAGTATCTTATATCCTACCGTTACATATGACTTGTAGGTTTACGCTGGGGTTGGTATATCTATGCCTTCAAGGTTGAGCTGTTAACTTGCTAGTACTGCACCTACTATTTAATTTAGTACGTAGTCAATCTTGTGGTCGATAACTATTTTCCCTTAGCAGCCACTGCCCTGTACGCTAGTATCACTTCCCCACAGACGGCATGCCTACACCAGGCGCACCAAAAGCCACATCTCAGGCTTGCATTGCCCAGCTACAGAATGGATTATACCCTGCTATGCACTGACGAGGAAAGCGAGAGCGATGTCGAAGAAGATGAGAAGCGGCAGTCGTGATATAGAGGCCGGGAGGAGGAAGAGGAGATAATGCTAGAGAGGAATGGGAGTAGGGAGGGGGGCCCAGCTGCAACGATTCTTGAGCGCTGAACAATATTACTATGGGATATCTAGACATAGCGTGTGATACAGAAATAATGATCAGTTCTCTGATGTTGCACAGCGAACTACAAATTGACTGTCATCTCAAACTCAAAGCAGATTGTTCACGAGAAAGTTGCAGATGTCAGTACAGGGTACTACGGCTGGATTATATTAGAAGCGAGAATTAAGGCCCAAGGGTCGAGGACCAGATGTAGGCTATAGCTAGACAAGGATAAATATTGCAATTGGCTGCAGTCAAAGAGTCGCGAACCTTGGACATTATGCCAGGCGGTGATGACCGTCATCGTCACACGTAAATAAATATTTCCCCACACCCGGGCATCGAACGTGCGTAGTCTATAGCACCACCGATGCATGACGAGACTCTGAAGTTCTCTCAGCGTCCAATGAGACGCAGCTGCTAGAATCCTGAGTCGTGTCGCTGACGTACTAGGCCTACGGTATACAACAGCAGTTGGAATTGCACGTCATCATCGTGTCCTTGGGTTCTTCCACTTTGCAATTGGATTCCAGGAACAGGGTAATTCGAATTTGAGGTCTGTTGGCAATCTGCTGGAATTGCAAATACCATCTGTTTGAAGAAGGATTTAAAGTGGTTAGGGTCTGCACAGAATAGTCTGAAGCAAGCCGCATCTTCCTACCTCCCTTCAGATTTATTTTCAAGATCCCATATCACATCTCGCATATAATGCATCTCTCCTTCCGAGTCGTTCTCACCGTTGTTGCTTTGACGGTGTCTATGGCTGTCGGTGCTAACAGTAAATGCAATGGGATTGGCGACCTTTGCAACACAGATGAAGATTGCTGCCATGATTATGAATGCGTGCAAGTATTCGACTACCGCTTTGATGAGGTGAGAGCAAACCTGCCAGATGCATGTTGTAAACGTCCAAGTTGTCTAGCAGAATGGTAAGCTGCGCAGTGATCCAGAGAATAACATTACACCACTCTCCTTTGGAATTTGGATCTCCTGAGCCTATCTCGAGGTGCGTTCCCCGACGCACGATGAGACTCCGAAGTTCTCTCGGTATCCATGAGACGCGTGAAGTCAGCTTCGGCCCGGGGAATCCTCATCGCCTAACGTAGGCCAGTACAACAACGCATTGGATCAGGGACAGAGCAGGTCAAATCCGAGGACCGTTGGCAATCTGTTGGCATTGCACATGTCATCTGTCATAGCATTATGGAGGTAGAGATGACGTATACTTCCGCAGCTTGGGTTTGAATAATTGGATGTGAATACGTAGGCGACAGAGATTTGGTGCATTGAATTTGGTGAGATCTGACAAGTCCCAGAGCTGCTCTAGCGTTCTCAGCTGGGGCATATTGAAGTTATCACTCATATTGAATACGGTTGAGCAGCCGAACCCTGTTTCCCAACGCCTCGTCTCATCATAAAGAATATCGACAGTCAAGAGTTCCCATCCTGGGAGGAATATGGGCTTGAGGAAAAAATGCGTTTCATGTGAATGGCGAGAGGCAGATTGCCAGACCAGACGAGCGTAAAGATGGAAAGAACGACGCAAATGGCTTAACGAGTAGTTCGGGAAGCCCGACCTTGATGCATGACCAGATCTCCGGCGTTGATTATACAACATCTCGCCAATGACGACACACTCGAGTGCAGAGTAGGGACGGGCCAGCAAAATTTGCTGATATGGTGGTTGACCTAAATAAGAAGATACTGGGACAGTCTGGTCCGTTGTTGACGATGCGCAAGAATACGACCTGTAGAAGTTCTCCTGGCAGCCGATGAATAATGGCTGGGTAATTAGTTCAGGGCCAGGTCAGTCTCTAGATTGATAGAAGAGACGTTTGAATGAGCGAAGGATAATGCATCAAGCGACACTTTCATTTCATCGCAAGGCTTGATCAAGTGAAAAGCAGAAATCACTTTCAGAATAGGAGATCAATCCCCAACAGCGCAAAGGTGGTTCCATCACCGATCGCCCATCTGCTTCAGATAAATCAGCATACCTCTGGTTGTATTTTTTCCAGGCCAATGCGGGATCCTAGCTGGGTGGGCAAGGACACTAGCCTGAGATGTTTCAGAGGGACTCAAATTCATAGACAGCATCAAAATGCGCGAGAATTTTGACGGAGTAGCATAGTGCTGGGTGCGATGATGCATGGCGGCATGAAATATGTGAAAAAAGACTACACAGGATCTTCCGACGACAGCCCTTACTCTGCGTCTACGACGGCGGTTTGGAGGCCCTGGGTGAATGAAAGAGGTTGTTGTCAAAAACAGGAGAAATCACAGAGGGAGAATACACACCTTGAACGAGGTCACAACTACATGGCTGGCATACGTGAAAAGTTTCTCCTTTGCGCCCTCATCATCATTACGCTTGCCTAAAAAAAAATAGACCGTCAGTATTATAATCATTCTGAAAATGCAGCACGTACGCTCAAGCTTTACTCTTATCCGGTGGGGCACGCTCTTGACACCCCGAGCCCACAATGCCTGGTTAAGCTTGGGGTCCAACCGAACATCAGTTGTGCCCATCGACTTGCGGGCGAAATCGACGACGGATTTTACGGCCCAAGGGGCACGCTTTTTGAAGGAGCGGCCATGCACGAGCTTGTGCAGATGGATGGTGTATTCACGGGTTACAACGTCTTGAAGAGCGGAGCGCTTGCCGCCAGTCTATGACAAGATGTAAAGATCTATCACGGGTAAAGGTGACGATGCAACATACTTTGTTGGTTTGTGTCCTGGCCTACCAAAGATTCGAATCAGATACTCGAAGGGTAGAGAAAAGATGTAACTTACCATGTCTTGAGGATGTATAGTGTGACGAGCTCGTCTAGCTTGAACTACGCTGACTTTGGTTGTGTTTGGTTAGTGGTGATGACATAAGGTTTGAGTGGCTGAGGTACTTGATAGTTTTTCGGTCATATCCGAAACACGTGATATGACAAGGCACGGAAGCTTAATTTGGCGTGTAAATTGAGCGCTAAAAATAGGACAAACATTATGTCTGAATTTACATGCTGCCTTTGTTCCCTTGTCAGTTGTTTTGTTGCCGTGTATATGCATCTGTAATTTTATAAAAGGTCTTAAGCTTCGCATTCCCCTTGATAATTTGATCATCTTGTTTTCCTCCCTCACTCTTTCATTCCATCCACAATGCGCTTTGCCGTCGTCGTTCTTTCTCTGTCCGTTGCTGTCTCGTCCGCGTTTGCGACATTGATCGCACGTCAAAGCCTGCCCAGTACGCCTATTTTTTTCCTTGTCGTCTTACCACGGTACCTGATAGCTTTTTCATTATTAGATTGCGCTGTTGCGTGTCTAACAAATGCTAACTATGGCAACTGTTCTTCCACCGACAACAACTGTCTTTGCCACAGCCAGGCTTTCATCAACAGCACCACATCATGTATTCAGGCATCGTGCACGGGGTCTGACCTCACAAACGCCGAAGCAGCTTCCCAATCGCTCTGTGCTGCAGTGGTATGTTGTGGGGTTACCCTTGTTTCTTGAATGTGTGCTAAAGTGTATAATGCAGGGTGTCACCTTGACCATTAGCAGCGCTACTGCAACGGCTACCACATCATCCAATGGTACCGCTACGGCTAGCACAGCCAAGCCTTCGTCAGTCTTTCTTTCATTTTATTTTTCCGTGATTAAAGAACCCAACCAAACCAGATCCTCCAACGCTGCATCCTCACACAGCATTAACATGCTCACTGGTGCAGCAGCATTTGCCATCCTGGCAGCATCATTATAAAGAGATTGCGAGTCATCTCACTATCATTATTCTTTCGCATTCTTTGCGCGCTAGGACTTGATAATCCTCGTCATGGCATTTCGAAGGTTGACATCGAGCATTAGCTCACGATTACCTGATTGATTTCTTGCATACGGTTCGAGGATTTATGGGGTTATATAGCCATCTATGTAGTTGAAACTGCGTTATTTATCGACTTGGACGCCATGTTAGGCAATTTATTTGAATTTGTGTGCGCAAGCGCCCAGTCTTGCTCGCCTCCGACTCAATTTGAAGTTGAACTTGCGTACTTCACACCGTCATCGATTCATCACCCACCAAGCTCCAAGGCTGGCCTTCTTCTGCAGATCACAAGGAATTACCGCCAAGCCTACGCCCCTTTTCATAGGGTGTATCGACCGTTGAGCCCATTGATCGGGGCGTCTAATACCACAGGGTCGCACTTCACTGTCTAACGTCTATCTCCCACATCCACCATGCAACCAAAGACAATTTGGTTTCAGTTGAAACGAGTGCCAACTCCTTTGGCACTCGTGGTTGGGCTGTTACTAGGCTTGTTAATTGGCAAGACACTTCCAACAAGTGTATGTCTGTCTATGCTTTGGCTGTCTTACTCTTATAACAACGTGTGATTGTTTTGTAGCTCTTGTCAACGGGCGGGAACAACCCCATATTCGTGTCTCGCTTGTCCGCTCGCAAACAAATAACCCTGCCCAGCATTGACCAGCGCCGTCGTGTCCTAGACCTGCTCTCCACGCTGTCTCCGCACCATACCACAGAGTGCACACGAAATTCCCAGCCGCTTTACGTTCAACAGGTCCGAGACCGTTATGACTCTCTCATAGGACACAAAACACCCTCCGAATCCACCTGGTTCTCTTCCTGGGGTTTTTCCGACTCGCAACACGTACACAACGTCCCAAAAAAAGAGCACAAATATTTCTTCGCCATCAACTTGTACAACTCCTTCGATATCATTCCTGACTTATTTGCGACTCTTTTTCGGGTTTCTGCTATATTGGGGTATCACAACGTCTATGTCTCCATATACGAGAACGGCTCAACAGACCAGACAAAGGCGCTACTACGGATATTCGACGCGCTGACTCGTAGTGTGGGCCTACGTGTCACCATTCGAACCTCTACACGTACACGAGGTGCCTTCAACCATCGTATAGAGTACCTTGCAGAGGTCCGCAACCAGGCGTTTAACCCACTCCACGAACTCCGTGACTCGCATAACGAGTACTTTGACACTATCATATTTATGAATGATATCCTCCCATGCGTGGACGACCTGCTTGAGCTTATCTGGCAGAGTCGGCGAAATAATGCAGGTATAACTTGCGCTTCGGACTACATGTATCATCAAGAACTGGTAGGTCTCATCATCACACTCACAGCCTGGGCTCATTAACACTTTGTTATATAGTCTACGCCCGTGTTTTATGATAACTGGGTCGCTCGCGATATCAATGGGACAGCGCTAGAAAATGCTCCGTTCGAAAGCGTCTTCCATGATCCCTACTCCTCCGACCGTTTCCAGATGCACCTGCCCATACAGGTCCAGTCGTGTTGGAATGGCGTCGCAATCCTGGACCCCGCTCCATTTTACACGCCTCCATATATCAAATTCCGCATGGCTCGACTGACAGAAGAGGAGTGTTCTGCTTCAGAGTGTAGTTTGATCTGCAATGATTACTGGGAGGCTGGTTATGGGCGTATCTTGATGGTGCCGCGGGTGAAGCTTGCGTATGATAAAGTATGTTTTCGGTTGAAGCGGAACCCGATATCTGATTGATCATTTTTACAGAGAGTATTTGATATCATACATCCTTCAAGACGAAATCTCACTGCCATCCGAAGTTATGTGCGTCTTGGGGGACTTCCGGACAATCCACGGACAGATCCACAGGACCGGTCGTGGTTTGGTCCTCATGACCGTTTGTTCACGCCGGAGGAAAGTGAAGAGATAGATTTTGTGACAGGGCCTTCGCATGGTACGTGCTATGCTCTATATTCTATTCCTCAACTCACGAGCCATACAGTATGGTGTTGGGGATGGGACGGCGCAGGTGATATAGACGGACCCGATGTAGATCCCATCTGGGAGCGTGTGCCAGATCGTACTCAGCAAGCGGATTCTGTGAAGGTGAAGCATCACAGGGAGATGAGCGAGCTGTGATGCGTTCGGACATTCGGACATGACATGGATATTTGGATAGCATAATTTGTTAATTGCGTTGCGAGTCTATTTGGTTTGCATGATGTATCCCTACGGAGGCATGTGCACTAGAGACGCAATACGATTCTGTGGAATGTCAAAGGTGCTTCTCCTCCCCACTGCAGTTTGCTTGCTACGACTTTTCTTGATCTGAGTGGAACACCAGATGCTCACCCATAAGATTAGGTTCAGTCAATGCGGTGATTGAAAGGATGAGGGATCCAGGAGTAAGTATGGTTCAATTATGGGTACCTTACAGTCATCTCATCGCCGGACGGCGAACTGGTGAGCATCTGCATCAGGGGGCAATTGTCCCTAGATAGATTGGCAATTAATTGAGCCCTAATGGAAGCCAACGCTGCTTGGCCTGCTCCGATGAAAATTGACATAAGCAACGCGCGCCTAACTACTAATTAATTAATTGTTAACATTCATCAACGTAACATTAATATTGTGTGTCGACTCTGCCGAACCAACTTATTTGCATCCCGAGTGCTGAGCGCTGAGCCATAGCAACCAAAGGCAATCATGGTGGTGCACAAGTACTGGCTTTTTACTCGTAAAATTGGTTTCGCAATGCTGCGTCATGCTGTCCCAAATACTTGTCGAGTTGTAACTTGTGGGTCACAATATCTCCCGTACCGCAACGAAATGGGGTGGACAAGACCATCCTACCGCACATCTGCCAAGTTGTAAGTAGTACTGTCATGGAACACAAAGTTAATAAGTAGTGTGCAGGAGTCCAAAGACCATGAAGCCCTCAGTGCTCATCATTCAGCTTTTCTGTGCGTGGCGGTTTGCATGTCATCCTCCATATTGATTGCAACTTGTCATGTTCTCGCAAATTCGTAATGCTCTCTCCTCCAATAGGCGAGCTGTATAAGATCATTCAGCTTTTCTTTGCCCGCAGTCTTCAATATGATTTGAATGTCATTGCCAGGTGCAACCATACCATCGTCTATCGCCCTCGACAACGCGGACATACACATACAGCATGACCTGAGGCTTCAGCATCTTCTCTTCTCCCTTCAAGTCAAACTCCATCCACAGTCCCACTCATTTTGCCCACCCTCAGCCTTCTCATTCTGAACCCCTCTCAATTTCCGATGCTGCGTGTCGTTCGTCGTTTGTTTCGTCCCACCATCACACATAGTAGCTTAAAAGAACGATATGTTACACTTGAAGGCGGGTTATTCCATGTCGCCTTTGTATCCGTTTCATGATTGTTATGCTCTATCTACAGTTCTCTGTGGAAAGGATTTTAAAGTCCCTTCGGAGCGCATACCCGCTGGCATTTACATATCCATCAATGTCGACTCCCGGAGACGCTGGAATTCGGCCACCAGTGTCTTATCATCTGAAGAATCAGCAGTGTGGGTCGATACTGTGACCCTGTAAAGTCCCTGGTAACTTCCGCGCATGATTCGAGAACTGACCTTCGGTTCATAGATCACTCCAGGCATCACCTGCATTCTCGGTCGAAATCAGGGCGTCCTATGAGACCGATTGAATGCTAGGCAGTGGAGAAGTCATCGGGAAACTTCGATTGTCATGGCATGAGCTACTCAGTCATGGAGATGAGCCATTCGGTGAGTAACATACTTCTCGTTCACGCACACATACTAACAGTTCATAGACCTATCCTTCCCATCCGTGCGCGGTGTCCACCTATCCCTCACACTGAAGGTTGCCGTTGTACATGCTTGCGATGATGCACTGTCTGATGTGAGTGACGCTGGTCTCTGTTGTTAGCTTTTGCTGACGGAACACCAACTGCAGACCCTCGTAGACTG